>CATNEN010000025.1:4525000-4945000 GCA_950097015.1 Macrostomum hystrix | reverse complement strand
CATCCCCAACCTCACCCAACTGTCTCATCCCAACCTCACCCAACTGTCTCATCCTCAACCTCACCCAACTGTCTCATCCTCAACCTCACCCAACTGTCTCATCCTCAACCTCACCCAACTGTCTCATCCTCAACCTCACCCAGCTGTCTCATCTTCAACCTCACCCAACTGTCTCATCCCCAACCTCACCCAACTGTCTCATCCCCAACCTCACCCAACTGTCTCATCCCCAACCTCACCCAACTGTCTCATCCTCAACCTCACCCAACTGTCTCATCCTCAACCTCACCCAGCTGTCTCATCTTCAACCTCACCCAGCTGTCTCATCTTCAACCTCACCCAACTGTCTCATCCCCAACCTCACCCAACTGTCTCATCCCCAACCTCACCCAACTGTCTCATCCTCAACCTCACCCAACTGTCTCATCCTCAACCTCACCCAACTGTCTCATCCCCAACCTCACCCAACTGTCTCATCCCCAACCTCACCCAACTGTCTCATCCCAACCTCACCCAACTGTCTCATCCCAGCTGACCCAACTGTCTCATCCGAGCCTGTCCCAACTGTGTCATCCCAACCTCACCCAACTGTCTCATCCCAACCTCACCCAAATGTCTCATCCCAACCTGACCCAACTGTCTCATCCCAGCTGACCCAACTGTGTCATCCCAACCTCACCCAACTGTCTCATCCCAACCTGACCCAACTGTCTCATCCCAACCTCACCCAACTGTCTCATCCCAACCTGACCCAACTGTCTCATCCCAGCTGACCCAACTGTGTCATCCCAACCTCACCCAACTGTCTCATCCCAACCTGACCCAACTGTCTCATCCCAACCTGACCCAACTGTCTCATCCCAGCTGACCCAACTGTCTCATCCCAACCTCACCCAACTGTCTCATCCCAAACTGACCCAACTGTCTCATCCCAGCCTGACCCAACTGTCTCATCCCAGCCTGACCCAACTGTCTCATCCCAACCTCACCCAACTGTCTCATCCCAACCTCACCCAACTGTCTCATCCCAACCTGACCCAACTGTCTCATCCCAACCTGATCCAACTGTCTCATCCGAACCTCACCCAACTGTCTCATCCTAGCTGACCCAACTGTCTCATCCCAAACTGACCCAACTGTCTCATCCCAACCTGACCCAACTGTCTCATCCCAGCTGACCCAACTGTCTCATCCCAACCTGACCCAACTGTCTCATCCCAACCTGACCCAACTGTCTCATCCCAACCTGACCCAACTGTCTCATCCCAACCTGACCCAACTATCTCATCCCAACCTGACCCAACTGTCTCATCCCAACCTGACCCTCATCCGCAGCCCCAGGCCATGGGGTCACAGGCGGTTTGCCAGCCGGACGCAGGCTTGATAAAAGCCAAAGTCGTTGTCACCATTGTCGACGCCGCCGCCGCCTCTGCCAACGCCGCCAGAGACGAACGCGTCGAGGCGCCGCTGGAACTTGGCCTCCTGGATGCCGTCCAGCAGTCGCTGCGAGTCGGCGTCCCGGTGCAGCTCGGAGCCGGCCAGCATGATCTGCGACAAATCGGCGCTCATCATCGCCGTCAGCCGGCTGGCGAGCGAGTCAATCAGAGCCAGCTCCTGGCTGGGCCCGATGCTCCAGCCGGGAACACTGACCGCCTGGGCGGCCTCTTGGCGGCCTCCGCGCGGCGCACCTCCCTGACGCTTCACTTCGCCAAGTCTCAGCTTCGCCTGGCCGCGTCTGTTCCAAGGCCGTTTGTCCCTGGCCTCCTTGGCCCTCTGCTCCCGCTGCAGGCGCTGCTGTTTCGCCTGCTGAATTCTCAGCTGCTGCTGCTGTTTCTGCTGATCCCGCTTCAATTTCAACTGCTGAGCCCTTTCTCGCTGCTGCTGCTGCTGCCTCTTTAAACCATTAGCTTCTGTTTTTCTTTGTTCTTCTTTCTGTTTGTTAAGCTGCTGCTGCTGCTGCTGCTGCACCTTAGATTGATTGGCCTTGCCAGCGTCGGCGTTCCTGCAAGCCACCTCGGCGTCCAGCTCCGGCGAGAGTCGCTCCAGGCTGTCCAACCACCGCTGCAGGCTGTCCGGCTGTTCCGTCTGCCGCATCCAGCTGTCCAACTCGCTGGGGTCCTTCACGCGATCCAGCCAGCCGCCAATCCGACGCTCCTGCTCCGCGGAGCTCGCCGTCGCTGCGGACTCCGCGGCTGGCCTGGTGGGATTGGATGACACGGGACGGGCGAGAAAATTCCAGGAGTCCTTAAAGTACCCTCACCCTTTGGTTCTTAGTATTCGATAAACTACGCATTTGCAAACCGTTTTTGCTTACTTTTTCGAACTAGATTCGTGTAGCTTCTTTTTCTGTTGCTTCAGGCGCAGTTCTTCTTGTTGTTTGTTCCACACCTCTTCCTGCTGCTTAAGCCTTAGCTCTTCCTGTTGCTTCAGCCTTAGCTCTTCCTGCTGCTTAAGCCTTAGCTCTTCCTGTTGCTTCAGCCTTAGCTCTTCCTGCTGCTTAAGCCTTAGCTCTTCCTGTTGCTTAAGCCTTAGCTCTTCCTGCTGCTTAAGCCTTAGCTCTTCCTGCTGCTTAAGCCTTAGCTCTTCCTGTTGCTTAAGCCTTAGCTCTTCCTGTTGCTTCAGCCTTAGCTCTTCCTGTTGCTTCAGCCTTAGCTCTTCCTGTTGCTTCAGCCTTAGCTCTTCCTGTTGCTTCAGCCTTAGCTCTTCCTGTTGCTTCAGCCTTAGCTCTTCCTGTTGCTTAAGCCTTAGCTCTTCCTCCTGCTGTGCTGTCATCGATCGAAGCTTCTTCTGCTGCTCCTGCTGCTGCTCCTCAATCAGCCGCCGCTGCCGCTTCGCTTCAGCTTCCGCCGCGACAGACTCCTTCAGGCGCTTCTCCGCCGCCAGCTGCTTCTGCAGCTCGGCTTCGGCTGCTCGCAGCTCGTCTTCTTGCACGGCTGCAGCCACACGGGCCTTGGCATTCGCCAACTGCAGGGCACATTGCTCGATGACTAGAATCTACGACTTGGGAGAATCTTCGACTTGGGAGAATCTACCACTTGGGAGAATCTTCGACTTGGGAGAATCTACGACTTGGGAGAATCTACGATTTTGGAGAATCTACGACTTGGGAGAATCTACGACTTGGGAGAATCTACGACTTGGGAGAATCTACGATTTTGGAGAATCTACGACTTGGGAGAATCTACCACTTAGGAGAATCTACGACTTGGGAGAATCTTCGACTTGGGAGAATCTACGACTTGGGAGAATATACGACTTGGGAGAATCTACCACTTGGGAGAATCTTCGACTTGGGAGAATCTACCACTTGGGAGAATATACGACTTGGGAGAATATACGACTTGGGAGAATCTACGACTTGGGAGAATCTACGATTTTGGAGAATCTACGACTTGGGAGAATCTACCACTTAGGAGAATCTACGACTTGGGAGAATCTTCGACTTGGGAGAATCTACGACTTGGGAGAATATACGACTTGGGAGAATCTACCACTTGGGAGAATCTTCGACTTGGGAGAATCTACCACTTGGGAGAATATACGACTTGGGAGAATATACGACTTGGGAGAATATACGACTTGGGAGAATATACGACTTGGGAGAATCTACGACTTACCCGTTTTCTATAAAGAATGATGATTTCAGCCAGGGTCATGCCGTTTCGCAGCATCTCCATGACTTCATCGGACCTAACGCTTGCCTTGCTGCCGTCCACAGACAGGGCAGGCTGCTGCAGCGAGGACTGCATTTCAAATCTCTTCCACTGCCTAAGCTAGTCGCATCAGCAACGGTTCTCGGTTCAAAAATATCATTTTCGATTCAATTATATAGCTAGACTATGGGGAGCTAGCTAACCATTTTCATCATTGATTGGGCCGAATAGACTTGAAGTGCCGTTGACTGAGAATGCTTTTTTGGATTGGGATAGAGAAATTGCATGGGGTGCTGCACTGCGGGCGAATGCGGGTACAATATTAATTTATTGTCATAGAGACACGAGATTGCTCGCAATGCTGCTGCAGCCCGCACTGTTTCTCATTTCTCAATGGCTCTTCGTCCTCCGTTTGTCTACTGTTCACTCTCCGAGTCTATCTCTTGGTTGTATAGCGTAATGTATTTTGATTAATTGTCTACCTTAGTAGTTCATGGGAAATCTATGATCTGCGAAATCGACGACTTAGGAAATCGACGACTTAGGAAATCGACGACTTAGGAAATCGACGACTTGGGAAATCGACGATCCGGGAATTCCCACGTCGATTTCCAAAGTCATCGATTTCCCAGATCGTGGATTTCCTATTTCATCGATTTCCCATATCGTGGATTTCCTATTTTGTCGATTTGTCAGATCGTCGATTTCCCAAGACATATATTTCCCAAGTCGTCGATTTCCTAGGTCGTCGATTTCCCAGATCGATGACTTAGGAAATCAATGACTTGGGAAATCGATGACTTGGGAAATCGACGATCTGGGAATTCCCACGTCGATTTCCAAAGTCATCGATTTCCTAGATCGTGGATTTCCTATTTCATCGATTTGTCAGATCGTCGATTTCCTAAGTCATCGATTTCTTAGGTCGTCGATTTCCCAGATCGATGACTTAGGAAGTCAATGACTTGGGAAATCGATGACTTGGGAAATCGACGATCTGGGAAATCGACGACTTGCGACATTGACGAATGACAGCAATTGTGAAATGGAAGATATAAATAAGATTGTTTCATCTACTAGAATTCTGGCATACTTCTTGTAGATTATGAATTTGTATTTGCAGACATTGCAATACTTCGTCATTAGCAGAGAAAATACGCTATTATGTTACTATGAGTAGAAAGCTTAGACTGTAGCGCACACACTGCGGTCAGAACTCATCCAGCGCTACGCTGCTGCTCGTCTCAGCCCAGTAGCTGCGCAGGTAGAACACCCAATAAGCGCAGTTGAGCAGCCCGAAGGCCAGAGGGAACAGGAGGCGCGAGGCGCGGTCCACTTTGCTGACGGAGTTGCGCCAGGCAGCCGGCGGAGCGCTGCGACTGGTGCGGCGCCAGCGCCGACTGCCCCGCAGGCAGCTCGCCACATCGTCCAGGCATCGGCCAAGATGTCTGCGCCGTCGGATTCGCCGAATCTCCATCGGTGACAGCCTCAAATTGACAGCGTTGCTCGCGGCGCTGGGCCGATCCTCGTCTTCATTGTCGCTGCTGCTGCTGCCGGTGCCTTGCTCCGAGTTCAAGAAGGTGAGGTAGGCCTCGCCTGAGCCGTGCTTGGTGAAGTGGTGCACCGCGGCAAACTGTAGCAGGGTGCACAGCACGAACGCGAAGCAGAGAGCCACGTACCAGTCCAGAGCGGTGGAGTAGCCAACCCTCGGCAGGTCGGAGCGGCAGTCCATGAACAGGAAGGCCATGCTGAGCACTGTCATGATGCCCAGGGCCACCCGGTCCGCTGTGGCCTCTCGGTTCAACCAGAAGCTCACCCTGACAGATCGGAAGCAAATTATAAGACAGTGATCAGCTGCTGGCCAGAGTACGGCCTACAAAAGACAATGGGGTATTTCAAACTTTTCTTTCTATCCGAACAACAACTTCCAGAATCACAAAGCATCGGCATCGTCGAGATATTCAACGATTCTCGTCGGGGTGTCTGGTGGCAAAAACCAGCAATGTAGGCATAAATTTTCTGCTCCCAGAATTTCATCAGGCAGCTATGTCGGCTATTAATATTGTCTATGGAGGAAAGAATGAAAATCGGTCATTCGATTTGGGAGCTATCATGAAGTGGGCAGTGGGTTTTTTAAATACACCCCGAGCTCTTTCCCCAGGGGAGAAAAGCAGTGGCACATTGCTCGGCGCTTGCTACAGCTGTTCAGTCCATGGACTGGAACCACTGCGCTATTGATGCAGGACTCACCAGGACAGCACCACAAGCAGTGCGCAAGGAAAGTACAACTGAATCAAAAAGTAGCCAACGTGCCGTTTGAGCACAAAGTCAACGGCCAGCACCGAGTGCGGACCGCGCCGAGCCAGACTCTGCTGTCCGTAGGCGACAGGCGAAGCGACTAGGTCGAACTGGGCCATCATCAGGCTTGCAGCCGTCTCTATGTGACTCCGGCCTGGCCGCCATGTGTACCGAACGTCAGCCAGCGAATAGCCGTGGCTGCCGATGCGCAGCGGGCAGCGCTGGGTGTCCATCGGGTAGTGACGAAAGTCCATCGGGCAGCGGGCCTGCGGAGTGATTTGGCAATCTTGTTTAGGGGGCCAACCCGCTGGACACAGCGAGTGTGCACTCTGTCCGACATTGAGAGAATAATGTTAATGACCATTGAAGACAATTTTCTAGCCTGATGTGTACAAGACAGACTACACAAAAAGGCAAAAATGTAACAAAAACGTTCTAGAAACGATGCCTAACGCAAAAGGCCTTACAAAAGGAATCAGTATACAAGAAGCTGTGCACCTTGATTGTAAGCCGCATTGAGTAAAGAATCTCTCCAGTGTGCTTGATCCGTATCAGAACATTGGGCGATGTGATATTGTGCAGGTAAGAGGCGTGTCCATTTAGAAAGAACGTGTCCGGCCGCCAGATTTCATGCAGGAATTTCTCGTTCAACTGGAAGGACTCGAAGCCGGTGCCGTTGCGACTGAAAGCCAGCCGGTAGTCGGTCCACATCTGACGAAAGTAGCAGTCTAGCGAGATGGTCATGTCCTTGTCGGACACTGGGCCCATGCTGCGAATGTTGACGCTGATGCTGATCTCCAGGGGCTGCCCGGAGCCCAGCTGCGGCCTGATGCGCCTGTCGTAGCTGCTCAGCAGTCCGTCCAGAATATT
Organism: Macrostomum hystrix; assembly: GCA_950097015.1. Lineage (NCBI taxonomy): Eukaryota > Metazoa > Platyhelminthes > Macrostomidae > Macrostomum > Macrostomum hystrix. The sequence continues at coordinate 4,938,179 of CATNEN010000025.1, read as the reverse complement.
CGAGGCGTCCGCAAGACTGGCTGAGGCCATTGGCGTCAGAGAAGACGCGGCCGCGATTACGGCGAGCAGGACAGCGCTAGGCATGGCGATGATGCTGCATAGAGAAGATTGCCGATGGGAAGCGGTATGGGTGAGAGTTGGCCGGCCTCTCGCACCAACCTGAGCACCAACATGAGCACCAACCTGAGCACCAACCTGAGCACCAACATGAGCACCAACCTGAGCACCAACCTGAGCACCAACCTGAGCACCAACCTGAGCACCAACCTGAGCACCAACCTGAGCACCAACCTGAGCACCAACCTGAGCACCAACCTGAGCACCAACCTGAGCACCAACCTGAGCACCAACCTGAGCACCAACCTGAGCACCAACCTGAGCACCAACCTAAGCACCAACCTGAGCACCAACCTGAGCACCAACCTGAGCACCAACCTGAGCACCAACCTAAGCACCAACATGAGTCCCTGAGCTCGATTCCACTTCATTTTGGAGTTCTCAACTGATGCCCATGAGAGCAAACCCCTAAGTACAGTGCGAGTGCACACTGACTGACGATTAGAAAGTACAATCATGGCGACTGTGTGCCTGTCTATGGTAACTGTGTGCGTGTGTATCCAGGAGTCAGCGAAGTAGCCAGAATGGCCAAACGAACTAGAAGGGGCGGGGAATTTCTCCCTCCTGACAATTTTTTATGCTGGCCCTGAACGGAGCAACACAAGCACACGAAACTCAAGTACACGAGCCAAATTTTTGTTGCGCATCTTCTGAAACAGAAAAACGTCGAGATATTCAATGGTTCTGGTCGAAGGTCGGATTTTTCCCACAAGCACTTAGTGTATTTCATACACTCCCATACACGAATTAGCACTGCGCCTCAGTGCGGCCTTGCCAGGCCTTCAAAATTTATCAGCATGTCACCCGAATGTGTCTGAATCATCTTGGTCTTCGGTGGTCACCTACCTTTATCTAGACGGACTGCTGGACCTTCAAGGGCTATAAAAGGTGGAAATAGGTCACTATGGACACCCTGACGCGAATTTCTCCAAATTCCCTGATCAAGCCTAAATATTAGGCGCAGCTCAACCACAGGACAGCATCGTCTAGTCTGTTAAACAATCAGTCACCACCCAACGCTGTTAGCATTCGGGCGCTGCCAAAAAAGATTTCAGGGCGGAATTCACTCCCTTTGGTATAAAAACGGGCAGAAAAATGGCTTGGTAGTCCTACTGTTAAAAATTGTATCAGTAGTATCAGTATCAATATCAATGGGAAGTAGTCGTGGGGGGTGAGTGGCAGAGCGGTCTAACGTGCTCGCCTCTCGCACCAAGGTCCCTGAACTCGATTCATCTTGGGCGCAGTCGCGGAAAGAAGGCTTGGGGGCTTGTCGTACAATTTACGCCCTTGAGGGCCAACCTCCAAGGCCCAGTGAGAGTGTACACTGCCTGACGATGAGAAAGTCAGGGTAGATGTACACACCTGTGTGAGCGTGTGCCTGCGCTCGGTATCTGAGGTGTGTTTAACAGCGGAGTGAACTGAACCACTGCAGAGTCTTGCTAAATGTCTCAAATTGTTTTAATAGTCAAAAATTTTAATCGCGTCGAATCACCGACGTTTAAACATTAGGCTAAACTTAAATTAGTTCTTAAACTTAAAACTAATTGAAAGCTTTCTTACATAAAAAGTCACTAAAATAGCTCTATGTTTTAAGCAAAACTAGAATCCTTTTCTAAGTCCATTGTCCATTAGTACAGCAACTTTGCAGGGCTTTCACACCTAATGGATCCTTACGGAAGGTAAGCGTATTAAATAAGAAAATACGGATGTTGCTATGCGGATAGGGAGAGAAAACAATTCTAACAGCAACCGGTCGTGCATTACGAATACAAAGTATGGAAATTTTGGCTACACCGTTTGCAGAAATTCAATAACACAAAGTGCCACTTCAGAGATGATTAATTTTGCCATAAGTTTTAGGCCCTGAATAAACACAATTCTAAATTGATGAGAAAATACTGGTAATTCAAAACTATAATTGCAAATGTCACTGGGGCCTAGCTGCGTGCATATTAGTTTAGTCCGGCGCTCGATTCCACGCAAAGGTAAATATCTTGAAAAACAAATTCCTGTCAATTGTTTTTGTTCTCGCTGCGATTCAAACTATGACTCATTCTCGATTGCTTTAGGTTCCTGCTGCGATTCCTCTAGGTTCCTGGTGCGATTCTGTTCTCGGCTCTTTCTCAGAGAATCCCTGGGTGCGATTCTGACCAAGGCTCTTGGTGCGATTCTGACCAAGGCTCTTGGTGCGATTCTGACCAAGGCTCTTGGTGCGATTCTGCCCCAGGCTCTTGGTGCGATTCTGCCCCCGGCTCTTGGTGCGATTCTGCCTAGGTTCTTGGTGCGATTCTGACCCAGGCTCTTGGTGCGATTCTGCCCCCGGCTCTTGGTGCGATTCTGCCTTGGTTCTTGGTGCGATTCTGACCCAGGTTCTTGGTGTGATTCTGCCTAGGTTCTTGGTGCGATTCTGCCTCAGGCTCTTGATGCAATTCTGCCCCAGGCTCTTGGTGCGATTCTGACCAAGGCTCTTGGTGCGATTCTGCCCCCCGGCTCTTGGTGCGATTCTGCCCCCGGCTCTTGGTGCGGTTCTGCCTAGGTTCTTGGTGCGTTTCTGCCCCCGGCTCTTGGTGCGATTCTGACCCAGGCTCTTGGTGCGATTCTGCCTAGGTTCTTGGTGCGATTCTGACCAAGGCTCTTGGTGCGATTCTGCCTAGGTTCTTGGTGCGATTCTGACCCAGGTTCTTGGTGCGATTCTGACCCAGGCTCTTGGTGCGATTCTGCCTAGGTTCTTGGTGCGATTCTGCCTAGGTTCTTGGTGCGATTCTGCCCCAGGCTCTTGGTGCGATTCTGACCCAGGCTCTTGGTGCGATTCTGCCTAGGTTCTTGGTACGATTCTGACCCAGGCTCTTGGTGCGATTCTGACCAAGGCTCTTGGTGCGATTCTGACCCAGGCTCTTGGTGCGATTCTGCACATGCTTTTGCTGTGATTCGAGCAATGGCTTCTTTGATCCTGTCATCCTGTCTAAAGTTCAGAAAGGCTATGCTTTTGCTGCGCTCTCAGCTTTGTGAATTTCAAAGTTTTAAAATTTAAGATTTAAATAAATCTCAGCTCCGACTCTCAAAGCGATTTCTGATTTAACTGAACTGACAGTTTGAATCAAAGCTATCTATCATACGTTATATTCAGGCTCAAAGTAGTGTAAAAAAATTATTTTAAACTCAGCGGACAAGTGCTGGATACTCACCTAGCAGGTTAGCCCAGAAGAAGTGTTTCGTTTCTAGCTAAGAGACCATTAGTCTCGGTGCTGACAGCTTTATAAATTACGGACAATACGCTCGTAATCAGAGCTCCCTCATTGGGCAGCATTGCGAGGTCCGACTCTAGGCTGCTGTTTCCATGCCCAGTGAAAGCAGAAATTATCGGCCAAGAAGCACACTAATGAATCAACTATACTTTGAGAGGCTGTGTCTTCTTCTTTTATTTTAGCTTTTGGAGCAGGAGAGGACACCAACACCAAGCAGCAAATAGAAGGAAGAAGTCACACTCTCGACCAGTGTTTGAGCAGTGTTTGAGCAGTGCTTCAGTGCTCTGCTTTAATTATTGATTTGTTCAAGATTTAGAACCGATAGATTGGTCAATAAATTAGGATACGTCAAATTGGATTTGGTAATAATCCTCCTTGTCACTGATTGCGTGAGACCATGTGACAGTTTCATTCGATCTCTCGAATTAATTGCTTCAGAAAATTCTCACTGTTTGTATCATTTGCATCATTACTTTGCAATTCATCAATAACACTGGATAGATTAGTTACGTCATTCTCAGTTTGTCCTTCAAATTTACACTCTGCAGGTAATGTCTGCAGGTTTTTTTTAAACAAGAAGAATTAAAAGGTCAGAATAACAAGTCGCCCCACTGTACTGTGTACTAGAATCAGAAATGAAAACATTCTACGATTTAAAAAACCTGTTTTAAACCAGTTCTATGCTAGAGTGGCGGGCCAAAGGGGTGAGAAATTGGGGTGGCGGGATAAGTACAACGGGTGGAACCACTCTCTCTCTCTCAATCGTGAGATTTGATTGGCTGAAAGACTTGAAAAACCCTATGATTATCCGAGCCAATCCCGCGAACTTGATCCAGTCTCGGCTTAGGCCTGATTCCATTGCCTGAGGGTGCAGGTCACCTATAAATTGAACGCAGATTTCAGCAACCAACTCAAGTAATATGTTTTGACGCCAAATTCCGATACGCAGTCTGAAATGATCTCAACAAGACTAGCTTTTTGCCTATGTCTCTGTTTGGGCACGGCCCTTTCTTCAGCTATAAAGGGTGATTACTACGACTCTTATGACGAGTACGACACCTCCGACAAGAGCGACCAGTACAACCCCTATGGCAAGAGCGACCAGTACAACCCCTATGGCAAGAGCGACAAGTATGGCAAGAGCGACCAGTACGACCCCTATGGCAAGAGCGACAAGTATGGCAAGAGCGACCAGTACGACCCCTATGGCAAGAGCGACAAGTATGGCAAGAGCGACCAGTACGACCCCTATGGCAAGAGCGACAAGTATGGCAAGAGCGACCAGTACGACCCCTATGGCAAGAGCGACCAGTACGACCCCTATGGTAAGAGCGACAAGTATGGCAAGAGCGACAAGTATGGCAAGAGCGACAAGTATGGCAAGAGCGACAAGTATGGCGAGAGCGACAAGTATGGCAAGAGCGACAAGTATGGCAAGAGCGACCAGTACGACCCCTATGGCAAGAGCGACCAGTACAACCCCTATGGCAAGAGCGACCAGTACAACCCCTATGGCAAGAGCGACCAGTACAACCCCTATGGCAAGAGCGACCAGTACAACCCCTATGGCAAGAGCGACCAGTACAACCCCTATGGCAAGAGCGACCAGTACAACCCCTATGGCAAGAGCGACCAGTACAACCCCTATGGCAAGAGCGAAAAGTATGGCAAGAGCGACAAGTACGACCCCTATGGCAAGACCAACGACGAGTACGATGGCAAAGACTCCTATTACTGAGCGAATTCCGAGTTTAACATTAACAGTTGACTCAATGTGCTGTATTTGTATTTTGACGAGCTGAAAATATATTTGTTTTTGCTGTCTAGATTGCTATGAAAACAATTTAACAAAAATCTATCTTATTTTCGTGTTTCGCTTCTTTTCTGTCAAATTTTATTGTCGAAGCTTTTAAAATTGCGACATTTCGACATTAAATTGAAATTTTCAAGCGTATTATTAGTGCAGAGAAATATTGTCAAAAATCGATCACTGATGCACATCTATAGGTGCTATTCTTTGCTTGATAGCTGGTAAAATAATTAGGGTAGTGAAACTACTAGTCTGAAAGAGAATAGAATCCAACCCTTGCTGAGTTTCTAGATCGTACGCACGTACATCTAGCGTTTTTTATTCTGGCTATGGATCTTGCTTCGATTCGAGCTATGGATCCTGCTTCGATTCTAGCTATGGATCCTGCTTCGATTCTAGCTATGGATCTTGCTTCGATTCTAGCTATGGATCTTGCTTCGATTCTAGCTATGGATCCTGCTTCGATTCTAGCTATGGATCTTGCTTCGATTCTAGCTATGGATCTTGCTTCGATTCTAGCTATGGATCCTGCTTCGATTCTAGCTATGGATCTTGCTTTGATTCTAGCTATCGATCTTGCTTCGATTCTTGGCTTTTAATGGCTACGGATCCTGCTTCGATTCTAGCTATGGATCTTGCTTTGATTCTAGCTATCGATCTTGCTTCGATTCTAGCTATGGATCTTGCTTAGATTCTAGCTATGGATCTTGCTTTGATTCTAGCTATCGATCTTGCTTTGATTCTAGCTATGGATCTTGCTTTGATTCTAGCTATCGATCTTGCTTCGATTCTAGCTATCGATCTTGCTTCGATTCTAGGCCTCTTATGGCTACGGATCCTGCTTCGATTCTGGGCCCTTACTGGCTACAGATCCTGCTTCGATTCTGGGCCCTTACTGGCTACAGATCCTGCTTCGATTCTGGGCCCTTACTGGCTACAGATCCTGCTTCGATTCTGGGCCCTTACTGGCTACAGATCCTGCTTCGATTCTGGGCCCTTACTGGCTACAGATCCTGCTTCGATTCTGGGCCCTTACTGGCTACAGATCCTGCTTCGATTCTGGGCCCTTACTGGCTACAGATCCTGCTTCGATTCTGGGCCCTTACTGGCTACAGATCCTGCTTCGATTCTGGGCCCTTACTGGCTACAGATCCTGCTTCGATTCTGGGCCCTTACTGGCTACAGATCCTGCTTCGATTCTGGGCCCCTCTCTCACTACGGATCTATTTTCTTTTCTAGCTACGATTCTGGCTACGGATCTGGCTACGGATCTGGCTACGGATCTGGCTACGGATCTGGCTACGGATCTGGCTACGGTACTTTAACTCACTCACAGCTGAATCTTGTTGGGATTCTGGATCGAATTCTTGCTTCAATTTCGTCTATAAAGCAAGCGAGTCTATGATTGAAACTGCGATTGCAGCTGCGATTCCAGCCACGATTTTGTTGGTCTATATAAAATTCTTAGACAAATAGACAAATTTGTCTCAGTATGGCGGTCTGCTGCAGAGAAGGCCCGCTCTGATTCAACGCTGCTTGCTGGGATTGACAGAAGTGCTTGGTAGAGCAGCTGTAGAGTTGATGCTCGTTGGCCGGTAGTTGGCCGGTAGTTGGCCGGTAGTTCTTAAAAATTCGAGCTCCTTGCCAATTGTGTTCTCCAACGAATGAACAGGTGACTGCTCTGCGGCGCTATCACTTGTCTTCTTTAGGAAGGCTTATGGAGGCGGGCCTCCATACTGAGCGGTTCAACAGCATCATTGGAAGATTCGGGAGGCAATTGCTGCGGGGATTGCCGGACAAAACCCCGGGGACAAAACCCCGGACCTTCATTCGGGATCCCGGGGGGCCGTCCCCGGGGTTGGCATCCCTAATCTCAGTCAATCGATAATTCGCTGTTATGTTTTCTTGAGAGCAACGAAACGTTAGCTAAATAGCAGCTGTCCTCAGGCATGCAAACTTATAAGTCGTTTTTAACCCAACTTTTAAGGCAGGATCTAAACAGGGGGTCGGCAAACTTATTAGCGTGTGGGCCACTGAGAGAACCTAAAAGATGACAACGAGCAGCAGTAATTGTAGGAATATGAGAAAGGGGCAGATGAGACACAGGGAGATATGAGACACAGGACAGATGAGACACGGGAGAGTTAAGACCGAGAAGAGATGAGACTCTCTACCTCCAGATGAGAGAGATGAGACATGGGAAGATGAGACAGGAAACCGGATCTGGCCCGCGGGTCGAAGTTTGCCGAACCAAGAACTAAACAAGCACGAGTTCGAGTAAATTCTTGATCCCTTGATTATTTTCTCTGCTACGAGCGTAGATCTGGTGGTTCCGTTTTGTATTCACAGAAATGAATCTATTTACATGCATGTGACAGTTTGTACTTTAAGACAGTAAAGTAATAAATAAGTATTGATAAGGCAAGCTGAGGCTCAACATGCAAAGCCGGGCCTGTTAGTCTGGACGGGGTGAGAAAAATGAGGTGGCGGGGCAAAGGGCAACAGTTTTCTCTCCTCTCCTAAAATTTGATTGGCTGAAGCATTTACAACCCGAGAATTCTCTGAGCCAACCAAAACCCCACTTTCTAGCCAGGGCCAGCCAGCTAAATCCGATTTCACTAGACAAAATCATTAAATTGACCAATAAATTCAACTTCATTCAAAACAACATTAGTTCTTTATTATCTTTTTATTCGCTTCTCTGTCACAACATCGGAAATATGATCTCGGCTAGCTTGGCTGTCTGCCTGTGCCTCTGCGTTGGTCTGGCCCACTGTGCGCCTGCGAACGACGATAACTACCATGGCAATGGTGTGGCCAACGCTTTCGGCCCTGATTACGGCTACAAAGTTAAGGAGGTGCCAATAAAGGTCGCTTACGAGAACGTTAAAGTTGAACAGTACGACAAATACAACAAGCCCACGGTTGTTGAGCTCTACTACAAGTCCGGCGATTATTAGCTGATATAGTGACAAACATTGAGTGGACTTTTGCTAAATTGTTTGTTTTGATTCAAGATCATGATTGCTGCTAGAAAATATAACGTTGTGATAACAAAGCAATAGCTGAGTTTCGACTTTCTTTCTTACTACTGTCATATTATTGCAAATACATTAAATCTTAGTAACGAAGACCAGTCCGAAAAAAGGCAAATCACTTTCCATTGTTCTAATTGAATCCTAGTACTTAAATACTGATTCCTATTTGAATCCCTGTTGTATACCAGTACTCAATCCAAGTTTAATTATAGTTGAAACCCAGTTGAATCCTATTCATTTACGGAAACCCTAAACCAGGGGCAAACTCCGGCCCGCGCGCAAGCTGCGGCCCTCGAAGCTCCTAAATCCGGCCCATTGCCCCTTCCAACACCTATTGTATCCTGTCTCATCTTTCCCCCGTCTGATGGAGAGTCTCATCTCCCCGTGTCTTGTCTCGTCTCTCCAGTGTCTCATCTCTCCCCTGTCTCATCTCTCCCGTGTCTCCCGTCTCTCCCCTGTCTTATCTCTTCTCTGTCTCATCTCTCCCATGTCTCATATTCCTACAGTTAATGCGGCCGTCTTTTTGGTTCTCATCGTCGCCTGCATGCTAAATAAGTTCGCCGCCCCTGCCCTATACTTAGCCAAAATTAAGTAAACTATGGCGGATTAGGCAATTCTACTCGTGAGTAGTTTGCAATGCATATGTATTACGAGCTACAAAATTCAATGCTTAATTAATGGCTTAAATCTTTACTCAGCTACCTGCCTAAGGCAGAAATGTTGATTTTTCACTCGGCAGGTCGCGGAGTATTAAACGGTAATGAATCAAACATTGGCTTGCCACCTGTTTAATCTCCGATGTCAATCCCATCCAAACAGTCTGTTGAGGAACAACTATTCGTCCCAGAATTTTCATTTCATCCGTATTCTTATTGCTATTATTAGTCCGCAGCAATAATGGCATTGTAGCTGTGTGAAGCGATTCAGATTCGCATCAATCTCTAGGCCAGGGGTCGGCAAACTCCGGCCCGCGGGCCAGATGCGGCCCTCGAAGCTCCCAAATCCGGCCCGTTGCCCCTTCTGACATCTACAGTGTCCTGTTTCATCTCTCTCGTGTCTAATCTCTCCCGTGTCTAATCTCTCCCGTGTCTCATCGCTCTTGTGTCTCATCTCTCCCGTGTCTCATCGCTCTCGTGTCTCATCTCTCCCGTGTCTAATCTCTCCCGTGTCTCATCGCTCTTGTGTCTCATCTCTCCCGTGTCTCATCGCTCTCGTGTCTTATCTCTCCCGTGTCTTATCTCTCCCGTGTCTCATCGCTCTTGTGTCTCATCTCTCCCGTGTCTCATCGCTCTCGTGTCTTATCTCTCCCGTGTCTTATCTCTCCCGTGTCTAATCTCTCCCGTGTCTAATCTCTCCTGTGTCTTATCTCTCCCGTGTCTAATCTCTCCCGTGTCTAATCTCTCCTGTGTCTCATCTCTCCCGTGTCTAATCTCTCCCCTGTCTTATCTCTCCCGTGTCTAATCTCTCCCGTGTCTAATCTCTCCCCTGTCTTATATCTCCCGTGTCTTATCTCTCCCGTGTCTAATCTCTCCCGTGTCTTATCTCTCCCCTGTCTTATCTCTCCCGTGTCTAATCTCTCCTGTCTTATCTCTCCCGTGTCTAATCTCTCCCGTGTCTAATCTCTCCCGTGTCTTATCTCTCCCGTGTCTAATCTCTCCCCTGTCTTATCTCTCCCGTGTCTAATCTCTCCCGTGTCTCATCTCTCCCGTGTCTCATCTCTCCCCTGTCTTATCTCTCCCGTGTCTCATCTCTCCCCTATCTCATATTTATACAGTCAATGCGGCCCGCTGTCGTCTTTTAGGTTCTCTCTTTGGCCCGCCAGCAAATAAGTTTGCCTACCCCTGCTCTAGGCCTTTATTGAAGTAGGAGAGAGGTGGAGTAGGTCATGGGGCAGTTAAGCTCAGGGCAGTGCATCGAGTGTTAAATCCCTCAACCAATCACCGGCGTGCTGCAAATCCCTCAGCTGTCAGTGCGGGAAATTATTCATTTCTTGCACTCTCGCGCAACAGTTAAGAATGGCGTGCAGACAGAGTCAGTAAATTCGCAAGCCCAGCATCGCATAGCCCAAAGCAACATCAGTTTTGTCGTGAATCAGGTTGAAAGGATTGCTATCGCATATATCCGACATGGTTGTTGGGCTCGGCATGTCTAGTCAAGCATCTGTTTCTTGCCAGGAAGGAAAACAGCAACAGCAACAGCAGCAGCAGCAGCGTCTAAAGCTGTTCATAGGCCAAATCCCAAGAACGATGACAGAAGAAGCACTGCTGCCAATGTTCCAGGAGTTTGGCCACGTCGTCGAGCTGACGGTGCTAAAGGACAGACGGACTGGGCTGCACAGAGGTTTGAGTCAGCTTTGTAGTCTACTTGACAATGACGTCAACTAACACACTCACTCACACACCCACACACACACACATACACACACACGCACACTCACACCCACACTCACACTCACTCACACTCACTCACACTCACTCACACTGGTTTATTTCCTTGAGCAATAGACAATACCCAGCTCAACCGCCCAATGAAATGGGTGCCAGCATCAGCTGGAGTAGTGTGACGGCCCTCCAGTCCATGGAGTGAACAGCTTAATCACAATAATAATAATTGCAGGAGGGCTGCGGGCAATGGAATATCATTTGATGACAGACACTAGACCAGCAGCCAGTGAGGAGGCAATTTTGCCCATTTCGCGAACTCCTGAGCACACACCCACTCAGATATCCGAACGCAGGCACACGCTCACACAGGTGTGTACATCAGCCCTGACTTTCTCATCATCAAGCAGTGTACACTCTCTGCACTGTGCCCTCAAGGGCGTGAATTGCACGACAAGCCCCCAAGCCTTCTCTCCGCGGCTGCGCCCCAAATGAATGTGGCCTCGCCGTGTGGCCTATTGAGCGTGGCCGAGGACTTTTTAACCATAGACTGCAAATTGAGCAGCCACTATTTTATATGAAACTCGATGCCGGCTCAGTCAGTCAGTTAGAGAGAACAGTCTCGCTAGCTTAGAGTTTAGACCATAGACTGCAAATTGAACGGCCACGATTTTATATGAAATTCGATGCTGGCTCAGTCAGTCAGTCAGTCAGTCAGAGAGAGAGATCAGTCTTGCTAGCTTCGAGTTTATTTGCATCCACGATGGCCGACGCTGAAGAAGAATTAGACTTTTCTGCATTCTTGGACTCTTTTGAAGCCTCACCCGCCACCGATGTGAAGTTTCTGCCGTTGCTTGATACTACTCGTGTTGGTGAGGTGTTAAGTGCCGACGACGTGGAGCGTAGGATGGCGGAGAGTTTGCCCGACGCTACGCGTGCGAAGGAGAAGTGGGCTGTCAAGGTGTTTCGAACGTGGAAGGAAAGTCGCGTCCAGTTGCAAGCGCAAGGCGACGTGCCCGGACTCATGGTGATAAAGCCACTTGAGGTGCTGTCAAAGTCTGAGGTGAATGAGCTTCTCCAATTCTTCGTCTTCGAGATTCGTAAGGAGAATGGAGAGAAATACCCACCGGGTAGTCTCAAGGACTTAGTGGCAATGATTCAGCACTACTATTTCTACACCTTGAAGCAGCAGATGTCTATCTGGTTGAAACGTTTCGCGTCAATAAATGATTTGCGGCCCATTATTTGGCGCCCATTATACGGTTTAATGGGCGCCAAATAATGGGCCAAATTCAAATCTCAAATTCTATCTTTAGTACCTCGGCTACCTCTCCACCAGTCGTTTTAGCAGGGAATTCTAGTTTTATTTACAAGTTAAGCTTTAACTGTGGTGTCTGCGCGCACTTTCCGCGGACACGCGGTCTGGTGCGGCGCCTTCTCACGCGCAACAAATGATAATTGATTTCCGTGACAACAAGTCAGCCATAGCAATAGCCAGTTCAGGCTGCGGAAATGAATGTCTGGCAGCAATGCAGTGTTTATTATTGCTCCCAGGCTATCTCTTCACTTTGCACTGCATGCAGAATGTCAGGCTGTCTCTCTGTCCCATCGGTTCGCGGTTTTCCCACTTGGGCTTTGGTTGGGGGGGGGGGTTGCATGTCCCAGCCAAAGCCAACCCCACCCCTGATCTAGGGCCAGATCTAGAATCGAGGCATTAAAGCGCCTTCGAATGTCAAATAGGCCAAGTCGGCGATAATGGTCGCGACCAACGCCCCTCCTATGCCCATCCTTGTCTGCTCTGAGGCCCCACCCAGCTCATGAATATTCAATGCCAACCCCTTTCCAACACACACACAAATACTCCAAGGCTGTTGCTATCCTGCTCGCGTCGGATGGATACGAACTGCGGGTAGGCGGGGGTCAGCTATCGGCAAAGTCCCACCCCCCTGCGGCTGGCTCACACTTTCAAAAATATTTCCCAGCGACTACTCTGGATGTATTGTAACTTCGAAATATATTTAAACGAATATCTGCTTTCAAAATATATTAATTGACGAGTGAGTGACTGCAACAAGATTAGACTGCAACAAGATTAGACTGCTTCTATGAGTGACTGCAACAAGATTAGACTGCTTCTATGAGTGACTGCAACAAGATTAGACTGCAACAAGATTAGACTGCAACAAGATTAGACTGCTTCTAGGAGTGACTGCAACAAGATTAGACTGCAACAAGATTAGACTGCTTCTAGGAGTGACTGCAACAAGATTAGACTGCAACAAGATTAGACTGCTTCTAGGAGTGACTGCAACAAGATTAGACTGCAACAAGATTAGACTGCAACAAGATTAGACTGCTTCTATGAGTGACTGCAACAAGATTAGACTGCAACAAGATTAGACTGCAACAAGATTAGACTGCTTCTAGGAGTGACTGCAACAAGATTAGACTGCAACAAGATTAGACTGCAACAAGATTAGACTGCTTCTATGAGTGACTGCAACAAGATTAGACTGCTTCTAGGAGTGACTGTTGGCAGTTGCTGGGTAAGTTAAAAGTCATTCCAGATGACGTAGGTTTCCATCATTATTTTTTAGTCAGCAATGACAATTTTCCTTTTAGCTTAGATTTTAAACATGCATCTGCTTTCTGGGGCACATCTGTTCGCGTTCTAGAAAAAGTGAAGCAGATTGAGAAAAAGCTGAATGGTTTGCGGCGGGGCGAAGCGAATGGTAAAAAATGAAGCGCGGAACTAGACTCAGCTCTCGCAATGTGTTTAGTGTCTCAGGCAGTTCGGTACGATACAATCTATTAACAAGTGGATTCCGTTCACCCTCCGCTGCGGAGGAAGTGGATGTTGGAAGTGGGATTTGGGCAGGGATTTGCAATACTAGAGGAAAACGGAGACATGCCCAGATCCTAGACCTACAGAGACAGAGAGAGAGAGTGGCTGCGAGAGAGGCCGAAACAGGATTCATGACTATCGTAGCTAGCAAACACCGAACACGCGTGTGGTCTGAGCATAGAGTTGTGTGTCAACAGTGTTCTCCGACAAGACTGTTGGGGGTGGGGGAAGGAGGCAGTTGCAGCGATGTCATGACGGAAGCTGGGTTTCAGCCTCTTTAAGCTGTTGCTTATGGAACTCTGATGAATTTGGCTAATTCAAAAACTGGAATCATAAAATGCAGACTGCGAATGCTTGAAGTACGGTTGCCTAACTCGAGCACTGTCTGGGAACTGTACTGGCCTTCCGCCCTCTACTTAAGCTACATGAGGTCAATCTTCCGCCCTCTACCCACGCTACAGGAGGTCAACCTTCCGCCCTCCACTTAAGCTGCACATGAGGTCAATCTTCCGCCCTCTACCCACGCTACAGGAGGTCAATCTTCCGCCCTCTACTTAAGCTACATGAGGTCAATCTTCCGCCCTCTACTTAAGCTACATGAGGTCAATCTTCCGCCCTCTACCCACGCTACAGGAGGTCAATCTTCCGCCCTCTACCCACGCTACAGGAGGTCAATCTTCCGCCCTCTAACCAAGCTACAGGAGGTCAATCTTCCGCCCTCTACCCACGCTACAGGAGGTCAATCTTCCGCCCTCTACCCACGCTACAGGAGGTCAATCTTCCGCCCTCTACCCACTCTACAGGAGGTCAATCTTCCGCCCTCTACCCACGCTACATGAGGTCAATCTTCCGCCCTCTACCCACGCTACAGGAGGTCAATCTTCCGCCCTCTACTTAAGCTACATGAGGTCAATCTTCCGCCCTCTACTTAAGCTACAGGAGGTCAATCTTCCGCCCTCTACTTAAGCTACATGAGGTCAATCTTCCGCCCTCTACCCACGCTACAGGAGGTCAATCTTCCGCCCTCTACTTAAGCTACATGAGGTCAATCTTCCGCCCTCTACTTAAGCTACAGGAGGTCAATCTTCCGCCCTCTACTTAAGCTGCACATGAGGTCAATCCTCCGCCCTCTAACCAAGCTACATGAAAAGTGTTAGTTACTTTAGCTACATGAGGTCAATCTTCCGCCCTCTACCCACGTTACAGGAGGTCAATCTTCCGCCCTCCACTTAAGCTGCACATGAGGTCAATCTTCCGCCCTCTACCCACGCTACAGGAGGTCAATCTTCCGCCCTCTACTTAAGCTACATGAGGTCAATCTTCCGCCCTCTACTTAAGCTACATGAGGTCAATCTTCCGCCCTCTACCCACGCTACAGGAGGTCAATCTTCCGCCCTCTACCCACGCTACAGGAGATCAATCTTCCGCCTTCTACCCACGCTACATGAGGTCAATCTTCCGCCCTCTACCCACGCTACATGAGGTCAATCTTCCGCCCTCTACCCACGCTACAGGAGGTCAATCTTCCGCCCTCTACCCACGCTACAGGAGATCAATCTTCCGCCTTCTACCCACGCTACATGAGGTCAATCTTCCGCCTTCTACCCACGCTACAGGAGGTCAATCTTCCGCCTTCTACCCACGCTACATGAGGTCAATCTTCCGCCCTCTACCCACGCTACAGGAGGTCAATCTTCCGCCCTCTACCCACGCTACAGGAGATCAATCTTCCGCCTTCTACCCACGCTACATGAGGTCAATCTTCCGCCTTCTACCCACGCTACAGGAGGTCAATCTTCCGCCTTCTACCCACGCTACATGAGGTCAATCTTCCGCCCTCTACCCACGCTACAGGAGATCAATCTTCCGCCTTCTACCCACGCTACATGAGGTCAATCTTCCGCCTTCTACCCACGCTACAGGAGATCAATCTTCCGCCTTCTACCCACGCTACAGGAGGTCAATCTTCCGCCTTCTACCCACGCTACATGAGGTCAATCTTCCGCCCTCTACCCACGCTACAGGAGGTCAATCTTCCGCCCTCTACCGACGCTACAGGAGATCAATCTTCCGCCTTCTACCCACGCTACAGGAGGTCAATCTTCCGCCTTCTACCCACGCTACAGGAGGTCAAACTTCCGCCTTCTACCCACGCTACAGGAGGTCAATCTTCCGCCTTCTACCCACGCTACAGGAGGTCAATCTTTGACCCCTTACCCCAGGAGAAGGAGTTAGTGTACATTTTTTGCAAGTCGCCCGTGTGCAATGGCACATCATTTGGCGACAGTCTAGCCGCAGCAGCGAGGAGGCAATTTGCCCATTCCGCTGACTCCTGAGCACACACTCGCAAAGGTGTGTACATCTGCCCTGCCTTTCTCATGCGGCACAAAATTTCCGCGGCCGAGTTTCTGTGGCGTGGCCGCGGATTCGAGCCCGGGTACCATGGCGCGAGATTGTTTCCGCTCCGCCATTCACCTGCCAAGTTGGAGCCCTGACAAAATTGAAATCTCTTCTCTTCCAGGCTGCGCTTTCCTGACCTACCGCCAGGCAGAGAGCGCCCTCAAGTGCCAGAGGCTGCTGCACGGTCGCCACTCTCTGCCAGGGGTAAGAGCGGCGTGCTCAAGCGTGTGCTCATGGTACTACTTATTTAAGCATTTACTCAGGGTTTTTATCAGTAGTCAAGCAAGCGAATCTAGTTTGCATGAAAAGAACCTGTAAATTAGTGTAACAGAATCCATATTTATGCATTTCATTCTTCAACTAACACTTTTCCTCCTGCATGGCTTCCTTGTTGTATGATTACTATGAAACAAATGGAGAAGCTAGATGCATTCAATCACGCCTATAATTTTAATGCGTAGATGCTGCTGCAATTCAGGTCATGAATAGCGGCTCAGAATAGCCGGAATCTTCATTTTGCCAAGTGCCTCTGTGCTCTGTGAAACTCGAGTCACTCCTGAGCATGTCTCGAATTTCTGCTTCTTGTGTGTCGACTACCGCCTCGCTACAACTGTCAGCCACTGATTTCTGGTTGCTGCTGCTGCTGCTGCTGCTGCTGCTTAGTCGGCGGGTTGAGGATGAGAGGAGAGGAGGGGCGGATTTCGCTTTCAACCCGGCACTACGTGATGAGATTGGAACAGCTCTCAGCGGGGGGGTTGGGGCGAACAAGACGGTCTTCGGGAGCGGCGGGTTTCCCATAATGCGGAGGAGGCGAAAAAAAATGTTGGAAGCCAGGATCCCGCTCCCCTTCCCCCTGCCCCGGGGGCTAGGGAAACTGGGCGGCTCGCGAGGGGAGTAAGGGGTAGACGCGGGAGAAACCTGCCGGAGTCATGCGGGGAGCGGGAAATAGGGGATTTTTTCTGCTGGGAATCTGGCGGGACGACTCGGTGAGGCGCCTCTTAGGGAGCAGAGCCGGCGGGGCAGCCTACCCACTGGCAGATTGCATTACACCTTTCGCATTTACGGCGCTAGAGGATTTGCCTCAGGCCGGGCGGCGGGAAAGCATTGAAAAATAAGGGACTAGTTTGCTCATTCGGTCATTGGAGGCAGCTGGAGCTTATGGGAGAAATTATATGGGAGAAAAAGTAGGGGGTATCTCAGTATGATCGGAAATGTCGATGGGAGACTGGGAGATTAGAGTTGAGAGACTGGCAGATTTGAGATGGGAGACTGGGAGATTCGAGATGGGAGACTGGGAGATTTGAGATGGGAGGCTGGAAGATTTGAGATGGGGGACTGGGAGATTTGAGATGGGAGGCTGGAAGATTTGAGATTGGAGACTGGGAGATTCGAGATGGGAGACTGGGAGATTCGAGATGGGAGACTGGGAGATTCGAGATGGGAGATGGATGATTGTCGATGGGCGAATAAGATTACAATATCATGGTTAAAATGATAATTAAAGATAGATAAATCCCTGGTGACAAAGAGTTCAAGGCAGCCAAAAAGAATTGGCACGGCAGACGCTGTTCCAAATGCATTAGTGACTCGCGTGGGTCGTTTGCAGGTAAAAACCTGGGGAGGTGGGGGCATTGGGAGGATCGGCGCAGGGGGTAGCGGGCGCTGATAACGCATCTCGCGAGCTTTTTTTAAAAGGCAAGAGAAATCCTCATCCCTTGCCCGCCTCACCAACTGCGGCCTCGCTCCGTCTTCCCCATCTGCTCTTCCCCACTCACTTCCTCTCCTCTCTCTCCTCTCGGTCTCCAAAGAGCTCCCCGAGCCTCTCAGCTTCCCCATCAAGCCTTGGGGCCGGGACTCGAGCCCCGCCCCTCCACCCCGGCATATATCGGTCCCAGCTCTCTCTATAGACTGCAGTTTCTCTGTTTCCAGAACAGCTGAGGCAGCAGACTCTAAGGGGGGGACAATATTAATCCTCTGCTCCACCTGACACCTCCTCGTCCCCCGAAGCGCCGGCAACCGGCGTCCTGGAAAACCCGATCCAGAGCCCGTTTCTGGCCGACCCGCTATTTTTCTCTTCGCTCTTCCTTCCGCGGTGGCAGGTGCTCCCAGGTGTTAGAAAAGCATTACTGACCGAGTCAAATAGAAGAGCCAACAGAGAGCACGATAAGAGGAAGCGTATCAGAGGATCAGCTGCGACTGCCTGGAAATGCTTCTCGGTGTAAGTTCTCGTCCTATTTCGGCTTGGTAATGATCAACCTGTTGCTGGCTAGAGCCTCGTAATCACGACTTAAAGGTCGTGGGTTCGATTTTAGGGTAAACGGGGTAATTGCGGCTGGGAGTGGCTGCAGCTGCGGCTGCGGCTGTGCTGTCGGCTGCACACCTGGCCCAACTGGGTCAGGTGTACTAAAAATGTGTACATTTTTTTATCCTGCGAATGTAAAATTAATTCAACCTCAATTTTACGCAGATGACCCGGCCGATGCAGGTGAAACCCGCCGACTGCGATGGTGGCAGATCAGGTGAGAGATTGCGTTTCTTGGAATGACTCGACAGCGGGGTAATCTGGGATGAAATCCCGACTCCTCAGAATTCCTATTCATCTAAATCCCTATTCATCTAAATCCCTATTAATCTAAATCCCTATTCATCTAAACCCCTATTTATCTAAATCCATATTCATCTAAATCCCTTATTCATCTAAATCCCTATTCATCTAAATCCCTATTCATCTAAATCCCTATTCATCTAAATCCCTATTTATCTAAATCCATATTCATCTAAATCACTATTCATCAAAATCCCTATTCATCTAAATCCCCATTAATACCAATCCCCAATAACAAAAATCCCCTATCCGTCGAAATCTAAATTCATCTAAATCCCCATTAGTATAAATCCTTATTCTTTCAAATCCCAATTTATCAAACTCCATCTTCATCTAAATCCTTATTTAGTCAAATCCCAATTAATCTATATCCAGCTTCCTGAAATCCCAAACCATTAAATTTATTAGAAATTGTCTTTCTAAACGTGTTTTTAATTGCTCTATAGCAATATTGAACGCATGAATTGAGATTTCACAAATCAGAATGGGTAAATTCTGTTTAATAGAAAAGCGACTATTTTTTCAAACACAAAGTTGACTTCCGTAGAAGTGCAGTGATGTCAATTATTATTTATGCAGTGCAGTCGATGCATTTTGATTGCCGCCCCTTCACTTTTCACCGGCCTCGCCTTGGCCAAAGTCAGAAAGTGAAAGCGAGAACGCGCATGCGTCTCAGCTGTGAGCTGGCCAGTGGGAGCAATAATGCCAGGCAGTGATTGATGACTGGCTGGTTGGGGGCTGGGTCGGCCATCCACTGAGCCTCATTCATCTTAACTGGGAGGCGTGAGGCATGAAGGCCTGGAAGATTTCGTTCGGGTGACCTCTGGAGGGAGTTGGGGTGCGGCCTGGTGATTGCCCTTAGCGGGTTAAAATTCATATCTTGCGATTGCTGCTTTTGGGGATCAGTGGGATTTTGTCAGCAGTCCTCGTTGTTGGAATTATTCAGTTCTGCCAGTTGGGGTTTCCCAATTTGGATCAGTGGGATTTCATGGTTTTTTTCAGTTGGTATCAGTGGGACTTCGTGAGTTTTCCCAGTTCGGATCAGTGGGACTTCGTGAGTTTTCCCAGCTGCGATCAGTCGGATTTCGTGAGTTTTCCCAGTTGGGATCAGTGGGATTTCGTGAGTTTTCCCAGTTGGGATGAGTGGGATTTCATGGTTTTTTTCAGTTGGTATCAGTGGGACTTCGTGAGTTTTCCCAGTTCGGATCAGTGGGATTTCGTCAGTTTTCCCAATTGGGATCAGTGGGATTTCGTGAGTTTTCCCAGTTGGGATCAGTGGGATTTCGTCAGTTTTCCCAATTGGGATCAGTGGGATTTCGTCAGTTTTCCCAATTGGGATCAGTGGGATTTCGTGAGTTTTCCCAGCTGGGATCAGTGGGATTTCGTGAGTTTTCCCAGTTGGGATCAGTGGGATTTCGTGAGATTTCCCAGTTGGGATCAGTGGGATTTCGTGAGTTTTCCCAGTTTGGATCAGTGGGATTTTGTCAGTGCTCTTCGAATAAATCCGGGATATTTGCCTTAATAAGCGTGCAAAAGTAGCTGGATTGTAATTGTCATGGCAAGGAATGCGCTCAACATTTTTAAGCCCTCTTTGAAATATTTCTAGCTTCGTGGCTTTCAAGATCTTGCCCGAGCACTGTTGAAATCCCAAGAATGATAGCAGTGATAGCAGCTCCTTCCCAAATCCCTACTCAGCCTGACCTCAGTGCAGTTTCGCCTGACTGGCTGACAGAATTGGCAGTTCTTGGGATCTGTTTACTCGCTGAAATTGAATTCATCGCCTTCTTTGTATTTTCATATCTTTGAAATCTCAAAGTATGACAGCAGACAGCGAGTGAGTTTCATAACACATCAAAATTCTGCTGACAGTTGAACTGTCAGCTCGCTCACCCTACTGAAACCACAGCTAGCCTGTTCCCAGTCACGAGCTCTGTGTAGGGGAAATCTGTCTTTTTTGCATGCGTCGGGGCCTGGCGGGCTGAGGTGAAACACTGAATAGTCCCAGACTGACAGACAGACAGACAGACAGACAGACAGACAGACAGACAGACAGACAGACACAATGACAGACACAATGACAGACAGAGAGACAGACAGACAGACAGACACAATGACAGACAGAGAGACAGACAGACAGACAGACACAATGACAGACAGAGAGACAGACAGACAGACAGACAGACAGACGGACAGACAGACAGACAGACAGACAGACAGGCAGACAGACAGACAGACAGACAGATAGACAGGCAGACAGAGAGACAGACAGACAGACAGACAGACAGACAGACAGACAGACACAATGACAGACAGACAGACACAATGACAGACAGAGAGACAGACAGACACAATGACAGACACAATGACAGACAGAGAGACAGACAAAAAGACAGACAGACAGACACAATGACAGACACAATGACAGACAGACAGACACAATGACAGACAGAGAGACAGACAGACAGACAGACACAATGACAGACAGAGAGACAGACAGACAGACAGACAGACAGACAGACAGACAGACACAATGACAGACACAATGACAGACAGACAGACACAATGACAGACAGAGAGACAGACAGACAGACAGACAGACAGACAGACAGACAGACACAATGACAGACACAATGACAGACAGACAGACACAATGACAGACACAATGACAGACACAATGACAGACAGACAGACAGTCAGCTTATTCTGGTCCAGAAAATCTAGGATTTGACGTGGAGTTATATTTGCTTTTATCTGTCAGCATCCCATCCGTGCCTGCATTCGTGACCCTGTGTGTATCTTTCAAGGCACACGTTGTGCGACTCTTGCGAGCCGTATTTTGTCATTAAAACTAACTAGGCTCAGCTCTGCCTATTCATTCATTCGCTAGCTTTGTCTAGCTCAAATACAGATTTAGAAATGCATTGTGGGTAGCATGCACAGGCAGTTTGATAAACTCACAGAGCTGAGAGACTGAGCACTGACTCATAAACTCGGAGGTCGGGAATTCAAATTTTAATTCCCTAGTGCTTCAGTTCATTAGCCGAATTACTAGCACCAGAGTTACTATGCGTATGCGCGGTGGCCTCATCAGTCCATGGACTGAGTAAGCTGTACACAACCTGTGAGCTGTGGATAACTATCCAATCTCTAAAGCATGCCCCAGCTATAATATTTCATAGCTCATGAAAATCAGATCCATAAAACGCCAGTAGTTCCTATTTTATGCCCGCCTACTGCGCCACTTTCCAACCTCGAGCATTGATGAGATTTTCAGCTATTGTCTCCTAGAAGCACCTGCCAGCTTTCCCATTAAGCTAGACTGGGGGGTATAATTGGCGGCTTTGTTCCCGGAGCTCATACATCCGATTGTCTCCATTCCTTCTCTCTGTGGCTCTTCAAACAAAGCTGAAATCGTTCCGCTCCCACAATTATGAGTGATGGTGGAATACCCCCCCACTTTCACTGGTGCATCCTCGGTGTCCATGATATGCTCTACTCTACTGTTAGTAAAGCGATCAGGAAATGTGCTTTTAATTAAGTGCTTCATAATTAAAATAATTGATTGAACCTTGTAAGAGTAAAAAAACTCGAATGAGTGAGTTAGTGAGTGAGTGAGTGAGTAAATGAGTGAGTGAGTGAGTGAGTGAGTGAGTGAGTGAGTGAGTGAGTGAGTGAGTGAGTGAGTGAGTGAGTGAGTGAGTGAGTGAGTGAGTGAGTGAGGGAGTGAGTAAGTGAGTGAGTGAGTGAGTGAGTGAGTGAGTGAGTGAGTGAGTGAGTGAGTGAGTGAGTGAGTGAGTGAGTGAGTGAGTGAGTGAGTGAGTGAGTGAGTGAGTGAGTGAGTGAGTGAGTGAGTGAGTGAGTGAGTGAGTGAGTGAGTGAGTGAGTGAGTGAGTGAGTGAGTGAGTGAGTGAGTGAGTGAGTGAGTGAGTGAGTGAGTGAGTGAGTGAGTGAGTGAGTGAGTGAGTGAGTGAGTGAGGGAGTGAGTAAGTGAGTGAGTGAGTGAGTGAGTGAGTGAGTGAGTGAGTGAGTGAGTGAGTGAGTGAGTGAGTGAGTGAGTGAGTGAGTGAGTGAGTGAGTGAGTGAGTGAGTGAGTGAGTGAGTGAGTGAGTGAGTGAGGGAGTGAGTAAGTGAGTGAGTGAGTGAGTGAGTGAGTGAGTGAGTGAGTGAGTGAGTGAGTGAGTGAGTGAGTGAGTGAGTGAGTGAGTGAGTGAGTGAGTGAGTGAGTGAGTGAGTGAGTGAGTGAGTGAGTGAGTGAGTGAGTGAGTGAGTGAGTGAGTGAGTGAGTGAGTGAGTGAGTGAGTGAGTGAGTGAGTGAGTGAGTGAGTGAGTGAGTGAGTGAGTGAGTGAGTGAGTGAGTGAGTGAGTGAGTGAGTGAGTGAGTGAGTGAGTGAGTCAGAGTCAAGGCCTCTGTGGGACTGGTTTCTTTGAAAGGAGGAAGCATACTCGTAGTCGTAGACACGAGCTAGTGATTTAAATATGGTTTTTCACCGCTTCTGGTTTTAAGCTACAGAATTTAGTTCATGGTATCCGGTGTGTGTGTGTGTGTTTGGGCGTGTGTGTATTTCAGACCAAACTGTGCTAAATAACTACCACACGAAAACCAATATCCCCTCTAGTGGTTGTATTCCCCCATTGCTCCACCAGTTCTTTACTCAAACGTGCTGTGAACTGATCCTTAGATATTTTATAGCTTAAAAGACTGTACTTCATGCTTACAAGCAGGAAAAACGCTATTCGTTAACTCGTTGACTTCGTTGGCTCACCATGAGCTTAAAATAGATTCATTCATGAACTCAACCATGAGCTTAAAATAGATTTCTTCATGAACTCAACCATGAGCTTAAAATAGATTCATTCATGAACTCATCCATGAGCTTAAAATAGATTCATTCATGAACTCATCCATGAGCTTAAAATAGATTCATTCATGAACTCAACCATGAGCTTAAAATAGATTCATTCATGAACTCAACCATGAGCTTAAAATAGATTCATTCATGAACTCATCCATGAGCTTAAAATAGATTCATTCATGAACTCATCCATGAGCTTAAAATAGATTCATTCATGAACTCAACCATGAGCTTAAAATAGATTCATTCATGAACTCATCCATGAGCTTAAAATAGATTCATTCATGAACTCATCCATGAGCTTAAAATAGATTCATTCATGAACTCAACCATGAGCTTAAAATAGATTCATTCATGAACTCAACCATGAGCTTAAAATAGATTCATTCATGAACTCAACCATGAGCTTAAAATAGATTCATTCATGAACTCAACCAAGACCTTAAAATAGATTTCTTCATGAACTCAACCATGACCTTAAAATAGATTCCTTCATGAACTCAACCAAGACCTTAAAATAGATTTCTTCATGAACTCAACCATGACCTTAAAATAGATTTCTTCATGAACTCAACCATGACCTTAAAATAGATTTCTTCATGAACTCAACCATGACCTTAAAATAGATTCCTTCATGAACTCAACCATGACCTTAAAATAGATTCCTTCATGAACTCATCCATGACCTTAAAATAGATTCCTTCATGAACTCATCCATGACCTTAAAATAGATTCATTCATGAACTCAACCATGACCTTAAAATAGATTCCTTCATGAACTCATCCATGACCTTAAAATAGATTCCTTCATGAACTCAACCAAGACCTTAAAATAGATTCCTTCATGAACTCATCCATGACCTTAAAATAGATTCCTTCATGAACTCAACCATGACCTTAAAATAGATTCCTTCATGAACTCAACCATGACCTTAAAATAGATTCCTTCATGAACTCATCCATGACCTTAAAATAGATTCCTTCATGAACTCAACCAAGACCTTAAAATAGATTCCTTCATGAACTCATCCATGAGCTCACTATTGATTCACTCATGAACTCATCCATGAGCTCACTATTGATTCACTCATGAACTCATCCATGAGCTCACTATTGATTCATTCATGAACTCATCCATGAGCTCACTATTGATTCACTCATGAACTCATCCATGAGCTCACTATTGATTCATTCATGAACTCATCCATGAGCTCACTATTGATTCATTCATGAACTCAACCATGAGCTCACTATTGATTCCTTCATGAACTCATCCATGACCTTAAAATAGATTCCTTCATGAACTCATCCATGAGCTCACTATTGATTCACTCATGAACTCATCCATGAGCTCACTATTGGTTCATTCATGAACTCATCCATGAGCTCACTATTGATTCATTCACCAACTCAACCATGAGCTCACTATTGATTCATTCACCAACTCAACCATGAGCTCACTAATGATTATTTGATATCAATGAAAGCCTTTGATAGCCAGTATATGCTTCCTGGGTCTGTATAATTCATACATTCGATAGCAGACAAGCCCATACCAAAGCAGTGAACTGGTAGCATTGCGATCGAGACAAACCTGAAGGACAGAGTGCTCCTCTATTTTCTCTTCCTCTAAACATCTCTAGCCTCAGCCAATAGGGGCCCTCCGTATCCTCATTCCCTATTCGTCATGCGCCACTGTGTACAGTTAAGTCCCTTTTGTCCTACCCAACTCCAACAGAATGACTGGGTCCATGATTCTCAGTGTACATTCGCTCCATCTGGGGCCCATTCCCCCACCCAAGAGAGGGCGCCGCCGCTAACGGAAAGAAAGGGTCCCGGATTGACACTATAACACACAACACACTGGCTATAGGAAGTAGAAGGAAGGAAGGAACAACAAGGAATTCGATATCCCTTCGCTTGGCCTGAGTGTTAAAGCGAAAGGCTTGTTCAATTTCCCGTGTGTTTTAGTTGCTTTCAACAAAATAGTGTACAAAAAGACAACTAGCAAGCCGTACGAGTATTTTGTCATCGCAATGATTATCGACTACACCAGTGGCAACGGTGGCTGTCTTCAGCAAGAGCGATCGCCAGTTGAAAATGAGGCATTCATTAGTGCAGTCAGTCCAGGTGGGACTGGAAATGCAAAAATTGGCAAAATTCGGCAAGAAAATTTGGATAAGATCAAACAGATTCAGTACCACCTTGCCACACTGCCCGGACACGAAGGTAGGTTGCTGATAGAGATTACTCGTGAAGTAGATCCCAGATCCTCATCTTTCCCCTGTCTCATCTCCCCTGTCTCATCTCCCATGTCTGATTTCCCATGTCTCATCTCCCGTGTCTCATCTCCCGTATCTCATCTCACATGTCTCATCTCCCATGTCAAATCTCCCTTGTCTCATCTCCCATGTCAAATCTCCCATGTCAAATCTCCCACGTCAAATCTCTCGTGCCAAATCTCCCATGTCAAATCTCCCGTGTTGTCATCTCCCGTGTCTCATCTCCCGTGTCTCATCTCCCGTGTCTCATCTCCCGAGTCTCATCTCCCGTGTCTCATCTCCCGAGTCTCATCTCCCGTGTCTCATCTCCCGTATCTCATCTCACGTGTCTCATCTCCCGTGTCAAATCTCAGGTGTCTCATCTCCCATGTCAAATCTCCCATGTCTCATCTCCCATGTCAAATCTCCCGTGTCAAATCTCACGTGTCTCATCTCCCATGCCAAATCTCCCATGTCTCATCTCCCATGTGAAATCTCCCATGTCTTATCTAAAGGACTCAAGGACTCAAGGACCATGCTCTTTAATTCGAGGGTACATTAGCTTTATATGAATAATATGAATTGAAACTGCGTCGTTTTGTCGCTTCAATCTATTTTAAATGCTTAACTAAAATTCGAATCCTTTCACTAGCTTTCACTCACGTAAAAATGCTTCTGTTGATTGACAGTTAGAAATCGCTCATGACCCCGTTTGGCATGATGTACTGTACAGTCGGTGGCACAGCCGCAGCTATTGCGCGGCGCATCCGAAGGCTGTGTACAGCTCCTCAGTCCGTGGACTGGGTGAATGGAAATTAGCGCCTTGCTTAACAGACTACAGGGGTATTTCCAATACCCACTGACTACCTGACAGCTCCCAAACCGAATGACCAATTATCGTAAAAGTCCACCATTTTTGAGAAATAAGACACAGGAGAGATGAGACAAAGGAGAGATGAGACACAGGAGAGATGATAAACAGGAGAGATGACACAGGGGAGAGATGAGACAAAAAGAGATGAGACAAAGAAGAGATGACACAGGGGAGAGATGAGACACAGGAGAGATGAGACACAGGAGAGATGAGACAGGAGAGATGAGACACAGGAGAGATGAGACAGGAGAGATGAGACACAGGAGAGACGAGACACAGGAGAGATGAGACAAAGTAGAGATGAGAAACAGGAGAGATGAGACACAGGAGAGACGAGACACAGGAGAGATGAGACACATGAGAGACGAGACACAGGAGAGACGAGACACAGGAGAGATGACACAGGGGAGAGATGAGAAACAGGAGACATGACACAGGAGAGATGAGACAAAGGAGAGATGACACAGGGGAGAGATGACACAGGGGAGAGATGAGACACAGGAGAGATGAGACACAGGAGAGATGAGACACAATAGAGACGAGACACAGGAGAGATGAGACACAGGAGAGATGAGACACAGGAGAGACGAGACACAGGAGAGATGAGACACAGGAGAGACGAGACACAGGAGAGACGAGACACAGGAGAGATGAGACACAGGAGAGATGAGACAGGAGAGACGAGACACAGGAGAGATGAGACACAGAGAGATAGGACCAAGGAGAATTTTAAGTACATTTTGGGCATTGCGTTAGTTTTCTACTCTTATTGACACAAATAGCTTCTTCTGGGCTGAGATTGGAACCCTCGACCCACTGTTTCCTGAAACGCGCAGAGGACCGCAAACTGTTCGTTGGGATGCTCTCCAAGCAGCAGTCGGAGGAGGAAGTCAGGCGGATGTTCGAACCCTTCGGCTGCATCGAGGAGTGCGCCATCCTCAGAGACCAGCACGGAGTGAGCAAGGGCTGTGCCTTCATCAAGTACACCAACCACCTGGAGGCACAGAGCGCCATCAACAACTTGCATGGCAGCCAAACAATGCCTGTGAGTGGACTCAAACTGATCTAAAGGGTCTGGGATTCAAGTTTTGAATGACCCAAAATCATCACTCGCATCAACCCCCAATCATGGCTGGCATCAACCCCCAATCATCACTCGCATCAACCCCCAATCATGGCTGGCATCAACCCCCAATCATGGCTGGCATCAACCCCCAATCATGACTCGCATCAACCCCCAATCATGGCTGGCATCAACCCCCAATCATGGCTGGCATCAACCCCCAATCATGGCTGGCATCAACCCCCAATCATGGCTGGCATCAACCCCCAATCATGGCTGGCATCAACCCCCAATCATGGCTGGCATCAACCCCCAATCATGACTGGCATCAACCCCCAATCATGACTGGCATCAACCCCCAATCATGACTGGCATCAACCCCCAATCATGACTCGCATCAACCCCCAATCATGACTGGCATCAACCCCCAATCATGACTCGCATCAACCCCCAATCATGACTGGCATCAACCCACAATCATGACTGGCATCAACCCCCAATCATGACTCGCATCAACCCCCAATCATGACTGGCATCAACCCACAATCATGACTGGCATCAACCCCCAATCATGACTGGCATCAACCCCCAATCATGACTCGCATCAACCCCCAATCATGACTGGCATCAACCCACAATCATGACTGGCATCAACCCACAATCATGACTGGCATCAACCCACAATCATGACTGGCATCAACCCACAATCATGACTCGCATCAACCCACAATCATGACTGGCATCAACCCACAATCATCACTCGCATCAACCCACAATCATGACTGGCATCAACCCACAATCATGACTGGCATCAACCCACAATCATGACTCGCATCAACCCACAATCATGACTGGCATCAACCCACAATCATCACTCGCATCAACCCACAATCATCACTCGCATCAACCCACAATCATGACTGGCATCAACCCACAATCATGACTGGCATCAACCCACAATCATGACTCGCATCAACCCACAATCATGACTGGCATCAACCCACAATCATGACTCGCATCAACCCAAAATCATGACTGGCATCAACCCACAATCATGACTGGCATCAACCCACAATCATGACTCGCATCAACCCAAAATCATCACTCGCATCACTCGCACCGGCAGGGCGCCACCAGCTCGATTGTAGTGAAGTTCGCCGACAATGAGAAGGAGAGGCAGATGCGCAAACTGCAGCAGATGGTCGGCCCGCTGGGCCTTGTGGCTCCTAGCGCCGGCCAAGTCAACCCAATGTCAGCCGCCGCCCAGTACGGCCAGGTATGGCTAAATTAACATATTTTCGAAGGCCAATTCAGCCAGCAGTCCAGGTGCCTGAATTGAGACTTGGTTCTCCGGTGTTGCGACTTGGGGTCAATAAATTTTAGGTTATATATATTTTATATACCTAGCTCTTCCCACACGCAGCAGTGTCCTCCTTTTTGTAGATTTTTTCGAGAGAGAGAGAGCAGCAACAGGAAGGCCCGGGCTCCAGGGTTGTTGGAGCGATCCGAGCGAGGATTCGGAAGTATTACCTGAATCTCCAACAGGGGGGGTGGGGTTGAATCTGGCGCCTCAGATAACAGCCAAGCGGCTGCGCTTTCTGAGGTGTTTGGAAGAAAAAGAGACGAAAGAAATAAATCCTCACTCCCGGAGAAGGAAGCTTGAAGCGCTGCTGCTGCTGCTGCTGCTGCTGCTGCTGTTGGCTTGCTCAGGCGAGTAAATCAGGCGATTGTGTCGAGGTCGGAGGGGTGGGTGGAACAGATAGGAGCTGGGTTATAAGCTCGTGCGTGTTTTCTTAAGTCTAAGGCAGGATGTGAGACAGTCCAGCTGAACAAGAAGCAGTTATGTCCAGCGAGCAGCAGCAGCAGCAGATTGAGCACCCGGCTGCTCACGGTAGAAATGCAGCGGGACAACCCACCGCTGCGACAATTCCCGAGGCTAAATTTGGCTACATTTACACATGCGGATCAGCCGGCTATTCTGCAGTGAGTTTTCTAAGCAGGTATTCTTTAACTCCCAGTGTCCATTTAGTAATAATTCTATTTGCACTACTTTGTATACCTGTTTTAGTATGTATCGAAACATTTCGAGTGCCGATATGTACCGAAACATTTCCAGTACCAAATTTAATTAATTATTATTAATAGTAATTGATTACACCAATTGGCCCCAATTGGGTCAGATGTGCAGCTGACAGCACAGCCGCAGCTATTGCGCGGCGCATCTGAAGGCTGCGTACAGCTGTTCAGTCCATGGACTGAGCTAATGCTGGAACCCATTTTAACAGCTGGGTGAACTAAAGCAATGCAGAGTTGAGTGTCTTGCAAAAGGACGCAGATTGTTCCAGTGTATTCGGGAATCGAACCCTCGACCTTCAAGTCGTGAGCCCGGCGCCCTAACCACTAGGCTACAACCTCTACAACAAGTACCAAAATTATATTAAAAAATTTATAAGTGCCGATATGTATCGAAAAAAATATTACCGATCTGCGTGTATAATTGAGAAAAATACGTTAATTTGAACAGAACGCAGGCTCCGGCTCCGGCACCGGTGGCTACGTGAATCCGATGGCCGCACTGGCGCTGCACCTGCAGAGCGGCGGCGGCCTTCAGCAGCACCAGCTCGGCTCCTCGTCTGGCGTTCTCAGCCCGACGACTAACGCGAACGGCGCCGGCGACCTCACGTCGGCGGCTGCCGCACTCTACGCAGCGGGCGTCATGCCCGCACAGTTTCTGGCCTCGGCAGGTGAGATTCTGTCTTTTCTACTAACACAAGTAGTTTAATGAGGCTATTATTTAACACATTTAAATGAAACCATTTTACCAGGTTCAGACCATCTACAGCAGGCCTATACGATGTCGCCCGGCATGTACACTGGCTTGAGTGAGTTTAGCTTCAGTAGAAAACGCTTTTAAATCAATTTATTTCCTGAAGTGTTGTGACAATTGGGCCAGATGTGCAGCCGCAGATATTGCAAAGCGCATCTGATAGCTGCGTTGCTCCAATGAATTCTGGAATCGAACCCCCGACATATCAGTCGTGAGTCGGACGATCTAACCACTAGGCTATAGCCTCTTAGGCTAAATAGGAAATAGGATGATAGAAGGGAGATGGTGTCAAGGGAGATAAATGGAGAGAGTATGGGAGAGGATGAAGGGAGAGGTTATTAGGGAGGATGAAGGGAGAGGGTATTAGGGAGGATGAAGGGAGAGGGTATTAGGGAGGATGAAGGGAGAGATTAATAGGAGGATGAAGGGAGAGGTTATTAGGGAGGATGAAGGGAGAGGAATGTAGGGAGGATGAAGGGACAGGAATGTAGGGAGGATGAAAGGAGAGCAATCTAGGGATGTTGAAAGGAGAGAAATGTAGGGATGGTAAAGGGAGAGGAATGTAGGGATGGTGAAGGGAGAGGGTATTAGGGAGGATGAAGGGAGAGGTTATTAGGGAGGATCAAGGTAGAGGAATGTAGGGATGGTGAAGGGAGAGGAATGTAGGGAGGATAAAGGGACAGGAATGTAGGGAGGATGAAAGGAGAGGAATGTAGGGATGTTGAAAGGAGAGAAATGTAGGGATGGTGAAGGGAGAGGAATGTAGGGATGGTGAAGGGAGAGAAATGTAGGGAGTATGAAGGGAGAGGGTGTTAGGGAGGCTGAAGGGAGAGGTTATTAGGGAGGATGAAGGGAGAGGTTATTAGGGAGGATCAAGGTAGAGGAATGTAGGGATGGTGAAGAGAGAGGAATGTAGGGAGGATGAAGGGACAGGAATGTAGGGAGGATGAAAGGAGAGGAATGTAGGGATGTTGAAAGGAGAGAAATGTAGGGATGGTGAAGGGAGAGGAATGTAGGTATGGTGAAGGGAGAGGGTATTAGGGAGGATGAAGGGAGAGGTTATTAGGGAGGATCAAGGTAGAGGAATGTAGGGATGGTGAAGGGAGAGGAATGTAGGGAGGATAAAGGGACAGGAATGTAGGGAGGATGAAAGGAGAGGAATGTAGGGATGTTGAAAGGAGAGAAATGTAGGGATGGTGAAGGGAGAGGAATGTAGGGATGGTGAAGGGAGAGAAATGTAGGGAGTATGAAGGGAGAGGGTGTTAGGGAGGCTGAAGGGAGAGGTTATTAGGGAGGATGAAGGGAGAGGTTATTAGGGAGGATGAAGGGAGAGGTTGTTAGGGAGGATCAAGGTAGAGGAATGTAGGGATGGTGAAGAGAGAGGAATGTAGGGAGGATGAAGGGACAGGAATGTAGGGAGGATGAAAGGAGAGGAATGTAGGGATGTTGAAAGGAGAGAAATGTAGGGATGGTGAAGGGAGAGGAATGTAGGTATGGTGAAGGGAGAGAAATGTAGGGAGTATGAAGGGAGAGGAATGTAGGGAGTATGAAGGGAGAGGAATGTAGGGAGTACACAGAGAAGTCTTTGGTGAAATTCCGAAGACATTCAAGCCGTGCTTTTGCGGTAACAATAGCTCCGGATTTCTGAGTCAAATTGATTTCATTTGAAATCATGAAAACTGCATCGCATCACCGATCAACCCCTCCGACCAATCGCAGCCGGATTCCCCGCCGCCTTCTCGCATCCGTTCGTATCCCTGGCCCAGCAGGCAATCGCCATGCCCGTGCAGCACAAGGAGGGCTCCAAGGATTTCATCCTGACTGGTCCAGACGGCTGCAACCTGTTCATCTACCACCTGCCGCAGGAGTTCGGCGACACGGAGCTGGCCCAGATGTTCGCCCCATTCGGCACCGTGATCTCCGCCAAGGTTTACGTAGACCGGGCAACCAATCAGAGCAAATGCTTCGGCTTCGTCAGCTTCGACAA
Organism: Macrostomum hystrix; assembly: GCA_950097015.1. NCBI lineage: Eukaryota > Metazoa > Platyhelminthes > Macrostomidae > Macrostomum > Macrostomum hystrix. The sequence goes on along the minus strand of CATNEN010000025.1, from coordinate 4,905,873 downwards.
TTCCGCCTCGGCCGCGGCGGCCATCCAGGCTATGAACGGCTTCCAGATTGGCACCAAGCGGCTGAAGGTGCAGCTGAAGCGGCCCAAGGGAGATGCCAGGCCCTACTAACCGTCTAGAGACTGGTGTACTAGGATTCTGGACTGACGCGCGTGTACTTAATACTAGAGCTGCAGGTCGCTGTCTTGTGTAGGGTTCAAAGGAATGGGTAATACGGTTGAAGGGAATGGGTAATTTGATGTAAGGGGATGGGTAATATTGTTGAAGGGAATGGGAAATACGGTTGAAGGGAATGGGTAATACGGTTGAAGGGAATAGGTAATGTGGTTGAAGGGAATGGGAAATACGGTTGAAGGGAATGGGTAATACGGTTGAAGGGAATGGGTAATTTGATGTAAGGGGATGGGTAATATTGTTGAAGGGAATGGGAAATACGGTTGAAGGGAATGGGTAATACGGTTGAAGGGAATAGGTAATGTGGTTGAAGGGAATGGGAAATACGGTTGAAGGGAATGGGTAATACGGTTGAAGGGAATGGGTAATACGTGTAGGCTATTACACGTATTACCCACCCAAGGCTATTGATGGGAACATTAAATAAGGATGAAGTGAATGGGTAATAAGTTTAAAGTGAATGGGTAATAAGGATGAAGGGAATGGGTAATAAGGATGAAGGGAATGGGTAATAAGGTTGAAGGGAATGGGTAATAAGGTTGAAGGGAATGGGTAATAAGGATGAAGGGAATGGGTAATAAGGTTGAAGGGAATGGATAATAAGGTTGAAGGGAATGGGTAATAAGGATGAAGGGAATGGGTAATAAGGTTGAAGGGAATGGGTAATAAGGATGAAGGGAATGGGTAATAAGGATGAAGGGAATGGGTAATAAGGATGAAGGGAATGGGTAATAAGGATGAAGGGAATGGGAATATAATTCATGACAAGTGCAATCTTGCATTGCTGCTAAATTTTCATTACAAAAGGTATTGTATTCTAAATTTTCATCTGCTTGCACGCAGGTATTTAAAAGAACATTTTTGTTTAATTTGTACTTGCTCCCGAACTTTAGGGGAGCTATAATATCTGTCAAATATCTTTTAAATCGGTGCGCCTAATATCCTGCTACGTTAATTAAACTTCTATTATGTTGCATTGGCAGGCATTGAAAGGCAATGGGTGAGACATTTCATTTCACGCTTGGCGCGTTTTAATGCCTCGAGAAGCCAAACAGTTGAAATAAGTTATTTGCGTTGCGTAATATAAAATCTGTTATGTTATTCAGCTTAACTCGTCGTCTTTAAACTGCAATGCACTGTATTGGCTAACTTTACTCTACTTTACCACTCACTTCTAATTGCAATAATGCTGCTTGCTTCTAGAATTTATCTTTTGCCCTTTATGGTCCTTTAGCTGCCTATCTACGATTTGTTTGCCTTCCTCATGCTGACCTCTTCTTTCCCTATCTCCCTTCTCTCTCCCCTCTCTTATCTCCCATCTCTCTCCCATCTCTTATCTCCCATCTCTCTCCCCTCTCTTATCTCCCATCTCTCTCCCCTCTCTTATCTCCCATCTCTCTCCCCTCTCTTATCTCCCATCTCTCTCCCCTCTCTTTTCTCCCATCTCTCTCCCCTCTCTTATCTCCCATCTCTCTCCCCTCTCTTATCTCCCATCTCTCTCCCCTCTCTTTTCTCCCATCTCTCTCCCCTCTCTTTTCTCCCATCTCTCTCCCCTCTCTTATCTCCCATCTCTCTCCCCTCTCTTATCTCCCATCTCTCTCCCCTCTCTTATCTCCCTTCTCTCTCCCCTCTCTTATCTCCCTTCTCTCTCCCCTCTCTTATCTCCCATCTCTCTCCCCTCTCTTATCTCCCTTCTCTCTCCCCTCTCTTATCTCCCTTCTCTCTCCCCTCTCTTATCTCCCTTCTCTCTCCCCTCTCTTATCTCCCTTCTCTCTCCCCTCTCTTATCTCCCATCTCTCTCCCCTCTCTTATCTCCCTTCTCTCTCCCCTCTCTTATCTCCCTTCTCTCTCCCCTCTCTTATCTCCCATCTCTCTCCCTTCTCTTATCTCCCATCTCTCTCCCCTCTCTTATCTCCCTTCTCTCTCCCCTCTCTTATCTTCCTCTCACCCTTCCCCTTCGCCCTCCTCTCTCATCTGTCGTCTCTCCTGTTTCGGTAGTTAGTCTGATCCATTCCTGAATGAAATCGAATACATTCTGGCTCAGTCCCATGGTCAGTGGACTGCGATTTCCTACTCCTTTGCAATGCCTCTTTTCCCCATGCACATTTTTGCTCCTTTGTTGCATCCGATGATTCAGCCTGCCGAAAGCGCAAATATAAATGACGGTCGGCCCGGCTTTACAATATCGCCAGCAGTGGAAGTGGAACCTTCTCTGCAGCGTGATTGCACGATTCAGACACCAAATTGATCTGCCTAATTTCTTAGCCGCCTTATAATCAACGTGCCACTTTTAAAATCAAGTTGTAATTTTGTAATCAAAGAAACAGAAGAAGAAGAATGTTAATACGAGCCGTAATTAACTACACCTGCCACAATTACAACAGATGTGCAGCGACAGCACAGCCGCAGCTATTGCGTGGCTCATCTGAAGGCTGCGTACAGCTGTTCAGTCCATGGACTGGCAGGGACGCCACACCCACCTTCAATTACCCCAGCTGATGCTGGCACCCATTTAACAGCTGGGTGAACTGTAGCATTGCAGAGTTAAGTGTCTTGCTAAAGGACACAAATTGTTTCAGTGGAGTCGGGAATCGAACCCCCGACCTTCAAGTTGTGAGTCCGACGCCCTAACAACAAGGCTACAAACCCGTAATCGAAGTTCTAATTTTAACATCAAGCTGCAACTTTGAACCAAAGTTAATCCCTTTAAAAACCAAGGTGCCACTTTTAAAACCAAGGTGCCACTTTTAAAACCAAGGTGCCACTTCTAAAACCAAGGCGCCACTTTGAAAGCTATGGTGCCACTTTTAAAACCAAGGTGCCACTTTAAAAACCAAGGTGCCACTTTTAAAACCAAGGTGCCACTTTTAAAACCAAGGTGCCACTTTTAAAACCATGGTGCCACTTTTAAAACCAAGGTGCCACTTTTAAAACCATGGTGCCACTTTTAAAACCATGGTGCCACTTTTAAAATCAAGGTGCCACTTTTAAAACCAAGGTGCCACTTTTAAAACCAAGGTGCCACTTTTAAAACCAAGATGCCACTTTTTACCGACGAAGATAGAAATTTTCGCACTAAAAAGGCTGTCTCAAAAATGTTAAAGACGTTAAAAAGGCAAGCTTTAGACTAACTGCATATAAACTTAGTATTTACCTAATGAACTCAAAAAGCTCATTGTGTGCTAAGCACTAGAGCGTGGGAAGCTAGTCAAGAGAGCTGAAATTTCCTTTAACTGTTCAATAGTCGATGGAAAACACACTCGAGGCTTCAGTTTGTATGCCATCTGAATGTGTCGCTTATTTTAGACAAGGCATCGCGTGAGCCTTAAAAATGAAGACCCGAAACACTGGGCACTTGAAAAATGAAGGACAAAAATGCACCGATGCCTGCCCACCCCCCCTACACTGAAATACGCTCGTGTGCTTCGTTTCCTGACACCCAGGCTCAGAAGGAGAGAGATATTTAGCATAAATTTACTGGCGCGAGCTGTTTAGACTCGACTTGTCGCCTTTGACTAAATAAACAGTGCGAGCTGGTTTGTGACTGCCCAGAACTCCTGCTGCTCTGCAATAGATAGCATTCATTGTATCGATCAAAACCCACTGGTAAGTTTATCGTATTGGCAAATATTGAAGTCAGTTGGAATTGTGTTTAGCTATTCATTTATATCTCGTATTCATTGAGCCCACCCTCAAAATACCCTTCACTCTCCAGTCACTCTCCCGTCACTCTCCCTTCACTCTCCCTTCACTCTCTCTTCATTCTTACTTTACTCTCCCTTCACTCTCTCTTCACTCTCACTTCACTATCCCTACACTCTCACTTCACTATCCCTTCACTCTCACTTCACTATCCCTTCACTCTCACTTCACTATCCCTTCACTCTCACTTCACTATCCCTTCACTCTCCCTTCACTCTCTCTTCACTCTCACTTCACTATCCCTTCACTCTCACTTCACTATCCCTTCACTCTCACTTCACTATCCCTTCACTCTCACTTCACTATCTCTTCACTCTCTCTTCACTATCCCTTCACTCTCACTTCACTATCCCTTCACTCTCACTTCACTATCTCTTCACTCTCACTTCACTATCCCTTCACTCTCACTTCACTATCCCTTCACTCTTCCTTCACTCTCTCTTCACTCTCACTTCACTATCCATTCACTCTCCCTTTACTCTCACTTCACTATCCCTTCACTCTCCCTTTAAGCACTCTCTTCACTCTCCCGTCACTCTCTAGTCACTCTTCCATCACTCTATATTCACTCTCTTGTCCCTCTCCCTTCATTCTTAAACCACTCACCCATCACTCTCACTTCACCCTCCCTTCACTCACCCTTCATTCTCTCTTCACTCTCCCTTAACTCTCCCTTCACCATCCCTTCACTCTCCCGTCATTCTCTATCTATATTTTCAATGGACTTCCTATTCACTCTCTTCTCCGTCTCTCTCATCAAAGATCCAAATATTCTTCTTTGATTTTCTGGAACCCAATCATGATAACAACTGCACGATTTCTTAAAGTGATTTAGGGTGGGGGATTTGTGGTTAGCTGAGAGAGACGGGGGGTAGATCCGCTCCCATTGGATAAGACGCGAATGATTACTCGCCATTGCACTTTACAAGTTGAACGCAGCCACCCCCACCAAATCCTACCTCAGCTCCACCGCTAGAGCGCTTGTCACTTGACGCCTCTGAAGCTCCACCCCCTGCAATTTCTTCCTCTCTTCTCCTCTCTCTCTTCGGCAATGTACTCTCTGACCCGTTTCAATACAGTCTGCTTCAAATGACTTCACCCACTATACACATATATAATATCTGCTTGTACAGTTGTCTAGTGGAGAATAATCAGCAAAAGAGGCTTGCTTCTAAAAGTAAACTGATTGTAATGCGACTTAACTAGAGCTAAAACAGCCAACAACACGGAAGAGAAGTAACAATGCTTAACGATCAGTAACTTACCTGTCTGGGTGAGTCAAATCGGGTGTGACAAAACTCGTGTCAGCACAGTCTGCTCACAAGACATAGGGCAGAATGGCTCATTAGAGAGAGGGCAGAATGACTCATTAGACAGAGGGCAGAATGGCTCATTAGAGAGAGGGCAGAATGGCTCATTAGAGAGGGCAGAATGGCTCATTAGACAGAGGGGAGAATGGCTCATTAGACAGAGGGGAGAATGGCTCATTAGAGAGAGGGGAGAATGGCTCATTAGACAGAGGGGAGAATGGCTCATTAGACAGAGGGGAGAATGGCTCATTAGAGAGAGGGGAGAATGGCTCATTAGACAGAGGGGAGAATGGCTCATTAGAGAGAGGGGAGAATGGCTCATTAGAGAGAGGGGAGAATGGCTCATTAGAGAGAGGGCAGAATGACTCATTAGACAGAGGGCAGAATGGCTCATTAGAGAGAGGGCAGAATGGCTCATTAGAGAGGGCAGAATGGCTCATTAGACAGAGGGGAGAATGGCTCATTAGAGAGAGGGGAGAATGGCTCATTAGACAGAGGGGAGAATGGCTCATTAGACAGAGGGGAGAATGGCTCATTAGAGAGAGGGGAGAATGGCTCATTAGAGAGAGGGGAGAATGGCTCATTAGACAGAGGGGAGAATGGCTCATTAGAGAGAGGGGAGAATGGCTCATTAGAGAGAGGGGAGAATGGCTCATTAGACAGAGGGGAGAATGGCTCATTAGAGAGAGGGGTGAATGGCTCATTAGAGAGAGGGGAGAATGGCTTATTAGACAGAGGGGAGAATGGCTCATTAGAGAGAGGGGAGAATGGCTTATTAGACAGAGGGGAGAATGGCTTATTAGACAGAGGGGAGAATGGCTCATTAGAGAGAGGGCAGAATGGCTCATTAGAGAGAGGGGAGAATGGCTCATTAGAGAGAGGGGAGAATGGCTTATTAGACAGAGGGGAGAATGGCTCATTAGAGAGAGGGCAGAATGGCTCATTAGAGAGAGGGGAGAATGGCTTATTAGACAGAGGGGAGAATGGCTCATTAGAGAGAGGGCAGAATGGCTCATTAGAGAGAGGGGAGAATGGCTCATTAGACAGAGGGGAGAATGGCTTATTAGACAGAGGGGAGAATGGCTCATTAGAGAGAGGGGAGAATGGCTCATTAGACAGAGGGGAGAATGGCTCATTAGAGAGAGGGCAGAATGGCTCATTAGAGAGGGCAGAATGGCTCATTAGACAGAGGGGAGAATGGCTCATTAGACAGAGGGGAGAATGGCTTATTAGACAGAGGGGAGAATGGCTCATTAGAGAGAGGGGAGAATGGCTCATTAGACAGAGGGGAGAATGGCTCATTAGAGAGAGGGCAGAATGGCTCATTAGAGAGGGCAGAATGGCTCATTAGACAGAGGGGTGAATGGCTCATTAGAGAGAGGGGAGAATGGCTCATTAGACAGAGGGGAGAATGGCTCATTAGAGAGAGGGGAGAATGGCTCATTAGACAGAGGGGAGAATGGCTCATTAGAGAGAGGGCAGAATGGCTCATTAGAGAGGGCAGAATGGCTCATTAGACAGAGGGGAGAATGGCTCATTAGACAGAGGGGAGAATGGTAGATTTCAACAGTATTTGCATAGCAACTGAAACTAACTAGACTGTCAGTCAGTCTGTCTCTCGGACTTTAAAGGTGGATCTCAGTGAGTACCACCTGCATACAACTCCCGAAGGAATCAATAGCGGGAAATATCCACCAGCAGCCATTTGAATTTACATGCATAAAGCTTTGCTATACCAGTTTCTAACAAAAAATAACCAATAATACGAGAAATAATAATGTAGTTCAGGCACAATGTTGGCCATAAATTACTCCATTTACTGCGCAATTTGTTATTATTTTATTGGAATCAAATTTTGCCTGGTGAAAACAATTTAGAGTTATTTTTATTAATTGCTTTTAAAGCTTATTTAACCGTTTACTTATTAAGTAGACATTTTCTGGTCAGAAATAAACTTGATTGTTGCATTCTAGCTAGACTTCTAATGCTAATTACTCAATTACTCATTAATTTTCGGACTAAGTCGCCACATTTACCTTCCTCACTTCCTTCTTAGAAAAGGTTGGGTCAATAAAGCGCTGCAAAGGTACAGGGATCATTTTCCACCTTAATAGCAGAGGCCAACAACGCCCAGTAAGTCCTCGGATTCATTAATATTTCAGTGCAGTGTTAACTAAAGCCTTACTCAGCTGTATCCTTATCCGCTGCTGGGTGACGCCTTCCGCTTGGCAACTATATTTCTAGGGCGAAATAGTGCTCACAAGGATGCTCAGCTGAGAGCTGCTGAGTCATCGTTTCGTCTGTCACACTAACCCAAAACTTCACTCCAAGCTGCATCCGCTCCGTTCGGCTCTGAGTCTGAGAACTAATGCGAACTAGATCGATTTTTTGCATACCGGTTTGCCTGTCTGCCAGTAAGGGGGGTGGAGAAGGTAGGGAAAACTTACGAGTATGCATAACGACTGCAAAGGATTCTATAAGACTCGAGAGACTCAAGAGAGAGATAATAGTCAGGAGAGATGAGACACGAGAGAGATAAAGGGGGGGAGAGTTGAGACACGAGAGAGAAAAATGTGGGAGAGTTGAGACACGAGAGAGATAAATGGGTGGAGAGTTGAGACACGAGAGAGATAAATGGGAGTAGAGTTGAGACACGAGAGAGATAAATGGGAGGAGAGTTGAGACACGAGAGAGAAAAATGTGGGAGAGATGAGACACGAGAGAGATAAATGGGAGGAGAGTTGAGACACGAGAGAGATAAATGGGTGGAGAGATGAGATACGAGAGAGAAAAATGTGGGAGAGATGAGACACGAGAGAGATAAATGGGAGGAGAGTTGAGACACGAGAGAGATAAATGGGTGGAGAGATGAGATACGAGAGAGAAAAATGTGGGAGAGCTGAGACACGAGAGAGATAAATGGGAGGAGAGTTGAGACACGAGAGAGATAAATGGGTGGAGAGTTAAGACACGAGAGAGATAAATGGGAGGAGAGTTGAAGCACGAGAGAGATAAATGGGAGGAGAGTTGAGGCACGAGAGAGATAAATGTGGGAGAGATGAGACACCAGAGAGATAAAATGTGGGAGAGATGAGACACCAGAGAGATAAAATGGGGGAGAGATGAGACACCAGAGAGATAAAATGGGGGAGAGATGAGACACGAGAGAGATAAAATGGGGAGAGATGAGACACGAGAGAGATAAAATGGGGAGAGATGAGACACGAGAGAGATAAATGGGGAGAGATGAGACACGATATAGATAACACGAAGAAGAAAAGACACGAGACTGATAACATATGTCTTGTTTGCGGGTCGGAAAATGCTGACTACTGCAATAGAGTGCCCTACTTGTGCACTTCAAATCTTTAAATGACATTTGCAGTGTTAAAGAAAACAAAAAAGACAAAATGATAAACTGCTTCAATTTTAAGGGCTCTGCATCCCACCTAGAAGAGGCAGCCATGACCGCCAACTCAACAGAGGTAGCTCATCAGGCTCAGCAGCCGCAGCCGCCGCAGCAGTCGAGCGTTCGCGGCTTCACCAGTGGCGAAGCCTTCCTGCAGGCGATGATCGCCGACCTGGCCGATTGGCTCGCCTATCTTCACGACTGCGACCTGCCTGGCGACCAGGAGGGCTTCCTGGCCGGCCTGGACTCCGGAGCACTGCTCTGCCGGCATGCCGCGGTTGTCCAGTCGGCAGCCGCCGAGCATCTCAAAGCTGCCTCGGGGTCGAACTCATCGGCGACACTGCTGCGACCGCTGCGGTCTGGCGCGCCGCCACTGCGACTGCCACGCGCCGCTCCGCCCGTGAGACCTCGCGCACCGCCAGGCAGCTTTATGGCCAGGGACAGCATCGCCTGCTTCATCGCCTGGTGCCGCGCGCTCGGCCTGCACAACTGCATCCTGTTCGAAACTGAGGACCTGGTAGGTCGCAAAAATCCACGCAGCGTTGTCCTCTGCCTGCTCGAGCTGGCTCGTGCCGGGGCCCGATTCGGCCTGGAGGTGCCGGAATTGGTTCACTACGAACAGGAGATCGACGCCGAGCTTCTGAAGGGCGAAAGCTGCTGCTCGGACTCCGGCCTGGCCTCACCGGAGTCGCTGCAGTCGGTGCCGGAGCAGGCGGAGGAGCCGCGCTCGCCCGAGTCGGCGATAGACGAGGCGCCTTCGAGCTCGTCGCCAGCGGATGATGGGCTGTCAGCGGAGACGACGACGGTGGCTGTGGAGCCGCAAAAGCGAAGGCACTTGCGATGGCAGTGCGATCTGCGATCTCTCGATGAGCTGGTAATTGGGGAGATGGCATGCTGAGCATTAAGCAAGGATGAAATGATGCGCTATAAAATACATGCTGGATTAGAATTAAAAAATATAACTTGGCCCGCTAGTTGAAGCCGCCGCACCATGATGGATGGGCATGCTGGCCCTCTTGTGTAGCAGTGTCCACAGCAAGACGGTCTCGACTTTGGACTGGAGGAAGGCGCCTACCGACCGATCCTCTTCGTCGCCAGTGAGGTCGTCTTCCATGTTGGGCACCAGACCACCGAGGGAGGTCACCTGCTCGTCGGCGCTGAGCCGCGTCATGTCCGCTGAAATGTCGTCCGGCACGGTCAGCACCTCGGTCGTCAGCGTGTTGACGACTAGTGAAACCTCTATTTCGTCCATAAGTGGACAAAACCTTGAAATACATTATTTATGTTATAGATGGCAATACTGGTAGAGAAAAAACTGTGAAGGGTCAACTAGTTTGTTTCACGAAAGTTTCACGAAATCAAACTTTTTAAAGTTCCAAATTAGTCCTCATAAAATTTTCATATGAGTTAATTCTGTATCGGTAATTAGGGCCTTAAAATTTTGGAGTCACGTGATCAACAAGCGATCGGTTTTGAATTTGCACTTCCGGAATCATAGAGTTGGGCTATTCAGAGATTAAACTTAATGGTTTCTATAATGCCACAGTTTAACTGTCCGAAATGTTAAATTGTGCATATTCATGAGCTCTAGTGGGGTAGAATTTTATAACTCTCACGATCAGTTTGGAAGCTAAATGTCGACAGTTGGGCGTATGAAACAAGAGTTAAATGATAATAATATAATCCTAATATTGGTGCGGCATTATACCACAGTCAGGAAAGTGTTATTCTAGTACCGTCAACACACATCCTTTCCTTGACTACAGATCTGCAGCTTCTGGCAGGTCTTTCAACCCCTCAAGTGCTTTAGGGATTTATTTTAGTGACTATGCAAGCGATATCTCGCAAAGAATCTCACAAACAGCCACCCTGTTTCGTCAGGTTCGCGAACTAGTCAGCGAATGTGGCTGCGAAGAGACCTTCCCAATGAAGCGGCTGGACGAGGGCAAGTATCTGTTCGGCGACTCGCAGATGCTGATCTTTGTTCGGGTATGACATTAGCGGTGTACTGAGGGGACTAGAGATAGAAAAAATATAATTTATATACTGATACTCCACGAACACAGGTGCTTCGCAACCACGTGATGGTGCGCGTTGGCGGTGGCTGGGACTCGCTGGAGCATCTGCTCCTCAAGCACGACCCCTGTCGTCGGGATGCTGCCACCTCGTCAGAATCCTCGGCAGCCGGTTCGGGTTGCCTTCGCTCCGGAGTTCCTGTCGGTCATCGGGAAGAACGCGAGCGTCGTAGACGCCTGCTAATGCAGTTGCCAGCAGAAGGTGGTGTGACAGCCACCTGCGATGACGCCTCAGCTGCTGCTGCAACTGTTGCAACCGATCGACCCGACGGCCGCGGAGTTGCCCGGCAACAGCGGCGCAAGATGAGCGCGCCGACCCTCTCGATGACGGAGCTGGCTGCGGCAACTGCGGCTGCGGCTGCGGCACAACCAGATCGTCAGCGAAAGCTGACAACAGCAACATCGCGAGGCGGTGTTGAACGACAGGGATTTGCCGACATACGGGAGCTTCGCCGGACGCAGCCGACGCCATCACAAATGCCGACTTCGTCCTCGATGCTCCCTTCGAAGACGGTGACGAAGGCACAGTCGCCGGGTCCTAGCGCCGGCCGCGGCGGTGGAAGACGAGCATCATTGCAGCCGACAACGGCAGCGAGCTACAGCGGACTGTCTCGCATTCCTGTGCCAGTGAATCCGACGGCGCCGCGTCCGCCGCAGCTGCTGGCGTCGAAGCGGCAGCGCGAACTTCTCGGACAGCAGGCTCTGCATGCGAGCACCGGTTCTCTGGACTGACGGTCATTGCCGATTGACAATCCCACACTGCTGGCCTATTTCAACTTTACATTCGGACTCTTGGCTTCGTGTGTAGATTTCAGTGGAATTCGCGGACCACGGAATACACGAGTCCCTCAGTGACCTTCTATGTACTGAGGCGCATTTTCGCCTAGCAGACTTCATTCCCCTTGTTTTTCAACCCAACGCCAAGTTGGTGTTGCTTTGCCCCGTACCTTGCCTGCTGCGCCGCGATGTTTTAACTGAATCGTTTTGTCTTTCTATTGTCCTCTCTGTCTCAATGATCCAATTTTCTCGCCTTCTAAACAAGCCATGGCAACGATCAGCAATGTGTTTCGCTAGTTTGAAACTGGCTTCTTAGTTTGACTAGATTTAGCCAATAGAAAAACTTTTTTTTCTTTTTAAAGCTACTTATTTCTCTGCATATTGTATCTGCGCACTTTAAGTGATAGCTAAAAAGTAAGCTCGATTTTTATTTGGCTACGACTGAAAAATCAAATTGAGCATTCACAATATCTTTATGTAACCTTCACAGCTCCACCATTCTGCCGACAGCACCAAATAATAATCCACATTGGCTTACTGGTAATGCACTCACTGTATATGCTCACATTTAAATTTAATTAACCAATAGTTGTTCCGTTCTCTCTTTCCACAGGAAATTTTAGGCCACAAAGGTTTGACCATTAGCTTCGTATGTTAATTTACGAGAGTAGTTAGCAATATATGCGCACCAAAATTATGGAATTTTCTATTTTTAATTTTTAATTTGACTTCTTTAACTTTCATTTTCTTTACTTTCCATGAAATAGCATGAAGAATGCAGAATGTTCTATATATATTACTATATTAGATTTTTTCAAGAGTAGTAGTTTAATTGGCAATCAAATCACACCAGCAAGGCCAAAAGAAGACCAATTGGAAGCAAGGTTCAAGGACTCATTATCTGGACCTCGACTCTTCATTTAAGCTATTGAATAAAGAACAGTATCGTTTACTGTCAGTCTTCGGTGGTGTCATTTAGTGGGGTCAGTGGTGTCATTTAGTGGGGTCAGTGGTGTCATTTAGTGGGGTCAGTGGTGTCATTTAGTGGGGTCAGTGGTATCATTTACGCCCTTGAGGGCCAACTTCAAGGCACAGTGAAGTGTACACTGCCTGACGATGTACCTGTGTGCGTGTCAGCGAAATTGGCAGAAATGACTACACGCTGGCTGCGGGTCTGGTGTCACAAAATGATGTGCCATTGCCCGCAGCCCTCCTGAACTATTAATAAGAATAATGTTATTCTTCTCTGCTCCAGAAAATTTAGGAGAAACATCTGTTATCATGCATATTTGCAACGTGACTTCGTCCCTTAAGCATCTCTTTTCGCCCATTGCCAATCAGGGAAGATCGCTGACACCGTCGGGCAATCGGCTGAAGTAGGCCGACACCCTGGGGCGACCTCTACCCTCACAAAAACTATTTTCCCGGCAGTCACTAGACTGTCGGTGGTCTGCTGTTTCCAGCACACCGTTATTTTCCTTACTCATTAGATTAAGGCATACAGAAAATTCTTTACATTTCACTGGGGCCTAATGTATACCAATATACGCAGCTACATCAAAAGTCTACTTTTCTTAAAAAATCTATTTGCAAAGACAAAGTGTGGATTCTTTATTAAATAAATAAAAGCATTATACCTGGAAATTTCAAATTAATGCCATATAATCAGCATATTAACCATTCTCATGGCTTTTAACTTTTCAAAACAATTTTACAATAAATAATATATTGATAATACTAAAAAATCTACTTCACTCTCATGCTTTTTGCCTACTCATAGTAGCATGACGCAAGAACTCGATAGAATAGTTTAATTTATGTGTGACTTTAAAAACAATACAACACAAGCCGGAAACACAAACATTAAATTGTTACAAGCCCCAAAGAATTTCATTTGCAATCAGGCAGTTTAGCAAAAAAAATATCTTCACCTAACGTAAACATTATTTAAGTGTTTAAGGGCCAAAATGATGTTAGGCTTCCGAAAATGCCAGATTTCAAAACCATAAAACAAATCGGATCTCAATTCTGATTTCTTAAAAATTTCTCTTTTTTTTCAGTCCGATAATATTTCGTTTAAAACCCCTTTATCAACTCCATTTCAGCCGCATTATCTCGAAATCCCCCTAATCAACCTATATTAATCCCATGCACTCAAAGTCCGCTTAATCAACCCTATTTCAATTCAATTCTCTCTAAATACCTTTCATCAAACCCATTTCAATCCCATTCGTTCAAAGTCCCCATACTACGAATCAAATCTAAGTTATAACTGCAAATGTGTAAATAAGTAATTGCAGGGATTAAGTACAACTGAAAAGTACTTTCTATTTAAGATATCTATCTTCGATGTACAAACATTTTATTCATAAGTTGGCTCAATGCCAAAAAGAACTGAATGAAAGCAGAAACAACAGACAGAAAGGGAGAGTGAGAGTAATCGAGCCAAGAAATGAGGAAATAAATTCTAAGTTTCTTCTCCGCCCACGCACGCAGAGAAGTAGAGAGGAAAATACACACTTTTTTTCAATTGGCGCATCTATTCTTGCATTCTCTGATCCCAAATCTCCTGCTATAAGAATACACACTCACACACTCACACTCACACACACATTCACACACACACTCACACACAATCACTCACACACACTCACACAGACACTCACACACACACACTCACACACACTCACACAGACACTCACACTCACACTCACACACACACACTCGCACACACTCACACACTCACACACTCAGACACACACACTCACACACTCACAGACACACACTCACACACTCACACACACACACTCACACACACACACACTCGCACACACTCACACACTCACACACTTACACACTCACACACTCACACACTCAGACACACACACACACACTCACACACACACACTCACACTCACAGACACACACTCACAGACACACACTCACACTCACAGACACACACTCACAGACACACTCACACACACACACAGACACACACACGGAGTAGTAAGCCAGTAATGAACTATTTAGTAAACTACACGAAACCAGGCGGGGGGGTAATGTAGGCCCAGCAACAAGAGAGAGCGGAGAGTATCGCAGATTGTAGCCTGTAGGTAGTTGAGGCTAAGGGAAACATTTGCTATGGGTAGTTCCGCTGCCCTGCCCCACCCCGCCTACCCCTGAGTGAGTCACGCTTCGTGCTGGCGAGGTTATTCCTTGAAACCATCCCATGCTTAATGCACATTTTACACTTTTTCTCTTTTCGGTTATAGCAGAGGGTGGAGGGGCAGTATAAGCTGCGGGTGCACTTTGGTTGGCACACTTCCAGAATTTTCCTAGTCTTCTCAATTAAAATATTAAATTATCTCTGATTATTAACTATTTAAGTTCTTATGTAGGCTGTAGCAGCAAATTCACTTCTTTCTTTTAACTCTTAATGGTTAAACTCTTTAACTCTTTTGACTCTTAACTCTATATTTAAAGATTCAAATGGTACTTTTCTTTCCCCCCTTACCGCTAATTTGTCTATGACCCTTGTTATCGATAGGTACAGTTGCCCGGTTAAGACTTAAATGTAACCCCACGACAAAACTAAATAAACAAGCTCAAGCTTTTGCCGACTCTTAAATTTAACAGCAACATTTGTAGCAAGTCAGCTACAAGGCAACTAATAACTTGTTTCGCATTATATTCTAGTTTAGTTACCGCTGTATATTTGATCTGGCATCATGCCAAAACAGCTGATTCAAAGGCTTGACTTATTTTCATTTACTGCATTTGAGTATACTGTCTGTCTGAGCTGGTCATCTGCTCAAAGTCAAAGTGTGCATTTGTTCTCGAATGTGAGATGGGATCAAGATGGGAGAATGAGAAAATGAAAATAGGAGAGAAGTTGTAAATAAATATTAATATTAGAAATAAGGGATATCGAAGCGGGAGACTGAAGGGGAGAAGGAGACTGAGGGGGAGAGGGAGACTGAAGGGGAGAGGGAGACTGAAGGGAAAGAGAGAGACTGAAGGGGAGAGGGAGACTGAAGGGGAGAGGGAGACTAAAGTGGTGGAAGAGAAAAGGAGACTGAAGGGGAGAGGGAGACTGAAGGGGAGAGGAAGACTGAGGCGGAGAGGGAGACTGAAGGGGAGAGGGAGACTAAAGTGGTGGAGGAGAAAAGGAGACTGAAGGGGAGAGGGAGACTGAAGGGGAGAGGGAGACTGAGGGGGAGAGGGAGACTGAAGGGGAGAGGGAGACTAAAGTGGTGGAGGAGAAAAGGAGACTGAAGGGGAGAGGGAGACTGAAGGGGAGAGGGAGACTGAAGGGGAGAGGGAGACTGAGGGGGAGAGGGAGACTGAAGGGGAGAGGGAGACTGAAGGGGAGAGGGAGACTGAGGGGGAGAGGGAGACTGAAGGGGAGAGGGAGACTGAAGGGGAGAGGGAGACTGAAGGGGAGAGGGAGACTGAAGGGGAGAGGGAGACTGAAGGGGAGAGGGAGACTAAAGTGGTGGAGGAGAAAAGGAGACTGAAGGGGAGAGTAAGACTGAGGGGGAGAGGGAGAATAGAGCAATAAACTGTAGGAGTAAAAAGAACAAAGGATTATGAATGAGGTGGGAATGTTTAAAACACATTTTGCTTGAGTTCATTGTGAGCGGGATACTGACTGATTGACTGACAGTCATTGTGAAGACTCGCCTGAAGTTGTCGCAAGCCGCTGATTGGGCCAGCAAACTGGCAACATTGTTGGAGGTCGCCTGACTCCACCCAATATCCAAGAAACGGTTTCGGTTGGAGGCCCTTCAGAGCCCCATGACGCTGCAGTCCCGTGATTGGGTCAGCTTGGTTCGCAATTGAAAGGGCCAGCGAACTATAGGCGAGAACACCCGACGACCTCCCGGTACCGGTAAAAGCGCGCGGCAGCCATTCAGAAAGGAACAAAAAAAGCATAGGCAAGGGGCTACCTCAAACCCGATCCGACGGGTATAATAGACACGGTTTTGGCACGCTTCCAAAAAATTGTCCATTCAGCGTATGGGCATTGGGACGCATCAGCTAGTGATTTATTTATTGTCTTCTCAAATTTTAGTTCACCTCTTTTTGTCAGTGGTCAACTAGGTGATCAATGACTTCTGGTGGCGGTAAGTGAGATCTTGCTATTTTCTGACGCAGCAGAGGTGTTGATTTCAGGAAATTAGGGATTTCTATGATTCGGGATCTCATAGATCGAGTCTTCAATTTTGAATGATCAAATGAATGATCAATCAAAACGAGCAGACTACACCTATGAGCTGGCATTTGACCTAGGTTAGAACCAGCCTTGAAATTTTGATTGGCTACTGGTATTTAAGGGTTTTTTCTATATTTAGAAAAACTCTCGGGAATCCCCTCTTAGTCAGTGACCCCAGTGCATTCACGTGACTAAAGTTAGCCAATGAAATATTGACAGCCGATTTCCACTAGTTTCAACTTAAAATTCAAAATATATTTTAAGGAGCACTGCGCCTCAGTGCGGCCTTGCCAGGCCTTCAAAATTTATCAGCATTTCACCCGAATATGCCTGCATCATCTCCGTCTTCGGTGGTCACCTACCTTTATCAAGACGAACTGAGGACCTTCAAGGGCTACAAAAGGTGGAACTAGGTCACTATGGACACCATGAATTTCTACAATTTCACTGGTCAAGCCTAAATATTAGGCGCAGCTCAACCACAGGACACAATCGTCTAGTCTGTAAACCAATCAGTCACCACCCAACGCTGTTAGCATTCAGGCGCTCCCAAAAAATGCAGGTCTTCCCCACCCTTTGGTATAAAACCGGCGGCAAATGGCTTGGTAAGCCTACTGTTAATAGTAAAGTATTTGAATTTGATAAAGAAACAGGAAGTTACTTGTTTGCATAAAAATGCACTTAAATTTGAAACTTACATTTAATTGGCTGATGTGAGTCACGTGCCTAAGGGTGGTTAGAAAGCGGCGAGATTCCCCCACAAGTAAATTGTCTAAAAATAGCATCAAATCCACAGGCGTGCATTTGCACTGGTCTAGCGCCCCAGGACCATCCGCTGATCCATGCGACGAAAAGCGGCTCGGCCGGGTCAAGTGGTTCAACGTCATCAAGGGCTTCGGCTTCATTACACCCGACGATGGCGGCCCGGAGGTCTTTGTACACCAGGTAAGAGATCGTCCCGCGACGTTCCCGAGTTGGATTTTACGGGGTTGTTAAATATTTATTAGACGACAAAGCATTTGGCAGTCACAATTTAGGTGATGCTCAAATCCAATTCGCAGTCGGTGCTTCGGATGCCAGGATTTCGAAGCCTGGGCGATGGCGAACGGGTGGAATTCTCCTCCAGATCGACGTCGAAAGGCGAGGAAGCGACGCGAGTCTGCGGACCTGGTGGTCTCGACTGCATTGGTAGCCAGCGCCGGCCGGCAGGACGAAAGAAGCGACGCATGAGGTTTGTGTGACGATATGTATCGAAAAATTGTACACAAATTGAGTTTAACTGCCGATATGTATCGAAAATCGGAACACCAAGAGAATCGAACTGCCGATATGTATTGAAAATTGGAACGCCGACCAATTTGCCAAGCTGCCGATGTGTTTTAAAAAAAAAATACAAGCTAAGTTAAACAGCCGATATGTCTCGAAAAACAGCCGATATGTTTCGAAAAACTTGAACCCGACAGAGTAAATTGTAAAGGTTTAAGTTTTGAGCATTCAAACACGTCGACAGAGGTAGTCACTATGCGCCAAAAGCTAAAGTTATGTACGAAGCGTGCTCAAACTCTATCTGAGTCTATTTATCTATCCATTTTACGGCAGGTGCTACAATTGCGGCCAGTTCTCGGACCACATGGCGGCCGACTGTCCCTCCGGTCCGCTGCCAAAGTCGTGCTATCAGTGCCGGTCTATGGACCACCTGGTGGCCGACTGTCCCCTGTTGAAGCAGGGGCATGCTTAAGCATTAAATTTTCTCCTGTTAGGATTATTAAAATATGGCAAGCCCATCTTTTATTTCTATATACTTTTTCTTTTTTCTTTGAAGCATTTCACAAACTGAAAGTTTTACAAATGAGTGACACATTACAAATAGACTACTTTAAGCGACTGTAGTGTTGTGACTGTTTCTAAAAAATTAACCGGATAATTAGTTTGCGTTTCTTATCGTTTATGATGTTTCAACCCTAGTTGCTGGCCCTCATATATCAAAATATTTCGCAGTTCAAGAAAAAATGCCGATGCTCATTTGCTCATCACTAGTTACCCTCTTCCCATTTCGTTTTTGTCTGTCTAGTGCGTTTGTCTTGTTCCAAGTATCAGGAATCTATATACTGAATTTAAACGAGTTTAAACAATTAATTTGCTGTGCTTAGAATTTATAAACTTTGACTTTTAGCTAACTTCAGATAGTTTTTTACTGAGTTGCTTCGTATTTTTTCTTCACGCTTGAAATAGTGCATGACTGTTGCACATCTTGCTACTCTGAATGTGAACAGTAGCTAGATGAGTATCTAAACAGATTTTTTTGCTAGATAAAGTAAAAAGCATAAGAAAATAAATTAATTAATAGGGAATTTTATCTCATAACTTCGAGCTGTGTTTTGCATCAACTGTTGGTACTTATAGTGAAAAAAAGAAAGCTGGTTATTTAATTTTTTAAATTTCAAATAAGCGAGATCTCACGATAGAAAAGATTGTACTGATTTATTTTGCTTTCACATCGCTATAGTAACAAGCAAAATTATTTAAACGATTTCTAGCTCTGAATATGATTCAGGAACAGCTGAGGTCCTGATTCAGGATCATTTCAGGCTGTAATTCGGGATCAGTTCAGGCTGTGATTCATGATCAGTTCAGGCTGTGATTCAGGATCAGTTCAGGCCGTGATTCAGGATCAGTTCAGGCCGTGATTCAGGATCAGTTCAGGCTGTGATTCAGGATCCGATCAGGCTGTGATTCGGGATCAGTTCAGGCTGTGATTCAGGATCAGGATCAGTTCAGGCTGTGATTCAGGATGAGTTCAGGCTGTGATTCGGGATCAGTTCAGGCTGTGATTCAGGATCAGTTCAGGCTGTGATTCGGGATCAGTTCAGGCTGTGATTCAGGATCAGTTCAGGCCGTGATTCAGGATCAGTTCAGGCCGTGATTCATGATCAGTTCAGGCTGTGATTCAGGATCAGTTCAGGCTGTGATTCAGGATCAGTTCAGGCCGTGATTCAGGATCAGTTCAGGCCGTGATTCAGGATCAGTTCAGGCTGTGATTCAGGATCCGATCAGGCTGTGATTCAGGATCAGTTCAGGCTGTGATTCAGGATCAGGATCAGTTCAGGCTGTGATTCAGGATGAGTTCAGGCTGTGATTCAGGATCAGTTCAGGCCGTGATTCAGGATCAGTTCAGGCTGTGATTCGGGATCAGTTCAGGCTGTGATTCAGGATCAGTTCAGGCCGTGATTCAGGATCAGTTCAGGCCGTGATTCATGATCAGTTCAGGCTGTGATTCAGGATCAGTTCAGGCTGTGATTCAGGATCAGTTCAGGCCGTGATTCAGGATCAGTTCAGGCCGTGATTCAGGATCAGTTCAGGCTGTGATTCAGGATCCGATCAGGCTGTGATTCAGGATCAGTTCAGGCTGTGATTCAGGATCCGATCAGGCTGTGATTCAGGATCCGATCAGGCTGTGATTCAGGATCAGTTCAGGCCGTGATTCAGGATCAGTTCAGGCCGTGATTCAGGATCAGTTCAGGCCGTGATTCAGGATCAGTTCAGGCCGTGATTCAGGATCAGTTCAGGCTGTGATTCAGGATCAGTCAGGCTGTGATTCAGGATCCGATCAGGCTGTGATTCAGGATCAGTCAGGCTGTGATTCAGGATCCGATCAGGCTGTGATTCAGGATCAGTTCAGGCCGTGATTCAGGATCCGATCAGGCTGTGATTCAGGATCAGTTCAGGCCGTGATTCAGGATCCGATCAGGCTGTGATTCAGGATCAGTTCATTTGACGCGGAGAAGCTAAGTATCAGAGGCATCTGTACTTTAAATACAAAAAAGGCAAGGTGGCAAGCGATCACACAATTGCTTTGCGCATTTTAGTTAACAAGTTAACAAGCCAAAAAATCTACAGCCAATGTCGACAATCCATATCTCTCTGTCTGTCATCAATTTGAAATTTTTGTCTCTTAATACTAACTATATTTTTCGCTGAAATAACTTACAGATATTCAATTTAATCTTTATGTAATCTGATATGAATCACTAGTAACCTGATACAATTTATAAGCCAGTGCATGTCGTATCTATGAATTGATCAGTGCTTCACTGAGCCAGATCAATGGTAAGTCGGCCTCAATTTCAAATTTCATAATCGATAGTCGCCGGCTTAAATTCCTGTAGTGAGCCACACTGGGCATGCCGGATATTAGTGTCAATGTGTGCGTTTAAACAGCTGGAAAATTGCTGGCGCTAGAAGCATGCAGTTGCCCATACCTTGGAGCAGAAATAGTTATAGGTGAGACTTCGAGTTGCTTAGCTAGTTATTCAGCACTTCAAGGCCTTAGCCTAGGACAGAGAGTCTTCAGATAAGGAGAGAATATCAGGCTGAGATGCCAAGCAGATGACGCTGTTTTCGTGCATTCAATGAGCAACTCCTTATGCACCTAGCCCAGCCAGACAACCTCCCCCTATCTCGCACTGATTCTCTATTTACCGTTATATCTGCTATAGTCCGTCAACATTCATTAAGCAATATAAAAGGTAATATTAACTTTCAAGCAATAAAATTTGAATTTCAGCACACTCGGGAATGAAGCTTCTGGGCAAGGAGGCCAGCGAAGCCACTGGAGACGAGTTTTTTTGTATTTTAGATTTCGTTTCAACCGGCCCTCTTAACGTTTGCCCCGGTCCAACTCACTGCCGGGTCTGGCCCTTCCTCGCACGTGAATCAGTCGGTCGTGTGGACACAGGCACCATGGCCTCTCAGCTGTTCCGTGCCGATTATAAAATGCACACTGAATACTGCAGCTCCAATGTGGAGAGAAGGAAATAGAGGGAGAAATAAATCTAGAAATGGGACACGCTTCGTACCCATGTTGATTGAATTGCTGAATCACTACTCGGAGAGTTGGCTTCCTTCGATTCTAAATTACGAGCCGTAATTTGTCCGGGTTTCATGACAAAAACTTGTCACGGGGTGGCGTCTGGCGAGCCAGGGATTCGTTGGTTCAAGGAGAAGTGAAAAGTGCGCTTCGACTGTCTTCTGTACATTGGAGTGAGGTGGGTGGTGGGTGCGGATAAATAGGGGGAAAGAAGGAAGTGAAAACTTTAACTTTCAAATGTACACACGGAGTGAGGTGGCTGGTGTGTGCGGAGAGAAGGGCAAGAAGAGAAGGAATTTCACACTTTGACTCGTTAATGTACATATGGAGTGAGGTGGGTTGGTGTACTGACAGAGGTTGGAGGAAGAGAAGGAAGTGCACGGTTTGACTGTCTAATGTACACGCTGATTACGATTGCAAATGTAAATGGCTGCTGATTGGAGAGCTATCTAGAGCGCTGGTGTTATTGGCGGATTGAAGGATAGTGAGCCTACCAACTACCCATCAGATTTAGGATTTGATAAATATGAAAGTTAATAACAGCATCATGCTGGCCTCGAGTTGTCAAATGGTTGCCTTGAACCAACACATAACAAAAGTGAAAAAGCTGACTGTATTTGTCTGACATATAAACGTAAGAAAATGGTGAAAAATTGCACTTCATTCACAGTTGCGCTTGAATTAGCTTCAATTGATTATGTCTAACAAATCTCGCGTTATCCAACATCAATTTGTTTAGTGAAAGCGTCTTTAATCAAGCGACTAACAAGATGTGAAACATTATATAAAAATTCGGCAATGTCTTGAAAATTCGGGACTAAAATAGGAAAAAAACGAGCTACGAATTTTTCTAAAGCAGAGTAAAAAACAGTGAGGAAATTTCATCTGAGTTGAATGAAAGCGGTCAATGTCTTTTTATGTAGAAAAATCTGATTGAGTCACCTCGATATCTGTAATCTGGTGCTGTCAAAGTTAAGTGGGGGTAAATCATGGGACAACTCAATACCGACACCTGCAAGACGCGGATAAGAATATAGCATTAAACAATCAGTAAAAGAAACGGCACACGAAAATTCTAGCCAATAAACCCAGCTTCTCATGCCCCGTCACCCAAGAAGTGTAGACAAGAAAACAAAAGTGAACTTTTTTAAAACTACGACGACGAGCAAATATCCAAGAAAATCCGGATTCCACGGGCGGAAAAAAATTTGATATGAACTTTAAATATGGAGCTCGTAGGAATTTCAAAACTAGGAATTACAGTTTTATAAATTGCGAATAACAATCTGGAATGGCTGTTGTTGAGACTTGTTTTACACAATCTGCGACTCCTGCTAAGTAGAGATAATTGGCATCAAGAAACGATCTGTGATTGGCTAACTGATACGAGTGGAAGGCTGAGGGGTCGGGGAGTGAGGTGGGAAAGAAGGCGGTCGGGAATCGTATGAGAAATGAGCTCTGATTGGCTAGTCAAGTGACTGTCAGAGTGTTGGGCACAACTAAAGCGCGTTATAGTATTAACGAAACATGCTTTGGAAAGACCATCTTAGCAGTGTTCCCAAATCTGCTACATAATTCGTACAAAAAAGACATATTGGAAATTCTCTAGGCAGCGTCACTGAATCGGGAGCGAAAGTGTGCAAAATATTTTAGAACATCAGACAGAAACCGCTAAAAGCTTGTCAGTTTACTTAGCCAACAGCAGCTGCTCCGTGGCTCGACCAGAAGTACCATTTGTAGAAGCAGCAGCTGCTCCAGGCGAGGCCTGCCGGCTCGAGCCGTTGCTGCTGAGGTGGCCGCCGCCACCAGCTGAGATGTGCACAGACAGCAGGTTTCCGGTGCTATCGCCGGTGGACCAATCGACTCCGTTGAAGCCGACGCCAGGTGACAGCGAGAATGAACGATTGAAAGCTGCCGCTGCTAAAGCCGAATAACGGCTGCTTGATTGTTGCTGGGCTGCACTGAAGCCGTTGAATCCGAGGTCGCCACCGCCGCCAGCTCGACCGTTGGTAGCGCCCCGGCGTCCAGAAGATTCGTTAAAGCCGTTAGAGCTGCTGCCGTTGTGTCGTCCGCCGCCCGTTCTGCGCGTCTGCTGGCGCAGTTTGGTGCTGCCAAACTTGGTCTGAGCGAAGGCGGCAGCTGTGAAGAAGTTCGGCGCCGAGCTGCTCTTCTGCAGCATGTATTGGCTGTAGTTGCCGAGGTCCTGCTGCGGCGGGCTGGGCTGCTGGTAAAGGCCAAGCTGGGCGAAGTTGTGCACCATCAGCAGTTGGTCGGAGGCCGGAACAAAGTCCTGCGCCTCAGGGTTGAACTCGCTTGGCGACTCGTCAAGGCCTTTGTCTGAGTACAGCACGGAGACTGTTCCTGAAGTTTGTTGAAGAAAGAGAATAAATGCTCAGAACTTTTTTGATCCATAAGTTTCACTTGCCGGTACAAGCAACAATAAACACAGTGTATCGAGAGAACACTCAAACTAACCACTGGGTCTTAATAACACGAGAAATACACGGTCTTAACGACGCCCTATCCTCACCCTTCTCTCCGATTCGGTAAGACACCTCTCCGGGATCGATCCACAGTGTGAGGTTCTCTGGCAGGTGATGAAAAATCTCAGCGGCGTCCAGTCCGATGTTTCGGGCCGCCTCAAACACCAGCAAGTCCGGGTGGTCGCCGGAGAGCTTCAGGCAGCGATAGGCCGTGCCCTTCAGCGGCTGTTCCGGGTACCAGTGGCCCTGGAACTTGGCCCGGATGGCTTTGTCCAGCTCCTCGCCGAGCATGTGGACGCGCCGACGGGGCAGCTTGCCATAGAGGAAGGAGGCGACGAAGCTGACGGCTACTGAAACCTCGGTGAGCATCGCCGATAGCAGTTGCGGGGGACTGTGGGTTGGAAAGTAGTTGTACTCTGGATATAAGTGGGGTCAGTGGCAGAGCGGTTAACGCGTTTGCCTCTCGCACCAAGGTCCCTGAGCTCGATTCCGCGGCGAAGCCACATTCATTTGAGGCACAGCCGCAGAGAGAAGGCTTGGTTGGGGGCTTGTCGTGCAATTAACGCCCTTGAGGGCAAAACTCTAAGGCACAGTGAGAGTGTACACTGCCTGACGATGAAGGCCTGACGAAGACAGGGCAGATGTACACATCTGAGTGCGTGTGTGCTCAGGAGTCAGCGAAATGGGCAGAATTGCCACCTCGCTGGCTGTGGGTCTAGTGTCACTAATTGATGTACCATTGCCTGCAGCCCTCATGCAGTTATTATTATTATTATTCGCTGGTTATAAGTAGCAACTTTACATGTACTAGTAGATGTCATATTACTCAAAGTACTAGATAAAAGACAGATGGAATGATAGAATAAAAGCCAGTGGCACAGCCGCAGCTATTGAATGGCGCTTTCAAAGACTATTCAGTCCATGGACTGGGGGCCGTCACAAACCTAAATTTCTGAGATTGTTTGGCTGAGGTTCGAACTCAAGATCTCTTAGACAGGAATCCGAAGCTAAGAAATCTATATTTTTGCTAAGAATACTTCTCAAACCAATCAACTATCCAACTAGACCATTTAAAAATTGTAAAACTCTCCGTCGACTCACATGGCACCAAATTCACACAAGAATTTTATTTACGGGCACGATTTTAGTGGGGAAAAGCTTATATTTCGTCATACATGTGAGAACACCAACATTTGAGTACACACTCAATACTCTGGGAATTTCAGTCGAAGGAGAAAGGAACCAGGAGACAGCTGTGCATGTGTATGCGGATATGCGTGCGTGTGTTACCCGCAGAACACAACTCGCCTTGATTATCACTCGGGCTAACTATATCAACATCATTTTTGGACGTGTTTCTTCCTACCTGACAAGGCCCGTAAGGACGGATAATCATCAAATTGATTAACTTGTTCTTCCCAGGGGATAACGACTTCATACATTGTCTTTATGTGTCTGGAGAAGGATAAATATTTTGAATTCCACGCCTTTATTCGATTCCTCGTATAATAATAATAATTGCAGGAGGGCTGCGGGCAATGGCACATCATTTGGTGACACGAGACCTGCAGCCAGCGAGGAGGCAACTCTGCCCATTTCGCTGACTCCTGAGCACACACGCACTCAGATACCGTACGCAGGCACACGCTCACACAGGTGTGTACATCTGCCCTGACTTTCTCATCGTCAGGCAGTGTACACTTCACTGCGCCTTGGAAATTGGCCCTCAAGCGTTAACCGCTCTGCCACCGACCCCCCTACTCAGCGCCTTACAAAAGCCAAATTACAGAACTCTGCTGCGCAACCATGGAGAGATCATGGCTAGGGGGGCTTGTGCAATTTACGCCCATGAGGACCCACCTGCCGCGGCACTGTGGCTTTGCTAGTCGATGATGAAGTCAAGAGCAGATTTATACACCTGCTAGAGTGTAGGTATGTGTGTACGTGTGTTTGAGTGCGTACTGAGGGGTCGACGGTCGAGAAGATAAGAGGATCAGAAAATATAAAATAAGAAATTTGTCTGCCAATACTTGTAAATTGAACTTACCGATCAAACACTTCGAATCGGAATAATAGTTTTCCTCAATAATTAACCACTAACGAGTTGTTGGCCTATTCGGTAGGCTGTTTATTCTCAATCACACAGAACGGACAACTGTGTATTCTAAATATCCCGCCTCCACTCACAACCCTAGCGGCCTACTTATTAAACAGAACTCACCAAGCGAGCAGCAACCTCCGTCCAGTAGATCCATGCAACTGTCTGATTGGTTGGTTGAGCAATATCAGAGCGAATGCCCGCCACCGGAATCCAAGTACTGACCCGTCCGCCCACACAGTTATGAATGGAAAAATGAATTTTTACTACCCATAGAGAGAAAGGGATATAGGAGTGAGTGAGTGAATTACTCGCCGCAATCTTGACAAATCGACAGTTGGAGTTTTTTCATCCGGTCCGGCAATTTTTTCAGATATAAAAAATCAACAACGCATCGACCGGCACGATCCACGCACTTGTGACTATGAATTATAATTTTCTATAATTCTCAGCTTTGATTGACTGCTTGAGATATTGGTCAACGCTGTGCGAATGCTAAAGATGAAGAAATAAGACCTGTTGATAAATACGAGCTAGACATCAGGGTAAACACAGACAAACACGAGAGAACTCAAATGCGTTCACAAAATAATTTGGTCTGTCTTCAATTCCGCCTATCAGTACTCATATTTTATTCCTTTCTTTACTCCAACTAGCATTCGCCAAAAGAAATGTTGCTAAGCAATAAATAAGTAATAAAAAACTCGGAAATATGTGTCCGGAAACACGATGCCGACGTCAGTCTGGTGTTCCTTCCCTATAGTAAACTGTTGCCCCAATTTTGGACTTTTACTGCTTGTATAGCTACAGCAAAGACAGTGTAGGATTCCCATATTGGGAACTGACGGGAGGACTGTAATGCTTGCTTACTGGCCTCACCTTCGGCTGCAGCCTGCATTACAGGGGAACTAGTGAAATAGTTGAGTTGGCTGAACGCCCACACAATGCTCTCTCTCTTCTTTTCTTTCCCCGTTTCTGTCTCAGTCCTGTAAACAACAGCTGTAGTTGAGGCCGCTGTTGTATAAGGGTTAATGCTTAGAACTAAACTCCGCATGGGAGCCGACCAGATAGCAATGGGGGGAATACAGAGCGAGGACCACATGGGGCAGTTCACTGAAACTGGTTTAACTCCCAAAAGCAGAAGGCATTTTAAAGCTTTTATATATGAATGCGAGAAAATCTAGAATTCGGTGGATTTTTCTGTGCAGTTGAACAAAGTTTCATGGGAAGGAAGAGCCCATTCATAATCTAATCTAGCTCGCTTGTAGGTCCTTCATAGTCATTTTTCATAGCTGAATAAACGGGTATAAACGACAACAAGTAAAACACATTAAGGTACTGTGAGAATAATAGATTAAATGTTATTGGCGTTGGCACCAACGAATTGTTCATGATGAAAATGTCTTTTGACATAGCAAAGAAGCGGCGAAATCAGAAGCCATGTTCTGTCAGAAGCAATCGCCTGTGTTCTGAGGTCTGAGTTGCTGACCGGAAGGCTGCTGCAGGAGTCACATTTTCAAATTCCTTAACTTCTTTGCAAAAAGAGCGCTAACAAAATTTATTTCCCTGGCAGTGGAACTGTGACAGCTTTTCAACGGGATTTGGATTAGGGGAGGGGGGTAGTTAAGCGTCGGTAAAAGATAAAAGAGAAAAGCAGCATAATAAAGAAGGAGCTCGTAAGTTTCTTTTGAAATAGGCCGCCGGTCGATTTATTTTCATGATTGTTATTTACTAGCGGAATTTTACAATCGAGTGGTAATTATAGTAGTAGCTATTCTTGTGACGTCACTGTTGAATCCCATGTCCAAAGCCATCATCCGTCGTGGCCAGATGGCTGCAGGTAAATGGTGCAGCTCCTTCGAAGCGAAGCTGATCGCCATTCACCTGGCCATCGACGACAACGCTACCGCCGCCCCGCCTGCTGCCGCCAATTCTTACGGACAGCCAAAGCGCGATTTCGGCTCTCTCCGCCGACCGCCCTACGTCCAACTCGCTCCTGCTCTCGCAGTGGGTTCAAGGCCACGCCCTTCCTCAAGGGGATGTCGCTACACCTTCGCTTTGACCTTTCCGACTTCGCACGGGCCGACGTGTTGTCCCCTCTAAGCGGCTCACCTTAGACAACAACAACAGCAAAACAACAATAACAACAACTGCTACTAGTACTATACTACTTGTTCACTGCAACAACTTGCAAATATCTCTAAAAACTTTACCGTTTATCTAAATTAGCTGGACTATGAACAAATACCATATGTCATAAACGTAATATTGTATATGGGTCTATGTGAACAGTGTTGCTTGAGTGTGATGTGAGCTACTGTCACCGGATGTTGAGTGCGGACTGACTGACTCACTATCAACTGTACAAGCGTATGGTCCCGATTTTCAAATGTTTATCAGAGGCTTTCCCACTATTGAGCAGTGAAAAAAGCGTAAGTCGCAGTCAGTGTGAGCAGTCAAATTAATCTCAATCCTAATGAGCCAATAGTTCTATGGCCAATATCGTTTCGATTGGTCCAATACTTTGGGAGATACAGAAAATAAGTGTAAGTATTTTAAATACCCAGTGGTCATTCTACTGTTATCGCTTTAGCTAGAGAATGTTTCATTCTGATGTGCAGTGGAGTTTTACTGCTTTCATTGAAGACATATTTTAAGTGTTCACTAGTCAACTGCTAAATTTTGTTTTGCTTATTTCCCCCAGGTTCGTTTTTGTGATGAACGCCTCAGTACACAACCCTGAGGTTAGTACACAGTTCCTGAGGTTAGTACACAACCCTGAGGTTAGTACACAACCCTGAGGTTAGTACACAGTTCCTGAGGTTAGTACACAACCCTGAGGTTAGTACACAACCCTGAGGTTAGTACACAGTTCCTGAGGTTAGTACACAACCCTGAGGTTAGTACACAGTTCCTGAGGTTAGTAAACAACCCTGAGGTTAGTACACAACCCTGAGGTTTGTACACAGTTCCTGAGGTTAGTACACAACCCTGAGGTTAGTACACAGTTCCTGAGGTTAGTACACAACCCTGAGGTTAGTACACAGTTCCTGAGGTTAGTACACAACCCTGAGGTTAGTACACAACCCTGAGGTTAGTACACAACCCTGAGGTTAGTACACAGTTCCTGAGGTTAGTACACAACCCTGAGGTTAGTACACAACCCTGAGGTTAGTACACAGTTCCTGAGGTTAGTACACAACCCTGAGGTTAGTACACAACCCTGAGGTTAGTACACAGTTCCTGAGGTTAGTACACAACCCTGAGGTTAGTACACAGTTCCTGAGGTTAGTAAACAACCCTGAGGTTAGTACACAACCCTGAGGTTTGTACACAGTTCCTGAGGTTAGTACACAACCCTGAGGTTAGTACACAGTTCCTGAGGTTAGTACACAACCCTGAGGTTAGTACACAGTTCCTGAGGTTAGTACACAACCCTGAGGTTAGTACACAACCCTGAGGTTAGTACACAACCCTGAGGTTAGTACACAGTTCCTGAGGTTAGTACACAACCCTGAGGTTAGTACACAGTTCCTGAGGTTAGTACACAACCCTGAGGTTAGTACACAACCCTGAGGTTAGTACACAATTCCTGAGGTTAGTACACAACCCTGAGGTTAGTACACAGTTCCTGAGGTTAGTACACAACCCTGAGGTTAGTACACAACCCTGAGGTTAGTACACAGTTCCTGAGGTTAGTACACAACCCTGAGGTTAGTACACAACCCTGAGGTTAGTACACAACCCTGAGGTTAGTACACAGTTCCTGAGGTTAGTACACAACCCTGAGGTTAGTACACAGTTCCTGAGGTTAGTACACAACCCTGAGGTTAGTACACAGTTCCTGAGGTTAGTACACAGTTCCTGAGGTTAGTACATAACCCTGAGGTTAGTACAAAACACTGAGGTTAGTACACAACCCTGAGGTTAGTACACAACCCTGAGGTTAGTACACAACCCTGAGGTTAGTACACAGTTCCTGAGGTTAGTACACAACCCTGAGGTTAGTACACAACCCTGAGGTTAGTACACAACCCTGAGGTTAGTACACAGTTCCTGAGGTTAGTACACAACCATGAGGTTAGTACACAACCCTGAGGTTAGTACACAACCCTGAGGTTAGTACACAACCCTGAGGTTAGTACTCAGTTCCTGAGGTTAGTACACAACCCTGAGATTAGTACACAACCCTGAGGTTAGTACACAGTTCCTGAGGTTAGTACACAACCCTGAGGTTAGTACACAGTTCCTGAGGTTAGTACACAGTTCCTGAGGTTAGTACACAGTTCCTGAGGTTAGTACATAACCCTGAGGTTAGTACACAACCCTGAGGTTAGTACACAACCCTGAGGTTAGTACACAACCCTGAGGTTAGTACACAACCCTGAGGTTAGTACACAGTTCCTGAGGTTAGTACACAGTTCCTGAGGTTAGTACATAACCCTGAGGTTAGTACAAAACACTGAGGTTAGTACACAACCCTGAGGTTAGTACACAACCCTGAGGTTAGTACACAACCCTGAGGTTAGTACACAGTTCCTGAGGTTAGTACACAACCCTGAGGTTAGTACACAACCCTGAGGTTAGTACACAACCCTGAGGTTAGTACACAGTTCCTGAGGTTAGTACACAACCATGAGGTTAGTACACAACCCTGAGGTTAGTACACAACCCTGAGGTTAGTACACAACCCTGAGGTTAGTACTCAGTTCCTGAGGTTAGTACACAACCCTGAGATTAGTACACAACCCTGAGGTTAGTACACAGTTCCTGAGGTTAGTACACAACCCTGAGGTTAGTACACAGTTCCTGAGGTTAGTACACAGTTCCTGAGGTTAGTACACAGTTCCTGAGGTTAGTACACAGTTCCTGAGGTTAGTACACAGTTCCTGAGGTTAGTACACAGTTCCTGAGGTTAGTACCAACTGGAGTTAGTGTTAGGCAGAAATTTCAACCTTTTGAAAGCGAGTCTAACAACATACACTTCAGAACAATTCACTAGAGAGCACACAAATCTACTTGAATTATTTCTAAATTTAGAATACGAGCCTTGCTATTGTGTTAAATACGGTGTACTAACACGGTTTCAGCAGCAGCAGCAGCAGCAGCAGCAAAAGTCAAGCTGTTTTTACGAGTTCTCCGAATTTTAAAATGCCCAGTCATTCATGCACAAGCAAGAGTATGAGTCACGCCATTCAAAAAATTGCGTCTATTATGAACAGAACAGAATAAGAGGATCCTTCAAGCATAGGGTCATTATATAGTAGCACACTGAAATAATCTGTTCTGTAAGCAAAAATAAAATTGTACTTCATTGTAGAGTTAACAATTGTTTTGCATTAAATTCGATTCAAAAATATGAACGCAATCCGACAGTTACGTAACCGGTACTGCAACCGAGAGACAAAAGTGCGGTCAAGTTGTCAGACTTGATGGTGGGGAGTTTGTTGGCTCCACCTGAGCCCGTGAATTAACACAGACTCAAGCTTCGCCAATAAATTGAGTCTTCGCAGTAAGAGACCGTCCAAATGGCTGTCTAACCAAGTCTTCCGGACCGCACCACCCGATGATCGTATCGAATTAGCTATTTATAGTTCCTAATAGCCATCTTATTTAATGGCGATATGTTTAGGCGCTCGAGAACAATTTTTCCTTTAAAACGCATTGACGCCTACTGACAGTAAGTGACTGCTTTGGAGAAAATATAGTAAAATCTCGTAAAAAAATTGCTGTGTGCAGACTTACGTATATATATTTTTTCTTCTCAAACCGTTTTAGCCTAAAAATCTTCGAGGCGCTTTTTTCTATAATAAAATTTGCTATTGCAAATTGAGGAGTTCTACGACTTACTCCTTATCTATTTAGTAAACATTTTACAATGCTTTCGTAAATTACTCTACATATCGGCCAACATAAAATAACGCATTTCGCCCTATGTAACAGTTTATTTAAGTTTAACGAACATCAACTCTAGTGAAGCTTTCAGCAAAAAATCTAATTCTTTCTAAAGAAGAAATGAACGAAAAGTGACAGCATAGACTTTTTAATTTTAAGTGGTTAGTTTAATGATGAAATTATTATCTTAAATCTTAATGAAATTAAAGATCAATCCTTTCGAACAGCCGTTAAAACAGCTGCGAAAGGAAAAAATAAACTAGTCATGAATAGAATGTGCTCAGTTTATTGAACAAATATAATCTGCTTTGAATAGTATATCTGCAGAGGATTTAGGCACAAACGATCTAGTGGAGAACACTGATATAGCATTAAACATACTTGCTTAAAAACTGGACTAAGGGAACATCAGAAGAAGAGTTACCTAAAATATAATGCCATAAAGTAAGGCTTGAACGAACAAACAATAAATACATTATATTGATGTAATCACAGCTATACAAATATACAGCTTAAAACAATTCCTAGCACTCACACTCCGGCTTTCACCCACCCCACACCCTAATATCCACCCACTGGCACCCACCTCACTCCCTGGCCCTCACCCACCCACTCCCTAATACCCACCCACTGGCACCCACCTCACTCCCTGGCCCTCACCAACCCCACTCCCTAATACCCACCCACTGGCACCCACCTCACTCCCTGGCCCTCACCCACCCCACTCCCTAGCACCCTATCACTCAATGGCCTTCACCCACCACTCCTTGGGCTCAACCACCTCGCCACTGCCCTCACCCACCACGTCCTGGCCTAGCTAACAGTAAAACACAAAAAGCACATGTCTTACCTTCCTCCAAAGACCTCGCCTAGGCCACTAAATCCATTAAAATATTTTTATTAGCGAAGCTGTGCAGAAACCTCCTTGCATATTAATTAATAAAATGCTGTTCAAGCTAATTAAGAACACTCAAACTGAAAGACAAAAATTTGTGAAATCAATTTTCAACACGCGGTTATTTGGTCAGCTTGATCAGCTGCGAGCGTAGTCTGACAATTTGCAAGCATTTTAAAGTGAATATGCATTGTAGCTACAGATAGTAGCAGTTAATGACTGCAGAAATAAAACAAACTTGGAATTATTTTCATTTTAAAGAGAAAAACAGTAATACAAAAATGGAATTCTTGCTGCAATGAAGACCATTTCTTGAAAGCATTTTAACAATCTATGTATCATGGTGCTGATTTCATGGCAATGTAAAATTAACATTCAACAGATGTGACTGATCCCAATCGAGAATCACTGAAGCAGTGAGAGCAGAGAAAAATGATGAGTCGAACTGGCTTCGGTTCTTGTGAAACCTGACCTATTAAGTCAAGCTTTGACCTGGCTAATCCTGAGCAATGACCTAGCTAATCCTAAGCAATGACCTGGCTAATCCTAAGCAATGACCTAGCTAATCCTAAGCAATGACCTGGCTAATCCTAAGCAATGACCTGGCTAATCCTAAGCAATGACCTGGCTGATCCTAAGCAATGACCTGGCTAATCCTAAGCAATGACCTGGCTAATCCTAAGCCATGACCTGGCTAATCCTAAGCAATGACCTGGCTAATCCTAAGCCATGACCTGGCTAATCCTAAGCAATGACCCGGCTAATCCTGAGCCATGACCTGGCTAATCCTAAGCAATGACCTGGCTAATCCTGAGCCATGACCATGACCATAACTTTTCTCGTTTGAGCTGATGGAGCAAGTTTTAGACAAAAAAGTTTTGTGAATTCAATTTTGCATGCACTAAAAGATACTAACTTTAGGGTTTTGGTCTAACCTCAGGGTTGTGTACTAACCTCAGGGTTGTGTACTAACCTCAGGGTTGTGTACTAACCTCAGGGTTGTGTACTAACCTCAGGAACTGTGTACTAACCTCAGGGTTGTGTATTAACCTCAGGAACTGTGTACTAACCTCAGGGTTGTGTACTAACCTCAGGGTTGTGTACTAACCTCAGGGTTGTGTACTAACCTCAGGGTTGTGTACTAACCTCAGGGTTGTGTACTAACCTCAGGGTTGTGTATTAACCTCAGGGTTGTGTATTAACCTCAGGGTTGTGTACTAACCTCAGGAACTGTGTACTAACCTCAGGGTTGTGTACTAACCTCAGGAACTGTGTACTAACCTCAGGGTTGTGTACTAACCTCAGGGTTGTGTATTAACCTCAGGGTTGTGTACTAACCTCAGGAACTGTGTACTAACCTCAGGGTTGTGTACTAACCGCAGGGTTGTGTACTAACCTCAGGGTTGTGTACTAACCTCAGGGTTGTGTATTAACCTCAGGGTTGTGTACTAACCTCAGGAACTGTGTACTAACCTCAGGGTTGTGTACTAACCTCAGGAACTGTGTACTAACCTCAGGGTTGTGTATTAACCTCACGGTTTTGTGCTAACTTCAGGGTTGTGTACTAGCTTAAGGGTTGTGTACTAGCTTAAGGGTTGCGTATTAGCTTCAGGGTTGTGTACTAGCTTCAGGGTTGCGTACTAGCTTCAGGGTTGCGTACTAGCTTCAGGGTTGTGTACTAGCTTAAGGGTTGCGTACTAGCTTCAGGGTTGTGTACTAGCTTCAGGGTTGCGTACTAGCTTAAGGGTTGTGTACTAGCTTCAGGGTTGTGTACTAGCTTCAGGGTTGCGTACTAGCTTAAGGGTTGTGTACTAGCTTCAGGGTTGCGTACTAGCTTCAGGGTTGTGTACTAGCTTAAGGGTTGTGTACTAGCTTCAGGGTTGTGTACTAGCTTCAGGGTTGCGTACTAGCTTCAGGGTTGTGTACTAGCTTCAGGGTTGTGTACTAGCTTAAGGGTTGTGTACTAGCTTCAGGGTTGTGTACTAACTTCAGAGTTGTGTACTAGCTTAAGGGTTGTGTACTAGCTTCAGGGTTGTGTACTAACCTCAGGGTTGTGTACTAACCTCAGGGTTGTGTACTAACCTCAGGAACTGTGTACTAACCTCAGGGTTGTGTACTAACCTCAGGGTTGTGTACTAACCTCAGGGTTGTGTACTAACCTCAGGGTTGTGTACTAACCTCAGGAACTGTGTACTAACCTCAGGGTTGTGTACTAACCTCAGGGTTGTGTACTAATCTCAGGGTTGTGTACTAACCTCAGGAACTGTGTACTAACCTCAGGGTTGTGTACTAACCTCAGGGTTGTGTACTAACCTCAGGAACTGTGTACTAACCTCAGGGTTGTGTACTAACCTCAGGGTTGTGTACTAACCTCAGGGTTGTGTACTAACCTCAGGGTTGTGTACTAACCTCAGGAACTGTGTACTAACCTCAGGGTTGTGTACTAACCTCAGGGTTGTGTACTAACCTCAGGGTTGTGTACTAACCTCAGGGTTGTGTATTAACCTCAGGGTTGTGTACTAACCTCAGGAACTGTGTACTAACCTCAGGGTTGTGTACTAACCGCAGGGTTGTGTACTAACCTCAGGGTTGTGTACTAACCTCAGGGTTGTGTATTAACCTCATGGTTGTGTACTAACCTCAGGAACTGTGTACTAACCTCAGGGTTGTGTACTAACCTCAGGAACTGTGTACTAACCTCAGGGTTGTGTATTAACCTCACGGTTTTGTGCTAACTTCAGGGTTGTGTACTAGCTTCAGGGTTGTGTACTAACCTCACGGTTTTGTGCTAACTTCAGGGTTGTGTACTAGCTTAAGGGTTGTGTACTAGCTTAAGGGTTGCGTACTAGCTTCAGGGTTGTGTACTAGCTTCAGGGTTGCGTACTAGCTTCAGGGTTGCGTACTAGCTTCAGGGTTGTGTACTAGCTTCAGGGTTGCGTACTAGCTTCAGGGTTTTGTGCTAACTTCAGGGTTGTGTACTAGCTTAAGGGTTGTGTACTAGCTTAAGGGTTGCGTACTAGCTTCAGGGTTGTGTACTAGCTTCAGGGTTGCGTACTAGCTTCAGGGTTGTGTACTAACTTCAGGGTTGTGTACTAGCTTCAGGGTTGCGTACTAGCTTAAGGGTTGTGTACTAGCTTCAGGGTTGCGTACTAGCTTCAGGGTTGTGTACTAACTTCAGGGTTGTGTACTAACTTCAGGGTTGTGTACTAGCTTCAGGGTTGTGTACTAGCTTCAGGGTTGTGTACTAGCTTCAGGGTTGTGTACTAGCTTCAGGGTTGTGTACTAGCTTCAGGGTTGTGTACTAGCTTCAGGGTTGTGTACTAGCTTCAGGGTTGTGTACTAGCTTCAGGGTTGTGTACTAGCTTCAGGGTTGTGTACTAGCTTCAGGGTTGTGTACTGAGGCGTTCTGTACCCAGGTTTGTCTAAAAAACGAACCTGGGGGAAATAAGCAAAACAAAATTTAGCAGTTGACTAGTGAACACTTAAAATATGTCTTCAATGAAAGCAGTAAAACTCCACTGCACATTAGAATGAAATATTTTCTAGCTAAAGCGATAACAGTAGAATGACCATGGGGTATTTAAAATACTTACACTTATTTTCTGTATCGCCCAAACTATTCAACCAATTGCAATGAAAATGCAGAACACGGGCCAAACTTTTCGGATCTATTTGATGAAACAACTTCCAAAATCACAAAACACAGGCATCGTCGAGATAATCAACGATTCTCGTCGGGGTGTCTGGTGGCAAAAACCACCAATAGAAGCATAACTTTTCAGCTTAGAAAAGTTCGTAATGCAACCATAGAGTCCATCAACCATCTCGACGATGCTGACGTCGGCTTTGAAAGTTAGTTCATTGTACGCTCGCAAATGACGGAAAATTTTGATTCAGATGGTGGACTCTTTCACCATGGGATCTATCGTGAATTAGGGCAGTGCGTATTTGAAATAGCTTTGTGGTCTTCCCTCAGGGGGAGAATAGCTTTGTCTATCTACTGTTAACAGAAGAATAATAATATGATATTGATTGATCAGTTAAGCTTGTCTTCGTCAATATTGACGGACGCCGAGTTGCGCCGTGGCAGCTGCGGCGGCGGCTGCTGCCTCGGCCAGTGCTCTGGCGACTCCTCGCCGGACATCAGGTAGTCGAACTTGGCGCCGTCGTGCTGCTGGCTGGAGTGCAGCGCGTAGGCGTAGACGCAGGCAGCCACAAAGTTGGTGCCGTAGTTAACGCTGAGCACGCATTTCTGACGCCAGAGAGCGGACACCTGAGTCTCGGAGATCAGCACTAGTATTGGCAGGGTCACCAGCCACAGCAGGAAGCCAGCAGCAAATTGCAAGACGTCGACTCGGCCAAAGTCTCGACCGGGACGGCCGGGCAGCTCGGCCAGGAACCAACAGACCAGGGGGAAGCGGAGAGCCAGCAGTAGGCAGGATGGCACAGTGTCGAATACGCCAACATCCTCCACCTGGCTCACCTGGACTCGCAAGAGGTTAGTGGAGTGGAAGGCCATTAATTGTGGAAGCCAGAGACTAAGGTATGAGAATCTCACTCCCGAAGTTTAGAATCTCACCCTTGAAGTTTAGAGTCTCACCCATTACCTCAGAGGAGCTATAAGAATCTCAACCCTGAAGTTTACAATCTCACCCCTGAAGTTTACAATCTCACCCCTGAAGTTTAAAATCTCACCCCTGACGTTTAGAATCTCACCCCTGAAGTTTACAATCCCACCCCTGAAGTTTACAATATCAACCCTGAAGTTTACAATCCCACCCCTGAAGTTTACAATATCACATCGAATTCTATAGATAATATGAGAATCCAACCCACGGATTCTACGAGAAGGTATAAGAATCTCACCCGAGATTTTTTAGAGGGTTTGAAAATCTCACCCAAGGACTCTAAGAGAAGGTATGAGAATTTCACTTCCGTGCATTAAGTATGAGAATCTCACCCGAGACATTCTAGAAGATATAAGAATCTCACCCTGAGATTCTAATGAAGGTATAAGAATCTCACCATGAGATTCTAGTGAAGGTATTAGAATATCACCCTGAGATTCTAGTGAAGGCATAAGAATCTTACCCCGAGGTTCTAGTGAAGGTATAAGAATATCACCCGAGACTTTCGAGAAGGTATAAGAATCTTACCCTGAGGTTCTAGTGAATGTATAAGAATCTTACCCTGAGATTCTAATGATGGTATAAGAATCTCACCCTGAGATTTTAGTGATGGTATAAGAATATCACCCTGAGATTCTAGTGAATGTATAAGAATCTTACCCTGAGATTCTAATGATGATATTAGAATCTTACCCTGAGTTTCTAATTATGGTATAAGAATATCACCCGAGACTTACGAGAAGGTATAAGAATCTCACCCTGAGATTCTAATGAAGGTATAAGAATTTCATCAAAAATAGATGAAGAGACTCAGGGAATCTCACCTCAGCCAGGGACCACAGATAGAAGCCGGCGCTAACGGCGAGAAAGGAGGTCACCAAGATGCCGGTGCCGAGCGGATCGGGGCGGCCCTGCAGGCCAAGGCGGGCAGCCAGAATCAGCTGCAGGACGAACACGGCGTCCGCCCAGCGGCGAAGCAGTTCGCCAGCCGCCCAAAGGCCGGAGACACCGACGCCGTCGCCGGCAAATTTTGCCAGGTGAACGCAGCAGAGAAAAGCCCCGGCCACCTGATGTATGGGGATATGGGGATCTTGATTGCGATTGTGGCTTTTTGGCTTACAAAATGGGATTTCAAAAAAAATATGAGGAGGATCTCTGAAAACGCATGGGGATCTTCGATAATAAATATGGGGATCTTCGACAAGAAATATGGGGATCTTTGATAATAAATATGGGGATCTTTGAGAATAAATATGGGGATCTTTGATAAGAAATATGGGGATCTTTGAGAATAAATATGAGGATCTTTGTTAAGAAATATGAGGATCTTTAATAAGAAGGACGGAGACTTTGGTATGAAATATAGGGATTTGTGAAAATAAATAGATTTTCGATCATAAAATATATGGGAATTTATTATTACGAATTTGGATATCTGGGAATATAAAAAAATTCTTGAAAATTATTGGGATTTTCAATTACTAATATGTGGATCTTGTGGTAGAATAATCAGGTTTTGGCTGATTGGGATCTTTCTATGAAAATCTAAATGACGATCTAATGAAGGGAAAAAGACAGAGCACAGCAAAAACAAACAGGCCCTAGGGGGGAGGGTGAGTGGCAGAGCGGTTAACACGTTTGCCTCTCGAACCAAGGTTCCCGAGTTCGATTCCGCGGCGAGGCCATATTAACTTGGGGCGCAGCCGCGGAGAGAAGGCTTGGGGGCTTGTCGTGCAATTTACGCCCTTAAGGGGCCAACTCCGAACCTGAAGTATACACTGCCTGACGATGAAAAAGTCAGGGCAGATGTACACACCTGAGTGAGCGTGTGCCTGCGTACAGCATCTGTGTGCGTGTGTGCTCAGGAGTCAGCGGAATGGGCAGAATTGCCTCTTCGCTGGTTGCAAGTCTAGTGTCACCAAATGACGTGCCAATGCCCGCAGCCCTCCTGCAACTAAAATTTATTAACAAAATGGCCCCACAAACCTCGAGCCAGCACTGCGCAGCCACGCCCCAGGTCAGCGGCTCTGAGCGCCGCAGCAGTTTGGCGTGAAGGGCGCAAGCTAGGGCCGCGTAGAGCATGAGAAACACGCCATAGATCTCCAGGATGTCGTGCTCGTCAAATGAGAACTGGTGCTCAAGTTTGTTTACGTGACGCTGGCTTGGCGCGCCATTCACCAGCCAGAGATCGTAGGCCAGGGTTAGGGAGGAGGCGCCGGTGTGTGTGGCCTCCCATTTGCAATCTTTTGGATTTCGGTTGCAGGCTACCAGGCTGACATACCTGCAGGTGGTGGGAAAATTATTAGAAAAAATATCTAAGTTAAAACTATACCGTGATATTGTCTAAACCAATTGCGGAAGGAAAAAAATTGCGCTTTTCGATACATAACGGTTAATATTTTTAAATGCCTTAAATGCGTTTCTAGACACATTTGGGTCACAGAATCAATATTAAAATCAAATGGACTAAATTTTCGCACCAATATCTGGGCTGCTTGGTGTCTTGAATAGCGTAGGTCAACTGCCAGCCGGGAATCACGTGAGTGGGGTCGTCCTCCTCAGGGCACAGCCGGCCAGACGGGCAGGGCACAGACCGCAGAAAATCCTCCTTGCCCGTTTGCCAGCACTGCCGATGCCAGGCTAGCTGATTGATTTTGTTGAACATTCTCTGACAGGCGGCGTCACTGTGCGGATGTCTAGACGAATTTGTGTACAGATCCTGAGAGGAGAGTGAAGCGAGGTGGCGAGCTTAAATATATGATATTAACTTTCGATTTTACATTTTTCGATACATATAGGTACTTGATCTCTGCAGTAAAGAAAGAAATGTATATTTTATTTCTCAATTATTTCCTAGGTTTCTGAATTTTGCTATGAGTGCTTTAAATTTGATCCCATTTCTTCAAGGCCCATACTTAACTTAATTTTCTCTAGCCTGTCTCAAATTACAATCACTTCAGCACTAAAAATCGATACCTGGAAGTACTCGCTATCCACTACAACCAGAGTCACTGGCGCCTGCTGACCAGACCTGGGCGAGTTGCCAACCAGTGTGACGTTGCCATAGACGTAGCCACGCGTGGCAGCCATACTCTCCAGCACTGTTTTCTGCACGCCAAACTTGGCCAAGAACAGATAGAACCGGCTGCTATCCCAGGTACCACGAATGTGTAGTGCATTGGCTGGCGCAAGGATTGAAATACACAGAAACAGCTGATAACAGCTGCATTGCCAAGATGATGTTCTAGGCATCATTATGGTCAGATTTAGTTTCATGAAACTGTTAATGCTGAAATAATATAGCTGAGCAAGTTTTCATTGACACTTTCATTATACACCTTCATATTATGCAATATGAAATTCAAATCTAGAAATGTAACATATTTTATTTTAAAGTATATAGGATTTTAACTTCTCAATAAAATTTTATATAGTAAATAGTTGCCTACAGAGAGAAACTAAGTTTTGACAGAAAGATTTTCAAATACAATGCTGAAATCATACATTAAACTCATACCTTGCCTACAGCATTTCATGTCTTTAGTTTGCTTAACTAAAGTTAGTTAGCATACAGAATGCGGAGTGGCATCCCCCATCAAAGAAAGTGGAGTGGCACCCCCTCAGTTTTGGAAGTTACTATCATCTTTAATTGTATGGTTAAATTCAAATGATTGTAAACTGAAAGTGCAGTGCTTAATATTAAGCATTATAAAGGTCAATCAATATTTTAAGCTTTGGGCAAGCCATGGCCCAAGCATAGTTTTCTGAAAGTTCAAGAAATTAAATTTTCAACTTGTTGTTGTTTATATTTTTGGTCCACAATCATTTCTCTTTAAAAGTGGCATTGAAATGATTGCTTTAAAAATATACAAGAGTATGTTTATGCAACTGTTTTGAATTATGTACATTTTTATAAAGCTTTTATGTTTGATCATCTGATTGTTTGATCTTAAAATGTAACTTTTAAAGCATTGCAAACAAATTTCAATAGTGATTGTCAAAACTAGTATTTTAAAGAATAATTGTCATTGAAAATAATGCTGCCAATTCTTCTTGCATGAATGAGTGTACAAAAAATGATACAAAAAAAGATTTTTATTAATTTTCAAGTTACATTTTTTGCACAAGAAGAGAAGGCCAGTTAATTAACCACAAAATAAAATACTATGGAGCTTCAGTATCATCATCAAGAAGACAAAGTGAGACTGTGGGTTCAAAAAGCAGCATACAAATAACTAATGAATGCTTATTATCTTTTGTTTTATTACCATTTTTTGTCAAATCTAGTCATGACCTTTTTAAAAAAGTTTTTTTAGTAAGAATTAAAAGCCAAGGAATGACTAAATACATACTAAACAGTTATTAACATTGTTATATTGCTTTTTGTAATAGACATATACAGTTACTTTTTAAAAAAGGATATACATTTTTGTGTGGATGATTGTGTTCACATAATTTATCTCAATGGCTAGTTCTGTAGAATTTAGCATATAAAAACACCAAGTTGTACTTGCTTGTTTGTGCATAACATGTTTCAGCACAGGAGAATTTTATTTGAATTCAATGTATCTCTCTTTTTAATTAGGCTCTAATCAATAAATCACTCATTTTCAATTTATAGGCGCAATTTGCAAAAAATTACAAACGCGCATCACCATAAGGAGAATTTGGGCTATGATTTGGCCATATAACTATTGAATACTAATATTAAATATTAATAACATAAAAAGTCAAACTTATAATTAATTCTTTACTTTTAATTTAACGCTTACTACCACTTCTACTGAAAAGCAACGTTGAGCTTTCGTGGATCGTTCTAGGAATAGAACCAGTTAAATCCGAATATTTATATATGTTGGAAACCACAACAACAAAATTATTTATAGGTAAGAATTTTCC
Organism: Macrostomum hystrix; assembly: GCA_950097015.1. Taxonomy (NCBI): domain Eukaryota; kingdom Metazoa; phylum Platyhelminthes; family Macrostomidae; genus Macrostomum; species Macrostomum hystrix. Next base: position 4,863,448 of record CATNEN010000025.1, on the reverse strand, counting down.
AAATCTAACTTACACTTTATAAAGTCGTTTCGCTTTTTAGAAAAGTGTGTGTAGTATTATTTTTTTTTGTTGGCAAATTCGCCTATTAATAATTTTCGTGCGCAACTTTTCAACTTTTCTTCTGCCGACAAGGCTTTTTCTGAGAATATATAGAGGACTGGATAAGAATTGAGCTACGACAAATTTGTTGTGCAGCTAAACTATTTTATAATAACCCGAGGATCTACCATCATTCTTTTGGTCAGGTTAATACATAAGCGACACATATCTCGGAGATTATAAAGTCAGAGCTCAAGAGATTCTGGAGTAAGCTCAAATGATTCTGGAGTGTGCTCGGAGATATATTTCGAAGTGGCTTTAGTAAACTGATTAAATTTTTTGTTGCAGTCGATAAGTAACTTTTTATATAGGCTTTTACTTCAAGTGTAAGCCGTTCCATAATGAACGAAGTGTGCAATTGCTTCATTGTTTCTTGGCCATTTTTTAGCGATTGACGTGCAGGCTTGATAGCGGTAAGTAATTTTTTAGTATTTTAATACCGTTAAGTTAATGACTGTACATAGCTAAAAACGTATATCAGATTGTATGGTTGCAATTAGAGTCAACACACAGGTCCTGCGCACCTGTAAATTCGTTCGTAAGTATTGTCTGCCTTAGAGCACGATCTTATTAATATGATCTGCAGCTATTTCTGCTGTCAAATGGAAGTGCTCCATTAATGTCTAGCTGCCAATAATGGTTAGCATATAGAATATTCTTTAGTAACCTCCGAGGGCAGCGTATTTTTCAATTGTCCCGCCAAAGTTATCTGCATTATTCATAGCAGCGGCTTAAAATCTCGGCATCTGCGAGATGAATTAATGTCTACGATAGCTCTTTACAGTGAAGGCAAATTTCATTGTTTGAATTAACCGCTCAGCTTTTCATAGCTAGGCGGCTCGTAAAATTTGGTGCCTCGCCTTTCTCTCTCTCTCTCTCTCTTTCTCTTTCTTTATTTTCAGCGCATTTTCTCTCTTTCTTGCGTAGATACACCCTTTTGAACTGGCTTCTTTTTTTGTTAATCTCCTAAATCATTAACAAGAGAGACATATTATTATCTTGCAGGCGCATTACCAATGCTAATTGCATTAATATAGTCAAGCTAGTACGATTGGAGAACAAATTCCAAGGAGGCTACAAACTTTGATGGAGTGCCGAAAGCTTTTGGTAAGCTCTGTTTCATACGTAATTTTTCACCTTCTAAAGATAAAAGAGATGAGAAAAAATTATCTGAACATAAAGATTCAGGCGTTAGCTCTAGGATTCAGTCTAAGACAAAAAACGAACTGAAAGATTCTGGAGTGAGCTCAGGAGTGAGCTCAAATGATTCTGGAGTGAGCTCAAGAGATTCTGGAGTGAGCTCAAATGATTCTGGAGTGTGCTCAAGAGATTCTGGAGTGTGCTCAAGAGATTCTGGAGTGTGCTCAAGAGATTCTGGAGTGTGCTCAAGAGATTCTGGAGTGAGCTCAAGAGATTCTGGAGTGTGCTCAAGAGATTCTGGAGTGTGCTCAAGAGATTCTGGAGTGAGCTCAAGAGATTCCGGAGTGAGCTCAAGAGATTCTGGAGTGTGCTCAAGAGATTCTGGAGTGAGCTCAAGAGATTCTTGAGTGTGCTCAAGAGATTCTTGAGTGTGCTCAAGAGATTCTGGAGTGAGCTCAAGAGATTCTGGAGTGAACAATAATCATATGATTTCGCTACATAATACATTGGTGCGTATAGTTTATTGGTTATACAAATGGAGGTTAAAATTAGCATATTCTCTTCATATTTGAATTTGGCAAGTGTTCTAAAAAAGTAATGAAACCTACAGCAATTTTTTCAAGACTTCATCGAGCCCGCTTCATTCCGTGACTTCTAATTCATTGTCGCAGCGAATGAAAACGGCGACAATTGATGAAGAGCTTCGTCTGCACAATTGCCAATTGCTGACCTTCTGGCTGCAGCGGCGGCTGGCTGTTCGGCTTGCCGCTGCCGCTGAACTGCGCGCGGCTGGCGGCTTGTTCAGCGCCTGGATGGCGACGCGGCTGGTGAAGAATACTAACTCAAATACATCTCGCTGAATATCTAAGAAATCAGTGTCTTTTAAGGGGTTGTAGCTTAGTGGTTAGAGCGTCGGACTCACGACTTGAAGGTCGGGGGTTCGATTCCCGACTGGAATTGTTCCAACTGTGTCCTACAGCAAGACACTAAAATCTTCATTTCGCTTCAGTTCGCCAAGCTGTTAAATGGGCACCAGCATTAGCTGGGGTAATTGAGGGTGGGTGTGGCGTCCCCCCAGTCCATGGACTGAACAGCCGCACGCAGCCTTCAGATGCGCTGTGCTTTGGGCAGGTGTAATCAATAGCTTTTTATATTAATTAACTGCCTATAAAATCGGGTCTGTGGACATTCTGGTGTCTATGCAGAGCCTATCTTCAGATCCTTATTATGAGAGCCCCCGGATATAAATTCTTCAGGATGTTGGCGACCTGTTGAACAGTGTCTGCAAGAAGAGCCGAGAACTCCTGAAGCCGACCGAGGACTTCGGCGAGTCAATCGACAGCGGAGAGGCGCGCCGATGCGCGAGACGCCTCAGCAGGGCCTGGCGAACGGTTGTGACAGGCGCCGCGACGCCTGGCGGGCTGGCACGGCGCTTCGGGCACGTCATAGCTGGTGAGCACGCGAAACTTCCTGTGTTCTAACAGGTTGAATATAGTGTCTAACAGGTTGATTATAGTGTCTAACAGGTTGATTATAGTGTCTAACAGGTTGATTATAGTGTCTAACAGGTTGATTATAGTGTCTAACAGGTTGATTATAGTGTCTAACAGGTTGATTATAGTGTCTAACAGGTTGATTATAGTGTCTAACAGGTTGATTATAGTGTCTAACAGGTTGATTATAGTGTCTAACAGGTTGATTATAGTGTCTAACAGGTTGATTATAGTGTCTAACAGGGGATTCTATCGTGTCTAACAGATGACTCTCTCGTGTCTAACAGGGGATTCTATCGTGTCTAACAGGGGATTCTCTCGTGTCTAACAGATGACTCTCTCGTGTCTAACAGGGGATTCTATCGTGTCTAACAGGGGATTCTCTCGTGTCTAACAGGGGATTCTCTCGTGTCTAATCTAATTTTAAAAAGGTCTCTGCATTCTAACAAAAACTATTACTTCAGCAGAAAGCAACTGCCAACAAAGCCAACAGCATATGGACATTCTCTTGCTGGTTCACTGATCACGTGGACACCGCATCCCAATGGACCTAAATTTTTGCTACCATTTTCACTCAAAATGCAATTTTTGCTTTGCAGAAATTCTCCACGATTTTTTTCCAGAACTTTTTTTGTAGAATCTGCACCAGTTTCATTAGGGTGTCAATTTTTTAACACCTTTAGAGTTCCCTACTTGCAGAATTGCTACAACCATTCCTCAAAGACTGCGTGTTACATAATCCCTAGTAAAAATGGGTTAAACCGTCCGCAAGCAGGAAGCGGCACTCCAGTCTAAAGGGAATTGTTATTATTACTATTTTAATTGCCTGCAGAACTGAGTCAGGACTTGGACCTGCTGAGCTCTTGGGCGGCTGAGTCAGCTCACGGTGAGTTTTCGTATTTTCTGAAAATCTCTAAATATACTAATTTTCACGTGTTGTTTGTCTGTGTGTCTGTGTGTGTGTGTGTGTGTCAGTTCGACATCTCCTCCTAGAATACTGGCAACTCAGCGTTGAAACTTATATGGGAAAATGGGAAATTTTCCGAGGAAGGCTATAGGCTATTTTAATTCTGAAATTTCAAATTCTATGATCCTCAAAAAAGCAGAAAGGCTATTAAGTAGTATATAGTAGGCAAATGTCCTTCCCGCTGTGATGAAATTGGCCTCGGTTAAATGAGTTGCGTCAACATTTTGTGCCTATCTGTTTAGTGTATTTTCTCTCCAGTGGAGGGTTGGCAGTCGGTTTGAAAAAAAATGGGGCGGAGAGGTGGCCGTACGCACATTCTAACTGCCTCTGTGTATTGGCGGAGAGAGGGTGCCGCGAGTTATTTCTATTGAGGGGTCTGATTTGTTCAATATTGAAGTGCGTACAATGGGCAGGGCAGAGTTGGCTGGGTTAAAATATAATTTTTTAATTTGCGGGCCTCTCAGTGTAGGCGGAGAAGAATGTACTTACTAAAAAAACTGGCTGCCCTTTGCGCTAAAGGCAATGAAATTTCAGCTGTGAATTGTGCTTTTGCTCTTATCATTTGAAAAGAACCGAGTCGATTTGAGATCAGGCGATCGGAGCCGCGATGGGAGATGAGGCGATGGGAGATCAGGCAATGGGAGATCAGGCGATGGGAGATTAGGCGATGGGAGATGAGGCGATGGGAGATTAGGCGATGGGAGATCAGGCGATTGGAGATGAGGCGATGGGAGATCAGCCGATGGGAGATCAGCCGATAGGAGATTTGGCGATGGGAGATCAGGCAATGGGAGATGTGGCGACGGGAGATTAGGCGATGGGAGATCAGGCGATGGGAGATGAGGCGATGGGAAATCAGGCGATGGCGATGGGAGATGTGGCGATGGGAGATGAGGCGATGGGAGATGAGGCGATGGGAGACGAGGCGATGGGAGATGAGCCGATGGGAGATTAGGCGATGGGAGATTAGGCGATGGGAGATTAGGCGATGGGAGATGAGGCGATGGGAGATTAGGCGATGGGAGATGAGGCGATGGGAGATGAGGCGATGGGAGATGAGGCGATGGGAGATGAGGCGATGGGAGATGAGGCGATGGGAGATGAGGCGATGGGAGATGAGGCGATGGGAGATGAGGCGATGGGAGATTAGGCGATGGGAGATGAGGCGATGGGAGATGAGGCGATGGGAGATTAGGCGATGGGAGAAGAGGCGATGGGAGATGAGGCGATGGGAAATCAGGCGATGGCGATGGGAGATGTGGCGATGGGAGATGTGGCGATGTGAGATTAGGCGATGGGAGATTAGGCGATGGGAGATGAGGCGATGGGAGATTAGGCGATGGGAGATGAGGCGATGGGAGATGAGACGATGGGAGATGAGGCGATGGGAGATGAGGCGATGGGAGACGAGGCGATGGGAGATGAGGCGATGGGAGATGAGGCGATGGGAGATCAGGCGATTGGAGATGAGGCGATGGGAGATCAGCCGATGGGAGATCAGCCGATGGGAGATTAGGCGATGGGAGATGAGGCGATGGGAGATCAGGCAATGGGAGATCAGGCGATGGGAGATTAGGCGATGGGAGATTAGGCGATGGGAGATGAGGCGATGGGAGATTAGGCGATGGGAGATGAGGCGATGGGAGATGAGGCGATGGGAGATGAGGCGATGGGAGATGAGGCAATGGGAGATGAGGCGATGGGAGATGAGGCGATGGGAAATCAGGCGATGGCGATGGGAGATGTGGCGATGGGAGATGTGGCGATGGGAGATGTGGCGATGGGAGTTCTCTCCCCTCAACCTCCTCCGGAGGAGGAGTTTAGCTCGTAAATATACTAAAATTCACGTGTTGTTTGTCTGTCTGTCTGTCTGTCTGTCTGTCTGTCTGTCTGTCTGTTGGTTATCTCCTCCTAGAATACTGACAAGTCAACTTTGAAACTTATATGGGAAAATGGGAAATTTTCCTGGTCAGGCTATAGGCTATTTTAATTCTGAAATTTCAAATTCTATGATCCTCAAAAAAGCAGAAAGGCTATTAAGTAGTATATAGTAGGCAAATGTCCTTCCCGCTGTGATGAAATTGGCCTCGAATAAATGAGTTGCGTCAACATTTTCTGCCTATCTGTTTAGTGTATTTTCTCTCCAGTGGAGGGTTGGCAGTCGGTTTGAAAATGGGGCGGAGAGGTGGCCGTACGCACATTCTAACTGTCCCTGTGTATTGGCGGAGAGAGGGTGCCGCGAGTTATTTCTATTGAGGGGTCTGATTTGTTCAATATTGAAGTGCGTACAATGGGCAGGGCAGAGTTGGCTGAGTTAAAATTCAATTTATAAAATTTGCGGGCCTCTCAGTGTAGGCGGAGAAGAATGTGCTTACTAAACTGGCTGCCCTTTGCAGAAATTTCAACTGAGAATTATTATTTTGCTTTTTTAAGATTTGTGGATAAAATTTGTACTGCTGGAGAGAACTTGAAGTTCTAAATCCAGAGATATAAATTTCATTGCTGAATTCCGAAAATTGGGGATGCTAAGGGCAAATAAAGTTTTTATACTTTTGCAATGCTTTCAGCTGAGTGTACAGTGTCTCGGCGAGATTGCTAAGGAGAGAGAATTCGCCACAATACAGTTTCACACATTCCTATTCTCGAAGGCGGGCTGTTGAATTTTATTTATTGAAATTCGCACCTCTGACTGAGCGGGGCCCGGAGAACTGGCTGTCGTCAATATTAATGGCTCGGACTTCATCTGTTTTAACGGGTGGGGTTTAATTTAAAGTTGATGGAGTTCGCGCGATATGATTTCTAGCCCCTCAATCTTATCTGAAAGTTGTCGTCTATTTTAATTCTGAAGATTCTGGGCATGGTAGCTAAAGAAAAATTGGTCAATTTTGAATTGTTTTCAACAGTTTAGTCGGACAAAAGGCGGTTAACGCACATTGCTACTTTCAGACATCATTGGGTGAGGAGTTTTTGGTTAGATGAGGCGATGGGAGATGTGGCGACGGGAGATAAGGCAATGGGAGTTTAGGCGATGAGAGATGAGGCGATGGGAGATGAGGGGATGGGAGATCAGGCGATGGGAGATCAGGCGATGGGAGATCAGGCGATGGGAGATGTGGCGACGGGAGATGAGGTGATGGGTGATCAGGTGAAGGGAGATGAGGCGATGGGAGATGAGGCGATGGGAGATGAGGCGATGGGAGATCAGGCGATGGGAGATGAGGCGATGGGAGATGAGGCGATGGGAGATGAGGCGATGGGAGATGAGGCGATGGGAGATCAGGCGATGGGAGATCAGGCGATGGGAGATCAGGCGATGGGAGATGAGGCGATGGGAGATCAGGCGATGGGAGATCAGGCGATGGGAGATGTGGCGACGGGAGATGAGGCAATGAGAAATGAGGCGATGGGAGATCAGGCGATAGGAGATGTGGCGACGGGAGATGAGGCGATGGGAGATCAGGCGATGGGAGATGAGGCGATGGGAGATGAGGCGATGGGAGATTAGGCGATGGGAGATCAGGCGATAGGAGATGAGGCGATGGGAGATGAGACGATGGGAGATGATGCGATGGGAGATTAGGCGATGGGAGATGAGGTGATGGGAGATGAGGCGATGGGAGATGAGGCGATGGGAGATGAGGCGATGGGAGATGAGACGGTGGGAGATCAGGCGATGGGAGTTCTCTCCCCTCAACCTCCTCCGGAGGAGGAGTTTAGCTCGTCTAAATATACTAATTTTCACGTGTTGTTTGTCTGTGTGTGTGTCTGTGTGTGTGTGTGTCAGTTCGACATCTCCTCCTAGAATACTGGCAACTCAGCGTTGAAACTTATATGGGAAAATGGGAAATTTTCCGAGGAAGGCTATAGGCTATTTTAATTCTGAAATTTCAAATTCTATGATCCTCAAAAAAGCAGAAAGGCTATTAAGTAGTATATAGTCTCTCTAAATATACTAATTTTCACGTGTTGTTTGTCTGTCTGTGTGTGTGTGTGTCAGTTCGACATCTCCTCCTAGAATACTGGCAACTCAGCGTTGAAACTTATATGGGAAAATGGGAAATTTTCCGAGGAAGGCTATAGGCTATTTTAATTCTGAAATTTCAAATTCTATGATCCTCAAAAAAGCAGAAAGGCTATTAAGTAGTATATAGTAGGCAAATGTCCTTCCCGCTGTGATGAAATTGGCCTCGGTTAAATGAGTTGCGTCAACATTTTGTGCCTATCTGTTTAGTGTATTTTCTCTCCAGTGGAGGGTTGGCAGTCGGTTTGAAAATGGGGCGGAGAGTTGGCCGTACGCACATTCTAACTGTCCCTGTGTATTGGCGGAGAGAGGGTGCCGCGAGTTATTTCTATTGAGGGGTCTGATTTGTTCAATATTGAAGTGCGTACAATGGGCAGGGCAGAGTTGGCTGGGTTAAAATATAATTTTTTAATTTGCGGGCCTCTCAGTGTAGGCGGAGAAGAATGTACTTACTAAAAAAACTGGCTGCCCTTTGCGCTAAAGGCAATGAAATTTCAACTGTGAATTATTATTTTGCTTTTTAACATTTGAAAAGAACTGAGGCGATTTGAGATCAGGCAATGGGAGATCAGGCAATGGGAGATCAGGCGATGGGAGATGAGGGGATGGGAGATCAGGCGACGGGAGATGAGGCGATGGGAGATGAGGCAATGGGAGATGAGGCGATGGGAGATGAGGCGATGGGAGATGAGGCGATGGGAGATGAGGCGATGGGAGATGAGGCGATGGGAGATTAGGCGATGGGAGATCAGGCGATGGGAGATCAGGCAATGGGAGATCAGGCGATGGGAGATTAGGCGATGGGAGATTAGGCGATGGGAGATCAGGCGATGGGAGATGAGGCGATGGGAGATTAGGCGATGGGAGATTAGGCGATGGGAGATGAGGCGATGGGAGATTAGGCGATGGGAGATGAGGCGATGGGAGATGAGGCGATGGGAGATGAGGCGATGGGAGATGAGGCGATGGGAGATGAGGCGATGGGAGATTAGGCGATGGGAGATCAGGCGATGGGAGATCAGGCAATGGGAGATGAGGCGATGGGAGATGAGGCGATGGGAGATGAGGCGATGGGAGATTAGGCGATGGGAGATCAGGCGATGGGAGATCAGGCAATGGGAGATCAGGCGATGGGAGATTAGGCGATGGGAGATTAGGCGATGGGAGATCAGGCGATGGGAGATGAGGCGATGGGAGATTAGGCGATGGGAGATTAGGCGATGGGAGATGAGGCGATGGGAGATTAGGCGATGGGAGATGAGGCGATGGGAGATGAGGCGATGGGAGATGAGGCGATGGGAGATGAGGCGATGGGAGATTAGGCGATGGGAGATCAGGCGATGGGAGATCAGGCAATGGGAGATCAGGCGATGGGAGATTAGGCGATGGGAGATTAGGCGATGGGAGATGAGGCGATGGGAGATTAGGCGATGGGAGATGAGGCGATGGGAGATGAGGAGATTAGGCGATGGGAGATCAGGCGATGGGAGATAAGGCAATGGGAGATCAGGCGATGGGAGATTAGGCGATGGGAGATTAGGCGATGGGAGATCAGGCGATTGGAGATGAGGCGATGGGAGATCAGCCGATGGGAGATCAGCCGATGGGAGATTAGGTGATGGGAGATGAGGCGATGGGAGATCAGGCAATGGGAGATCAGGCGATGGGAGATTAGGCGATGGGAGATTAGGCGATGGGAGATGAGGCGATGGGAGATGAGACGGTGGGAGATCAGGCGGGGGAAGATCAGGCGATTGGAGATCAGGCGATGGGAGTTCTCTCCCCTCAACCTCCTCCGGAGGAGGAGTTTAGCTCGTAAATATACTAATTTTCACGTGTTGTTTGTCTGTGTGTGTGTCTGTGTGTGTGTGTGTCAGTTCGACATCTCCTCCTAGAATACTGGCAACTCAGCGTTGAAACTTATATGGGAAAATGGGAAATTTTCCGAGGAAGGCTATAGGCTATTTTAATTCTGAAATTTCAAATTCTATGATCCTCAAAAAAGCAGAAAGGCTATTAAGTAGTATATAGTAGGCAAATGTCCTTCCCGCTGTGATGAAATTGGCCTCGGTTAAATGAGTTGCGTCAACATTTTGTGCCTATCTGTTTAGTGTATTTTCTCTCCAGTGGAGGGTTGGCAGTCGGTTTGAAAATGGGGCGGAGAGTTGGCCGTACGCACATTCTAACTGTCCCTGTGTATTGGCGGAGAGAGGGTGCCGCGAGTTATTTCTATTGAGGGGTCTGATTTGTTCAATATTGAAGTGCGTACAATGGGCAGGGCAGAGTTGGCTGGGTTAAAATTCAATTGATAAAATTAGCGGGCCTCTCAGTGTAGGCGGAGAAGAATGTACTTACTAAAAAACTGGCTGCCCTTTGCGCTAAAGGCAATGAAATTTCAACTGTGAATTATTATTTTGCTTTTTAACATTTGAAAAGAACTGAGGCGATTTGAGATCAGGCAATGGGAGATCAGGCAATGGGAGATCAGGCGATGGGAGATCAGGCGATCGGAGATGAGGCGATGGGAGATCAGGCGACGGGAGATGAGCCGATGGGAGATCAGGCGATGGGAGATGAGGCGATGGGAGATCAGGCGATGGGAGATCAGGCGATGGGAGATGTGGCGACGGGAGATGAGGCAATGAGAAATGAGGCGATGGGAGATCAGGCGATAGGAGATGTGGCGACGGGAGATCAGGCGATGGGAGATCAGGCGATGGGAGATCAGGCGACGGGAGATGAGCCGATGGGAGATCAGGCGATGGGAGATCAGGCGATGGGAGATCAGGCGATGGGAGATGAGCCGATGGGAGATCAGGCGATGGGAGATCAGGCGATGGGAGATCAGGCGATAGGAGATGAGGCGATGGGAGATCAGGCGATGGGAGATCAGGCGATGGGAGATGTGGCGACGGGAGATGAGGCAATGAGAAATGAGGCGATGGGAGATGAGGCGATAGGAGATGTGGCGACGGGAGATGAGGCGATGGGAGATCAGGCGATGGGAGATGAGGCGATGGGAGATGAGGCGATGGGAGATGAGGCGATGGGAGATCAGGCGATAGGAGATGAGGCGATGGGAGATGAGACGATGGGAGATGATGCGATGGGAGATTAGGCGATGGGAGATGAGGCGATGGGAGATGAGGCGATGGGAGATGAGGCGATGGGAGATTAGGCGATGGGAGATCAGGCGATAGGAGATGACGCGATGGGAGATCAGGCGATGGGAGATCAGGCGATGGGAGATGAGGCGATGGGAGATCAGGCGATGGGAGGTCAGGCGATAGGAGATGTGGCGACGGGAGATGAGGCGATGGGAGATCAGGCGATGGGAGATGAGGCGATGGGAGATGAGGCGATGGGAGATGAGGCGATGGGAGATTAGGCGATGGGAGATCAGGCGATAGGAGATGACGCGATGGGAGATCAGGCGATGGGAGATCAGGCGATAGGAGATCAGGCGATGGGAGATGAGGCGATGGGAGATGAGACGATGGGAGATGATGCGATGGGAGATTAGGCGATGGGAGATGAGGCGATGGGAGATCAGGCGATAGGAGATCAGGCGATAGGAGATGAGGCGATGGGAGATGAGACGATGGGAGATGATGCGATGGGAGATTAGGCGATGGGAGATCAGGCGATGGGAGATGAGGCGATGGGAGATGAGGCGATGGGAGATTAGGCGATGGGAGATCAGGCGATAGGAGATGACGCGATGGGAGATCAGGCGATGGGAGATCAGGCGATGGGAGATGAGGCGATGGGAGATCAGGCGATGGGAGGTCAGGCGATAGGAGATGTGGCGACGGGAGATGAGGCGATGGGAGATCAGGCGATGGGAGATGAGGCGATGGGAGATGAGGCGATGGGAGATGAGGCGATGGGAGATTAGGCGATGGGAGATCAGGCGATAGGAGATGACGCGATGGGAGATTAGGCGATGGGAGATCAGGCGATAGGAGATCAGGCGATGGGAGATCAGGCGATAGGAGATGACGCGATGGGAGATCAGGCGATGGGAGTTCTCTCCCCTCAACCTCCTCCGGAGGAGGAGTTTAGCTCGTGATATACTAGTTCTCGTAGTGTTTTCTTGCATTGGATATTTAATACTTGTAATTTCAGATTACCTGGAGTTAAGTAAGAAGAGAATGAGCGACTGCTTCATAATGAGCGAGTGGCTCATTCTGCTACAGGTGAGATAATAACCTTCACCCGACCCCGCAACCCTCACAATCATTTCACCCACCTCACTCCCAGACCCGAGCCCGCACCCCTCACAATCATTTCACCCACCTCACTCCCAGACCCCGCACCCCTCATCATCATTTCACCCACCTCACTCCCAGACCCCGCACCCCTCACAATCATTTCACCCACCTCACTCCCAGACCCCGCACCCCTCATCATCATTTCACCCACCTCACTCCCAGACCCGACCCCGCACCCCTCACAATCATTTCACCCACCTCACTCCTAGACCCCGCACCCCTCATCATCATTTCACCCACCTCACACCTAGACCCGACCCCGCACCCCTCACAATGCAGTGCAGTAAGCTTTAATAATCAAAGGACCAACTTGTAGCAGCGCGAAGAGCAGCTCAAAGAAAAGTTGATGGCCGCTGGCGCGGTGCGTCGATGCCTGGACGCCCTTTTAGCCTCGGCGACCCGCTTAAGTCGAGACAACCGTCTGCAGCTCTGCGGGCGATTGGCTGTCAAAGCTGACTGGCTCAATTCCGCATTGTGCGAGCTCTGGCTGCGACAGCTCGAGATCAAATATGGCGCCGAAATCGACTGCGTGAGTTCCAGGAATAAAGGAAACAACAGGAGAGAGGGAGATGGGAGAGAGGGAGATTGGAGGAGAGGGAGATGGGAGGAGAGGGAGATCGGAGGAGAGGGAGATGGGAGGAGAGGGAGATGGGAGGAGAGGGAGATGGGAGGAGAGGGAGATGGGAGGAGAGGGAGATGGGAGGAGAGGGAGATGGGAGGAGAGGGAGATGGGAGGAGAGGGAGATCGGAGGAGAGGGAGATGGGAGGAGAGGGAGATGGGAGGAGAGGGAGATCGGAGGAGAGGGAGATGGGAGGAGAGGGAGATGGGAGGAGAGGGAGATGGGAGGAGAGGGAGATGGGAGGAGAGGGAGATGGGAGGAGAGGGAGATGGGAGGAGAGGGAGATGGGAGGAGAGGGAGATGGGAGGAGAGGGAGATGGGAGGAGAGGGAGATGGGAGGAGAGGGAGATGGGAGGAGAGGGAGATGGGAGGAGAGGGAGATGGGAGGAGAGGGAGATGGGAGGAGAGGGAGATGGGAGGAGAGGGAGATGGGAGGAGAGGGAGATGGGAGGAGAGGGAGATGGGAGGAGAGGGAGATGGGAGGAGAGGGAGATTGGAGGAGAGGGAGATGGGAGGAGAGGGAGATGGGAGGAGAGGGAGATGGGAGGAGAGGGAGATGGGAGGAGAGGGAGATGGGAGGAGAGGGAGATGGGAGGAGAGGGAGATGGGAGGAGAGGGAGATGGGAGGAGAGGGAGATGGGAGGAGAGGGAGATGGGAGGAGAGGGAGATGGGAGGAGAGGGAGATTGGAGGAGAGGGAGATGGGAGGAGAGGGAGATGGGAGGAGAGGGAGATTGGAGGAGAGGGAGATGGGAGGAGAGGGAGATGGGAGGAGAGGGAGATGGGAGGAGAGGGAGATCGGAGGAGAGGGAGATCGGAGGAGAGGGAGATGGGAGGAGAGGGAGATGGGAGGAGAGGGAGATGGGAGGAGAGGGAGATGGGAGGAGAGGGAGATTGGAGGAGAGGGAGATGGGAGGAGAGGGAGATGGGAGGAGAGGGAGATGGGAGGAGAGGGAGATGGGAGGAGAGGGAGATGGGAGGAGAGGGAGATGGGAGGAGAGGGAGATGGGAGGAGAGGGAGATGGGAGGAGAGGGAGATGGGAGGAGAGGGAGATTGGAGGAGAGGGAGATGGGAGGAGAGGGAGATGGGAGGAGAGGGAGATTGGAGGAGAGGGAGATGGGAGGAGAGGGAGATGGGAGGAGAGGGAGATGGGAGGAGAGGGAGATCGGAGGAGAGGGAGATCGGAGGAGAGGGAGATGGGAGGAGAGGGAGATGGGAGGAGAGGGAGATGGGAGGAGAGGGAGATGGGAGGAGAGGGAGATGGGAGGAGAGGGAGATGGGAGGAGAGGGAGATCGGAGGAAAGGGAGATGGGAGGAGAGGGAGATGGGAGGAGAGGGAGATCGGAGGAGAGGGAGATGGGAGAGGGAGATGAAAGAGAATAGAGAATGAGACATGAATTGGAATCGCGAGAAGGCGAGAAAAAAGACAAATGAAAGACAAAGAATATTAATTCCGAGATTATACTGTTGGAGTTACTAAAAATTATGAATGATCTCAATTCAGGCTGAGCAATCGGGTCTCCAGAATGAAGCAATGCTGCTAAGCGAGCTGACAATGCCACGTCAATCATTGGAATCGGGATCGTTTGCCGTCACGGAAATGGTGCCTGTTTTCAGTAAGTAAAAAGATTTCATTCATGCTACTTAAAGTAATGCTCCGGGGAAGATTTGGAAGGGGAAGATTTGGAAGGGGAAGATTTGGAAGGGGAAGATTTGGAAGGGGAAGATTTGGAAGGGGAAGATTTGGAAGGGGAAGATTTGGAAGGGGAAGATTTGGAAGGGAAGATTTGGAAGGGGAAGATTTGGAAGGGATAAACGATGCACTTCAAGCCTTGAAAGTAAGTTGATCCAATAAATTTTTATTAAACAAGTGCAATTCAAATTACAGCTGAATTTTAATGAGGTGAGAAAATTTAAACTAATGCGATTCCGTGCCGACAAATGAACTCAATTCTGGCATCTGGGTCACAGCTCTCACAACTTCACTTAATCCTAATTTTCAACTCACCCACCCTATTTTCCTCCTGGGGATAGGGGCGCAGATATATCTATCTATCTATCTATCTATCTATCTATCTATCTATCTATCTATCTATCTATCTATCTATCTATCTATCTATCTATCTATCTATCTATCTATCTATCTATCTATCTATCTAGCTAGCTAGCTAACACGTAGGTGCTCAGAGCATAATAATCAGGCTTTGATCAGTGTGCTCAAGCTGCTTGAGCATGCGCATGCATTCGCACAGGATTATCAGCTCACCGACAAGCCAAAGCCGGTCCCATTGTGCCAGTCTAGAAAATGAGTCGCATAGTCGGATTGCGCAATAAATGCTTGAATGATGAGATTCTTGCTGATCCCAGCACAGATGAAGAAGGAGGGGTCATGTGTACAGAAGGAAAAATTATGACTGCTCCTGTTAGACAAGCCAGAAGTCACTCTAAGCAGGAGAAATTCTCAATTATCCCAAAAATCCCCATGATCCCGAATATGAATAGATGGGCGCACACAATTGGCTAATGAGAGTGCTCCGACATGGCCATGCTTAGCATCCGCTTAGCTCAATCTCGATGGATGGCCGAGAAACCCGAACTGTCACACAATAGTCATGATTCACTCGTCGCACAGCTCTTCCTTAGAAACCAAGTGACTCCATCCCATAACTTAATCAAATGACCTCAGTGGGATAAAAATAATATAATGGGGATTTTACATATGGTTTGTATCTAGGCTACTTTAAAGCTTATTGTTTCTATGCAATACAAATGAAGTAGTATGAGGAGGTTGAAGCGTTTTGGCTAGAGCGTCGGCCTCACGACTTGAAGGTCGGGGGTTCGATTTCCGACTCCACTGGAACAATTTTTGGTCTTAGGCAAAACACTTAACTGTGCGTTGCTTCAGTTCACCCAGCTGTTAAATGTGTACCAGCATCAGCTGGGGTAATTGAGGGTGGGTGTGGCGTCCCCCCAGTCCACGGACTGAACAGCCGTACGCAGCCTACAGATTCGCCGAGCAATAGCTGCGGCTGTGCTGTCGGCTGCACATCTGGCCCAATTGGGGCAGGTGTAATCAATTATTATTATTATTATTATTAATTATTGTATGCATCGCTTCCAAACACGAAGTCGGGAGTTCGAATCACAGGCCTAAGGGAACTGATTTTGTTCTTAAGTAAGACGTTATTTCATACAACTTTAAAAACTGTCCATGGACAGAACAGTTGTACACAGCCTGTAGAATAGTGTAAAGGAATTGCACAGAATCAGTTTTCCATTTTTCCTTTGATTAGATTTCTAAAAAAAATCTGGGATATTATTTTAATAGACCTCAAATGACCCGTATTCCTCAGTAGAAATAGGCGGGAGTACTATGACAGTAGGATTAGAGTGAATTTGTGAATCCTCAGCATCTTCTAGTTCCTCATCTGTGCAGAGAGGCTCTTTGTGTGTCAGAGGCAGTGCTTTTGTTCCTCATCTTGACCTCAATTCGTGTGCTCATGATCGTTCCACCCCCTAGTCTTGTTGTGCTTCAGTCCGTTAAACAACTCTTGTATGTGTGGCACATATGAGGGTTGAGGGATGGGTAAAAATCAAATTGACTTTTTCTCATGTCCTAACGGGATCTTTAGTGAGCAATCAGCACTTCTCATCTTCGAATGGTCACCTGGATCATCTCTATCGAGCACCTCGATATTAAATCTGGAGCTCGGAATGTTTGCATATTCGAGAATTCCCCCTATGTTGAATTAGTGAACGATTAATTAGCGAATGAGAGAGTGAAGGGGTGAGAGAGAGTGAGTGAGAGAGTGAGAGAATGAGTGAGAGAGTGAGAGAATGAGTGAGAGAGTGAGAGAATGAGTGAGAGTGAGAGAGTGAGTGAGAGAGTGAGAGAGTGAGTGAGAGAGTGAGAGAATGAGTGAGAGAGTGAGAGAATGAGTGAGAGAGTGAGAAAATGAGTGAGAGAGGGAGAGAGGGAGAGAGAGAGCGGGAGAGAGGAGAGAGGACACTGCCCATTGAATTTCAAAAATCTAATTTTGAATCGATTCCGATATGTATCGAAAAAATTGAAATCAGGATTCGAACCAAGGCAACTCCAGACGCGTTTCGCTCTTTTTGGAGCTCATCAGTAGAGTCTAGCCTAGCGCTTTAGCCATTAGGCTATAGGCGCTTGTTCAAATCCAGCTTTCAATCTCAACATATCGTAATCGATTCGGCAGCGCCCCGCAACTCAATCCACACTCACTCAACTCCGTGGCACTGACTCGGTCGTACGAGACGCCGGTGCTGGCCTGAGAGAGAGGGAGAGAGGGAGAGAGAGAGGGAGAGAGGGAGAGAGGGAGAGAGAGAGGGAGAGAGGGAGAGAGAGAGTGGGAGAGAGGAGAGAGGACACTGCCCATTGAATTTCAAAAATCTAATGTTGGAATCGATTCCGATATGTATAGAAAAAATTGAAATCAGGATTCGAACCAAGGCAACTCCAGACGCATTTTGCTCTTTCACTGGCCTTTAGAGTTAGAAAATGAGTGAGAGAATGAGTGAGAGAGTGAGAGAATGAGTGAGAGAGTGAAGAGTGAGAGAATGAGTGAGAGAGTGAGAGAATGAGTGAGAGAGTGAGAGAATGAGTGAGAAAGTGAGAGAATGAGTGAGAGAGTGAGAGAATGAGTGAGAGAGTGAGAGAATGAGTGAGAAAGTGAGAGAATGAGTGAGAGAGTGAGAGAATGAGTGAGAGAGTGAGAGAATGAGTGAGAAAGTGAGAGAATGAGTGAGAGAGTGAGAGAATGGGTGAGAGAGCGAGAGAGTGGGTGAGAGAGTGAGAGAATGAGTGAGAGAGTAATAAAGAATAAAGAATGGTGAGAATGAGACAGGACCATTATTAGCATGTCCATGAAGTTCTTGATGGCAGTACCTGGGTCTCACATTCAGAAGTGTTGTCATTGGTCAGATTAACTCGCGAGCCCAGAACGGCCTATCCCTGCTAGTTAATATTGAGCAATGCATCTCAGCCCACATGCGTGCAATGAGACGGTGAGCCGAGCAGCATGCGCGCAGTGTTGCATGCTGAATCGCATGTTGCAGAAGAGCATAATACGAGTAGATTGCTGTATAGTAAACTTTCTATCTTATTTTAAGCAAGACCACACACACAGGCACCAGACACGCGTACTCGCTAATGCGCAGCGAAAGTCTTCAAGCAAATAAGAAATTGCAACTAACATGCAGGTAGAGAGCTCGAAGTCATGACTGAAGCATCAGAAATCAATAACTCTGCTTCTTGGAATCGCAGAGCAATTGTGCTCCATACAGACTGCCAAGACGCGGCGACTTCGAGTGACTGTCGATCGGATGGGTGAGTCATTCATTATTCGTGTCTAGATATTTGAAGGGTTCTACAGCTCGTGTCTAGATATTTGAAGGGTTCTACAGCTCGTGTCTAGATATTTGAAGGGACCTACAACCTGCGTTAAGATATTTGAAGG
The DNA here is from genome assembly GCA_950097015.1 of Macrostomum hystrix. Classification (NCBI taxonomy): domain Eukaryota; kingdom Metazoa; phylum Platyhelminthes; family Macrostomidae; genus Macrostomum; species Macrostomum hystrix. The sequence goes on along the minus strand of CATNEN010000025.1, from coordinate 4,845,354 downwards.
GACCCTACAACTTGCGTCTAGATATTTGAAGAGATCTAAACTTCGTGTCTAGATATTTAATTTTAATAGACCTAAAACACATGCCTAGATATTTGATTTTGAAGGGACCTACAACTCGTGTCTAGATATTTGAAGGGACCTACAACTCGTGTCTAGATATTTGAAGGGACCTACAACTCGTGTCTAGATATTTGAAGGGACCTACAACTCATGTCTAGATATTTGAAGGGACCCACAACTCGTGTCTAGATATTTGAAGGGACCTACAACTCATGTCTAGATATTTGAAGGGACCTACAACTCATGTCTAGATATTTGAAGGGACCTACAACTCGTGTCTAGATATTTGAAGGGACCTACAACTCATGTCTAGATATTTGAAGGGACCTACAACTCATGTCTAGATATTTGAAGGGACTTACAACTCGTGTCTAGATATTTGAAGGGACGTACAACTTACGTTTAGATATTTGAAGGGACCTACAACTCATGTCTAGATATTTGAAGGGACCTACAACTCGTGTCTAGATATTTGAAGGGACCTACAACTCATGTCTAGATATTTGAAGGGACCTACAACTCTCCCGCAGAACTTCAGCTGATACAAAAGCACTCTAGTTTTAGTTATTCGCGCAAAGTCCCCTTCATATCCAGTTGCTTCATTGCTGCAACACGACTGTACACGAGTAAATTAGCATTTTTTGCACATCAGTTCACACACGGCCACCTCAGTGAGTAGCTGTATCTACTTGTATCCTCTCTCTCGTTCATCTCTAATCCCTAGGGATACAAATTCCAGGCTTTGGGACTACTCACACAGTTGCCAAGAAGATAGAATTCAGTCACTGTACTGGCACACTGATAGATTGATTATATTTTATCTCTCCATCTATCAATCTAGCTTTATCTAAATCTCTCGGACTATTTTCTTGGTCTGTAAATTGCATTTTACTCGCCCGATTCCTGATTGCGCTGATCAGCGGGACTATTGTGCGGTCGAATTTTGTGTTGCCATGCAGTTGCTATGCCACTTGGCTAGGATTGGGATTACAGAGAAAAATATAGCATTTGCTTATTGCACTTCGCAGCTCCGGTATGTTCGACAACAACTCTAGGAGCTGGGAGGCCAAAAACAGATCGAGGCGCTTGGCTGAGCGAGCTGACAGACATTTCCTGAGGCGCCAGAGGCTCGCCTTCAGCGGCGGCTTCGCAGAGGATGAAAGCGGTGAGGAAGCGCTGCTACGAGTACTTACTCACCTGAGGTTGGGATCTTGGGATTCTGGAATCTTTCTAGGAGTTTAAGGCTTCCGGTGTGCTTCAGGGATCTTAGGATGCTTTTGGGATCTTGGAATGTTTTTGGGATTTTGGGATGTTTTTGGGATCTTGGAATGTTTTTGGGATCTTGGGATGTTTTTGGGATCTTGGGATGCTTTTCGGATCTTGGGATTCTTTGATGTCTCTTTGAATTTCAGGATTATGGAATCCTTTTGGGATCTGGCGGTCTTGTTGGGATCTTTTGGCTGGTTTTGCGACCACGAAATGAGGCAGATAGTATATGCAGAGCTGGTGGAACAATGACTGCCCTCCTAGAACCACTCCATGACTACCAAACCCAACTTGCGCCAAGGTCTCGAAGCTAGCGACAGTCTTTCGAGCAGCAGCAGCAGCAGCAGCAGTGGCGGCTGCAGTTTCAGTAGCAGCAGCGGCGACGCTCCGCCCGACCCGGCAGAGGGCGAGCGCTGGCTTGACGTTGAGCAGCTTTGGGACTACAGCTGCCTGCTTGACCTGTACTCGGAGACGGACGACAACGCTGGGGAAGAATATCCCTTCGTTGGCGACGGCTGCGATGAGGAAGAGAGGCTGCAACCGGTGCGGGCACTCAGTTGGAGGCTGCAGGCGGCACTAGCGGTGAGGCGCGAGTTTTGGGATGAGAATTGAGCAGTCCGTTGGGAATTCCGAGACTTGGGGATATCGGAAAGAGGATATCCTGCGGCAAAGTGCGTTGCTGGGATAACTTGAAACTCTTTGTTAACGGACTGGTTTTGCGAAAAAATGGGAGCCAAGGATGTCAGACACCAGATGAAGGGTGTCAGCAACGAGATAAAGGGTGTCAGAGACTGGGATAATGGTGTCAGAAACTTAAATAAAATGTGGCAGAAACCAGAAAAGGGTGTCAGAAACTTTCAAGAATGTTATCAAAATCAATTTGACTCCTTTGTTAAAACGTTAAATAAATTTGTTAAATAGAATAATAAGAGCAAGTCGCAAAGAAGCAAGAAAGTCAGCGCCACACCATGATGCAGCTTCGCCGAGTGGAAATCCCTAAAGTGAGCACGCGACGCTGAGGCGCCGAGGGAGTAATATGGGGCTCTCGGAAAAAACGGCACGTTCAAGCCAGCTTGAGGGCAGAATCAGAGTTTATTTTTTACGCGCACTAATTGAGTGGACGAGGCCGGCATGGATCTGCCTAAAAGTGCAAATGAACTCAAAGACTGACTAAATTCCTTCGTCATTTTTTCACAAAATTAAGCACCCACGAAATATTTAAAATTCGTACGGTCACAATAATCCCCTGTCACAATTATCCCCTGTCACAGTTATCCCCTGTCACAATTATCCCCTGTCACAGTTATCCCCTGTCACAGTTATCCCCTGTCACAATTATCCCCTGTCACAGTTATCCCCTGTCACAGTTATCCCCTGTCACAATTATCCCCTGTCACAGTTATCCCCTGTCACAATTATCCCCTGTCACAGTTATCCCCTGTCACAGTTATCCCCTGTCACAGTTATCCCCTGTCACAATTATCCCCTGTCACAGTTATCCCCTGTCACAATTATCCCCTGTCACAGTTATCCCCTGTCACAGTTATCCCCTGTCTCAGTTATCCCCTGTCACAATTATCCCCTGTCACAGTTATCCCATCTCACTATTATCCCATGTCAAAATTATCCCATGTCACAATTATCCCGTGTCACAATTATCCCATGTCACAGTTATCCCCTGTCACAAGCACATGGCATACAATATAAACACACACAAGAGATATACTCCGCACAATGTTCTCCAGCCTCTGTCATCAGTCCGAAGGCGTCGTAAGCAAAGTCGGCCGCTGATGCCACTGCCGCCGCCGCCACCACTTTCGCGCGAGCAGCAGCAGCAGCAATCGTGGCGCCGTCATTCTCCGGAAGCCGCCGAGTTGGCCGTCCGACTAGCCGAAGGTCGTCGCCGACTACGCCGACTTCGCCTGGACGCGGAGGCGGCTGCGCCAACTTCGCTGGAGGCAGCAGTGTCGGAATTCGCCGAAGCCGATGGCGCGGCCAACCCGACCACCGACGAGTTTTCCCTGCCAAGCCGGACACGACGCCGGCTGCCGGCGGATCTCCTGCGCCGCTGGGACAGGCTGGCCGGCGGCCTGCTGATTGCCGAAGCCGGCGCCCGACTGCACCAGATTAAAGAGGCCGCCGCCGCCGATATTGGTGATGCCGATGCTGACTTGAATGTCCGCTGCTCTTATTCAACAGCCGAGGCGGCCAGGGCTGACCTTCGAAAGCTCGGCGCGGTCGGTGCCAAGCTGTGCCGCTGGCTTGGCGAGCTGGCTGACCTGCGAGTCCGTCTGGCCGATGTGCCGACGGTGACAGCCGAAGGCGGCAGACAACGAAGACGCCGGCGACGCATCAGGGAGGTGCTGGACTGTCTGGATTCAATGCAGCTCTGGCTGATGGCACATTGGCAATGGTGAGCTATGTCAGTATCAGTTCTGTCAGTCCTCAGTTTTCAGTCTCCAGTTGTCAGTCCCAGTTCTGTCAGTCCCTAGTTGTCAGTCCTCAGTTTTTAGTCTCCAGTTGTCAGTCCCAGTTGTTAGTCTCCACTTCTTTCACTCCCAGTTCTGTCAGACCAGTTCTGTCAGACCCCAGTTCTGTCAGGCCAGTTCTGTCAGGCCAGTTCTGTCAGGCCAGTTCTGTCAGGCCAGTTCTGTCAGTCCCAGTTCTGTCAGTCCCCCAGTTCTGTCAGGCCAGTTCTGTCAGGCCAGTTCTGTCAGTCCCAGTTCTGTCAGTCCCCCAGTTCTGTCAGGCCAGTTCTGTCAGCTCCGAGACAAATCTGTAAGCCCACAGAGAATTCCATTTAAAATGGCTTTCAAAGGCCGCAGATAATTTAGATCCCATTAGAATATCCTACCCTGTGCCTGCTTTGGTCTAGTGTGATCGATTCAACCAGCTCATGCGTGCTCAGAATTTGGTTTCCTGGCCTAGATGGAAGTTTCTCCGCGGAGTTGAGTTCTGTACACCAATTCAATTTTGGAGGCATGGAAAGAGAGTGACAAAAGTCGAGATTACTTTTTGTGTGCTTTTGTACTTTAAGAATCAAGTTGATTCTGACCTTAAATTATAACAAATCGTAACTAAATCTGATACATTAGTTACCGTTGATACTCGTAATAATATTAATAATTGCAGGAGGGCTGCGGGCAGGGGCACATCATTTGGTGACACTAGACCAGCAGCCAAAGAGGAGGCAACTCTGCCCATTTCGCTGACTCCTGAGCACACACGCACTAGATAACGTACGCAGGCGCACGCGCACACAGGTGTGTACATCTTCCCTGACTTTCTCATCGTCAGGCAGTGTACACTTTCACTGTGCCTTGGAGGTTGGCCCTCAAGGGCGTAAATTGCACGACAAGCCCCCAAGCCTTCTCTCCGCGACTGCGCCCAAAATGAATGTGGCCTCGCTGCGGAATCGAGCTCAGGGACCTTGGTGCGAGAGGCAAACGCGTTAACCGCTCTGCCACTCACCCCTAACTCACTCGCAGCTATTGCGCGGCGCATCTGAAGGCTGCGTACAGCTGTTCAGTCCATGGACTGGGGGGAAGCCACACTCACCCTCAATTTCCCCACCAAATACTGGCACCCATTAAACAGCTGGATGAACTGAGGCAATGCAGAGTAATTGTATTTCTAAGAAAACAAAATTTGCTTCAGTAAAATCGGGATTCGAACCCCCGACCTACAAGTCGTGAGTCAGACGCTCTAACCACGAGGCCACAAACCTCCTGGGTATATACGCTCGTATATTCATATTCTATTCATTATAAATGCATTTCCAGCTGCACTGAGCGGCAACGCGGCGCGCAGATCTCTCGAGACCGGCTAACTGACCTCGAATCCAAGGTCAGCGGGATCGAGCAGAAGGTGGCGCGTGGCTGGCACCGACTGCGCTGCGCTCAGGCCGCCGTCCAGTCAGCCGAAGTGATGCGGCGACCTGTCACTCATTCTGAAGTCGGCGAGATAAGGGTAAACTTGCGCGCCCATAGTAGCTCTCCTTATTAGAGTGAGGTATCAGACCCTGTCAGGGCTGAAATGTCGACTATATCCGTGTCAAGACTTGTCGTAACCTGTCAATCCCTCTCAGAGTGACCTGTCAATCGAATCCTTGTCAGAGTGACCTGTCAATCGTATCCTTGTCAGGGTGACCTGTCAATCGTATCCTAGTCAGAGTGACCTGTCAATCGTATCCTTGTCCGAGTGACCTGTCAATCGTATCCTTGTCAGAGTGACCTGTCAATCGTATCCTTGTCCGAGTGACCTGTCAATCGAATCCTAATCAGAGTGACATGTCAATCGTATCCTTGTCAGAGTGACCTGTCAATCGAATCCTAGTCAGAGTGACCTGTCAATCGTATCCTAGTCAGAGTGACATGTCAATCGTATCCATGTCAGAGTGACCTGTCAATCGAATCCTTGTCAGAGTGACCTGTCAATCGAATCCTTGTCAGAGTGACCTGTCAATCGTATCCCACTCAGAGTGACCTGTCAATCGAATCCTTGTCAGAGTGACCTGTCAATCGAATCCTTGTCAGAGTGACCTGTCAATCGTATCCTTGTCAGAGTGACCTGTCAATCGAATCCTTGTCAGAGTGACCTGCCAATCGAATCCTTGTCAGAGTGACCTGTCAATCGTATCCTTGTCAGGGTGACCTGTCAATCGTATCCTTGTCAGAGTGACCTGTCAATCGAATCCTTGTCAGAGTGACCTGTCAATCGTATCCCACTCAGAGTGACCTGTCAATCGTATCCCACTCAGAGTGACCTGTCAATCGTATCCTAGTCAGAGTGACCTGTCAATCGAATCCTTGTCAGAGTGACCTGTCAATCGAATCCTTGTCAGAGTGACCTGTCAATCGAATCCTTGTCAGAGTGACCTGTCAATCGTATCCCACTCAGAGTGACCTGTCAATCGTATCCTAGTCAGAGTGACCTGTCAATCGAATCCTTGTCAGAGTGACCTGTCAATCGAATCCTTGTCAGAGTGACCTGTCAATCGTATCCTTGTCAGGGTGACCTGTCAATCGTATCCTTGTCAGAGTGACCTGTCAATCGTATCCTTGTCAGAGTGACCTGCCAATCGAATCCTTGTCAGAGTGACCTGTCAATCGTATCCTTGTCAGAGTGACCTGTCAATCGAATCCTTGTCAGAGTGACCTGTCAATCGAATCCTTGTCAGAGTGACCTGTCAATCGTATCCCACTCAGAGTGACCTGTCAATCGAATCCTAGTCAGAGTGACCTGTCAATCGAATCCTTGTCAGAGTGACCTGTCAATCGAATCCTTGTCAGAGTGACCTGTCAATCGAATCCTTGTCAGAGTGACCTGTCAATCGTATCCCACTCAGAGTGACCTGTCAATCGAATCCTAGTCAGAGTGACCTGTCAATCGAATCCTTGTCAGAGTGACCTGTCAATCGAATCCTTGTCAGAGTGACCTGTCAATCGTATCCCACTCAGAGTGACCTGTCAATCGAATCCTTGTCAGAGTGGCATGTCAATCGTATCCCAGTCAGAGTGACATGTCAATCGTATACCAGTCAGAGTGACCTGTCAATCGAATCCTTGTCAGAGTGACCTGTCAATCGTATCCTTGTCAGAGTGACCTGTCAATCGAATCCTTGTCAGAGTGACCTGTCAATCGAATCCTTGTCAGAGTGACCTGTCAATCGAATCCTTGTCAGAGTGACCTGTCAATCGAATCCTTGTCAGAGTGACCTGTCAATCGAATCCTTGTCAGAGTGACCTGTCAATCGAATCCTTGTCAGAGTGACCTGTCAATCGTATCCTTGTCAGAGTGACCTGTCAATCGTATCCTTGTCAGAGTGACCTGTCAATCGTATCCTTGTCCGAGTGACCTGTCAATCGAATCCTAATCAGAGTGACCTGTCAATCGAATCCTAGTCAGAGTGACCTGTCAATCGAATCCTTGTCAGAGTGACCTGTCAATCGTATCCCACTCAGAGTGACCTGTCAATCGAATCCTTGTCAGAGTGACCTGTCAATCGAATCCTTGTCAGAGTGACCTGTCAATCGAATCCTTGTCAGAGTGGCCTGTCAATCGTATCCTAGTCAGAGTGACCTGTCAATCGTATCCCAGTCAGAGTGACATGTCAATCGTATCCCAGTCAGAGTGACCTGTCAATCGAATCCTAGTCAGAGTGACCTGTCAATCGTATCCCACTCAGAGTGACCTGTCAATCGTATCCTAGTCAGAGTGACCTGTCAATCGTATCCCAGTCAGAGTGACATGTCAATCGTATCCCAGTCAGAGTGACCTGTCAATCGTATCCCACTCAGAGTGACCTGTCAATCGTATCCTTGTCAGAGTGACCTGTCAATCGAATCCTAGTCAGAGTGACCTGTCAATCGTATCCCACTCAGAGTGACCTGTCAATCGTATCCTTGTCAGAGTGACCTGTCAATCGAATCCTAGTCAGAGTGACATGTCAATCGTATCCTTGTCAGAGTGACATGCCAATCGAATCCTTGTCAGAGTGACCTGTCAATCGAATCCTTGTCAGAGTGACCTGTCAATCGTATCCTTGTCAGGGTGACCTGTCAATCGTATCCTTGTCAGAGTGACCTGTCAATCGTATCCTTGTCAGAGTGACCTGCCAATCGAATCCTTGTGAGAGTGACCTGTCAATCGTATCCTTGTCAGAGTGACCTGTCAATCGAATCCTTGTCAGAGTGACCTGTCAATCGAATCCTTGTCAGAGTGACCTGTCAATCGTATCCCACTCAGAGTGACCTGTCAATCGTATCCTTGTCAGAGTGACCTGTCAATCGAATCCTTGTCAGAGTGACCTGTCAATCGAATCCTTGTCAGAGTGACCTGTCAATCGAATCCTTGTCAGAGTGACCTGTCAATCGTATCCTTGTCAGAGTGACCTGTCAATCGAATCCTAGTCAGAGTGACCTGTCAATCGTATCCTAGTCAGAGTGACATGTCAATCGTATCCATGTCAGAGTGACCTGTCAATCGAATCCTTGTCAGAGTGACCTGTCAATCGAATCCTTGTCAGAGTGACCTGTCAATCGTATCCTTGTCAGAGTGACCTGTCAATCGAATCCTTGTCAGAGTGACCTGCCAATCGAATCCTTGTCAGAGTGACCTGTCAATCGTATCCTTGTCAGGGTGACCTGTCAATCGTATCCTTGTCAGAGTGACCTGTCAATCGAATCCTTGTCAGAGTGACCTGCCAATCGAATCCTTGTCAGAGTGACCTGTCAATCGTATCCTTGTCAGGGTGACCTGTCAATCGTATCCTTGTCAGAGTGACCTGTCAATCGTATCCTTGTCAGAGTGACCTGCCAATCGAATCCTTGTCAGAGTGACCTGTCAATCGAATCCTTGTCAGAGTGACCTGTCAATCGTATCCTTGTCAGAGTGACCTGTCAATCGAATCCTTGTCAGAGTGACCTGCCAATCGAATCCTTGTCAGAGTGACCTGTCAATCGTATCCTTGTCAGGGTGACCTGTCAATCGTATCCTTGTCAGAGTGACCTGTCAATCGAATCCTTGTCAGAGTGACCTGCCAATCGAATCCTTGTCAGAGTGACCTGTCAATCGTATCCTTGTCAGGGTGACCTGTCAATCGTATCCTTGTCAGAGTGACCTGTCAATCGTATCCTTGTCAGAGTGACCTGCCAATCGAATCCTTGTCAGAGTGACCTGTCAATCGAATCCTTGTCAGAGTGACCTGTCAATCGTATCCTTGTCAGGGTGACCTGTCAATCGTATCCTTGTCAGAGTGACCTGTCAATCGTATCCTTGTCAGAGTGACCTGCCAATCGAATCCTTGTCAGAGTGACCTGTCAATCGTATCCTTGTCAGAGTGACCTGTCAATCGAATCCTTGTCAGAGTGACCTGTCAATCGAATCCTTGTCAGAGTGACCTGTCAATCGTATCCCACTCAGAGTGACCTGTCAATCGTATCCTAGTCAGAGTGACCTGTCAATCGAATCCTTGTCAGAGTGACCTGTCAATCGAATCCTTGTCAGAGTGACCTGTCAATCGAATCCTTGTCAGAGTGACCTGTCAATCGTATCCCACTCAGAGTGATCTGTCAATCGAATCCTTGTCAGAGTGACCTGTCAATCGAATCCTTGTCAGAGTGACCTGTCAATCGAATCCTTGTCAGAGTGACCTGTCAATCGTATCCTTGTCAGAGTGACCTGTCAATCGTATCCTTGTCAGGGTGACCTGTCAATCGTATCCTTGTCAGAGTGACCTGTCAATCGTATCCTTGTCCGAGTGACCTGTCAATCGAATCCTAATCAGAGTGACCTGTCAATCGAATCCTAGTCAGAGTGACCTGTCAATCGAATCCTTGTCAGAGTGACATGTCAATCGTATCCCAGTCAGAGTGACCTGTCAATCGAATCCTTGTCAGAGTGACCTGTCAATCGAATCCTTGTCAGAGTGACCTGCCAATCGTATCCTTGTCAGAGTGACCTGTCAATCGAATCCTTGTCAGAGTGACCTGTCAATCGAATCCTTGTCAGAGTGACCTGCCAATCGTATCCTTGTCAGAGTGACCTGTCAATCGAATCCTTGTCAGAGTGACCTGTCAATCGAATCCTTGTCAGAGTGACCTGCCAATCGTATCCTTGTCAGAGTGACCTGTCAATCGAATCCTTGTCAGAGTGACCTGCCAATGGCATCCCTGTCTGAGTGGCTCAGGAGTCATTACTAACCAATCGCAAGTTCAGTTTGAAATAGAAAAATCCCTACAACTGGCAACGCACTCAGGCGGTGGAGTCAAGCAGTTCTGCTCTGACCGCCAGTGTCGAACTTCTCCGTCGTCAGCTACTGGCAGCAGCGCGTCACCTGACCAACGCCAGTCTGTTTGTTATGGAAACGCGAGTCCAAACGCTAACGGATGCAGTTAAACAGCAGCGTTTGCTCTGCCGACAGTTGCTCAAAGACGGACTGCTCGAAGTTGAAGAAGAGAAACTGGTTGCCATGGCAACACACAGCAGAAGGTGTCTAAAGGTGGTCTCAGCCGCCGCAACCACAGCTGGTAGTCTATTGTTCCTCAGTATGCTGCTGCTGCTGCTGCTGCCTATAACCATTAGTTTCGGCGGTCGCTGCGGTCGTCAAGGACTTGGCCGATGGACCTGGCCTAGCGGGGCGCCTATCTGATGGCATAGAGTGATGGGGAAAAATCAACTGTTTCTGTACAAAATGTTTCTTAAAGTTTCTATTTATTTACTGCACAAATCGTTTATTTAGAAAAGTAGCAGGCACTACATTCTTAGTTATTTTTTTCTTTAATTATACTCAATCATTCAGGTTAGAGTTTACTAAGAATACGAAGTAGTTTTACAACACATGCGTAGTTTAATTTGTTGCTAATTCCTAGAACTTATCAATAAGACCCTACTCGAAGCTAGACAAATGAAAAATCTATCTACCGATTTTCCACCGATTCTAGACTTTAGTGGAACATCTACCGATTCTCAACCGTAATCTATAGACATTAATGAAACATATACTGGTTCTCAACCGTGATCTATAGACAGTAATGAAACATATATGCTGGTTCTCAACAGTAATCTATAGACATTAATGAAACATATACTGGTTCTCAACCGTGATCTATAGACATTAATGAAACATATACTGGTTCTCAACCGTAATCTATAGACATTAATGAAACATATACTGGTTCTCAACCGTAATCTATAGACATTAATGAAACATATACTGGTTCTCAACCGTAATCTATAGACATTAGTGAAACATATACTGGTTCTCAACCGTAATCTATAGACATTAATGAAACATATACTGGTTCTCAACCGTGATCTATAGACATTAATGAAACATATACTGGTTCTCAACAGTAATCTATAGACATTAATGAAACATATACTGGTTCTCAACAGTAATCTATAGACATTAATGAAACATATACTGGTTCTCAACAGTAATCTATAGACATTAATGAAACATATACTGGTTCTCAACAGTAATCTATAGACAGTAATGAAACATATACTGGTTCTCAACCGTAATCTATAGACATTAGTGAAACATATACTGGTTCTCAACCGTAATCTATAGACATTAATGAAACATATACTGGTTCTCAACCGTAATCTATAGACATTAATGAAACATATACTGGTTCTCAACAGTAATCTATAGACATTAATGAAACATATACTGGTTCTCAACCGTGATCTATAGACATTAGTGAAACATATACTGGTTCTCAACCGTAATCTATAGACATTAATGAAACATATACTGGTTCTCAACCGTGATCTATAGACATTAATGAAACATATACTGGTTCTCAACAGTAATCTATAGACATTAATGAAACATATACTGGTTCTCAACAGTAATCTATAGACATTAATGAAACATATACTGGTTCTCAACAGTAATCTATAGACATTAATGAAACATATACTGGTTCTCAACAGTAATCTATAGACAGTAATGAAACATATACTGGTTCTCAACCGTAATCTATAGACATTAGTGAAACATATACTGGTTCTCAACCGTAATCTATAGACATTAATGAAACATATACTGGTTCTCAACCGTAATCTATAGACATTAATGAAACATATACTGGTTCTCAACCGTAATCTATAGACATTAGTGAAACATATACTGGTTCTCAACCGTAATATATAGACATTAATGAAACATATACTGGTTCTCAACCGTAATCTATAGACATTAGTGAAACATATACTGGTTCTCAACCGTAATATATAGACATTAATGAAACATATACTGGTTCTCAACCGTAATCTATAGACATTAATGAAACATATACTGGTTCTCAACCGTGATCTATAGACATTAATGAAACATATACTGGTTCTCAACAGTAATCTATAGACATTAATGAAACATATACTGGTTCTCAACAGTAATCTATAGACATTAATGAAACATATACTGGTTCTCAACAGTAATCTATAGACATTAATGAAACATATACTGGTTCTCAACAGTAATCTATAGACAGTAATGAAACATATACTGGTTCTCAACCGTAATCTATAGACATTAGTGAAACATATACTGGTTCTCAACCGTAATCTATAGACATTAATGAAACATATACTGGTTCTCAACCGTAATCTATAGACATTAATGAAACATATACTGGTTCTCAACAGTAATCTATAGACATTAATGAAACATATACTGGTTCTCAACCGTGATCTATAGACATTAGTGAAACATATACTGGTTCTCAACCGTAATCTATAGACATTAATGAAACATATACTGGTTCTCAACCGTGATCTATAGACATTAATGAAACATATACTGGTTCTCAACAGTAATCTATAGACATTAATGAAACATATACTGGTTCTCAACAGTAATCTATAGACATTAATGAAACATATACTGGTTCTCAACAGTAATCTATAGACATTAATGAAACATATACTGGTTCTCAACAGTAATCTATAGACAGTAATGAAACATATACTGGTTCTCAACCGTAATCTATAGACATTAGTGAAACATATACTGGTTCTCAACCGTAATCTATAGACATTAATGAAACATATACTGGTTCTCAACCGTAATCTATAGACATTAGTGAAACATATACTGGTTCTCAACCGTAATATATAGACATTAATGAAACATATACTGGTTCTCAACCGTAATCTATAGACATTAATGAAACATATACTGGTTCTCAACCGTAATCTATAGACATTAATGAAACATATACTGGTTCTCAACCGAAATCTATAGACATTAATGAAACATATACCGATTCTCAACCGAAATCTATGGACTTCAGTGAAATATCTGCAGATTCTCAACTGATATACCTTAATGAAGTATCTATTGACTAAATAACTAAATATATATAGACTCAAATGAAACATCTATCGATTATCACACCGCCATGTACAGACTAGTGAAAAATTCGAGCAATTTTCATCCGAGATCGATAGCCTGCAATGAAGCATCCACATATTATTAACAGACATCTACTGATTTGTATATAGTTATCTGCGGATTATTAACAGACATCTACTGATTTGTATATAGTTATCTGCGGATTATTAACAGACATCTACTGATTTGTATATAGTTATCTGCGGATTATTAACAGACATCTACTGATTTGTATATAGTTATCTGCGGATTATTAACAGACATCTACTGATTTGTATATAGTTATCTGCGGATTATTAACAGACATCTACTGATTTGCATATAGTTATCTGCGGATTATTAACAGACATCTACTGATTTGCATATAGTTATCTGCGGATTATTAACAGACATCTACTGATTTGTATATAGTTATCTGCGGATTATTAAAAGTAAGCGCCAAATACACCTTATGCGTTAACTACGCTTTTAATATCTTAATTGAATGCAGTACTCAATAAACATATAAAGGCTTAGCCATGTTCGCAACAGTTTATATAATTAAAAATGTTCATAAAGTTATGGACAAAATTGCAATCAAGCCAAACTGCTTGAAATAGTATGCGCGTCTAATTTTATTTTTGCAAATTTACAGATAATATATTTTGTAGATTTGATCAGAGCGAAGTAGAAAAAATGTCACATACTACTACTAATCGTTGCTAACTAAATGTCTGATTAGGGGGTGTGAGAGAATGTAGACAGAGGACACTGCGACCTATTTTAGGGACGAGCAAAAAACACTTTTTTTTATAAAAAGAAGAGTAAAAATTTGTGCAAAAATTGACTTAACAGTAAAAACACTGCGCACAATAAAAAGGCTGCCAAAGACTTTTTTGTTTAAATCGCATTCCATTCTGAATGGGATTTCGTTATTTAAATTAAAAAGGTGTAAATAAACTCGCAAAATAAAATTATAAAAAAATTGTCAGAAAACACACATGTGCACTTGTGTATTTACAGATTATCAATACAGAATGCTAAAAACAAAGACTTGTAAAAAAGCGATCGAGTGAAAAAAATTATATAACACTGAAGGTTGGTGAAGTCTAGAAAGGGGCCTAGAAAGCTACATAAAACACACCCAGTGCTTGTAATAAAAAAGTTATACTGCAACACTAGAAGAAAAAAAACTATTTACATTTACATAAACTACTCGTAGTAGTTAAGTAGAATGCGCATCAGATTTAAAATTGTATATAAAAACCGATTGCAAAAAAATAATTTGCAATGCAATATTAAAGTTTGTTAATAAATATTGCTTTAGTTGTGTTTCAAACTCGAAAATGGAGCCCGCCAGCGCTGGTTCGGCGGAGGCCTCGCCAGGTGATGGCCTGCTTGCATCAACGACGAAAACGACGCCGGCGGCTGGTGGCGCACATGCATCGGCGGCGGCGGGCAGCGCATTCGCGGAGTCGGCAACGGCGGCGGCGGGCAAGTCAGCGACGGTGGTGGAAAGCTTGATCCTGGCAGCGGAGGAGGGTAGCGAAATTGATGCCCTTGCTGCTGCTGCTGCTGTTGTAGTGGAGTCTGCCGTGCTGGCAGCGGAGTCCGAGGAGGCGGCTGCGTGGGCAAAAATAAGGGTAGGCTCGACGGTGCCCCGGACGCCTGAGTTGTTGAATTCGAAGCCGAATTATTTGCCATCGGCATCATGGACTGCAGCGGCGGGCAGGCTGGGCGAGGGCCGTGCTGAAATTATTCAGTCGGAATACACTCGATATATTTGTTGGTCGACAGCTAATGTACATTGGCAGTAGGAGTTGGTCGGAAGCTAATGTACATTGGCAGTAGGGGTTGGTTGGCAGCTAATGTACAATGGGAGAAGGGGTTGGGCGGCAGCTAATGTACGTTGGCAGTAGAGGTTGGTCGGAAGCTAATGTACATTGGCAGTAGGGGTTGGTCGGCAGCTAATGTACATTGGGGGTAGGGGTTGAGTAGCAGCTAATGTACATTGGCAGTATGGGTTGGTCGGCAGCTAATGTACATTGGCAGTAGGGGTTTGTTGGCAGCTAATGTACAATGGGAGAAGGGGTTGGGCGGCAGCTAATGTACATTGGGAGTTAGGGGTTGGGCGGCAGCTAATGTACATTGGGAGTAGGGGTTGGTTGACAGATAATGTACATAGAGAATTAAAGTGCATCTCACGGATTGAAGCGGATGTTGATAAGGCTGTCGAGCCAGATGAGGC
Organism: Macrostomum hystrix; assembly: GCA_950097015.1. Taxonomy (NCBI): domain Eukaryota; kingdom Metazoa; phylum Platyhelminthes; family Macrostomidae; genus Macrostomum; species Macrostomum hystrix. The sequence continues at coordinate 4,829,896 of CATNEN010000025.1, read as the reverse complement.
GGTGGCTGGCACCCAGGCGGTGGTTGATGAGGCGAGAATGGTATTACACCGCTGGGAAGAGCGACCGAAGGCGGCTGAAAAAGAAATCGTTTTGAATAGGACATATGAGTGAGCGTTATGAATTTTAAAATTGTGATTGTTCATTAGGATTAAACGCATATTTGAGCGAGTACTCACAGGTGCAAAGCTGGCAGCGCTGTCGCACGCGGCGCCCACACCGGCTACGGGAGGCGGTTTGGCAAAGCTGAAGCTGTTTCCTTTGCTTCTGTCAGCGCTGCTTGGGCAACCGGGGCCAACACCGCTTGCTGATTGCTGCTGCTGCTGCTGCTGCAACTTCTGTGAAAGGTAGTACTACATTTGTTAGTCGCAGTAGACACAAAACTTTATCATCTCATTTCTATACCAAAGCATCAACAATGAACTAGAATATCTTACCATTCTAACCATAGCCTGCTGCTGGGCCTGCTGCTGCGGCAACTGCTGCTGCGAATGATTCGAAGTCGCCTGTCTGTTTTGAACAAGGCCAGCATAGGCGGCGGCCAAAGCCATCGCGGCCGGATCTACTTGACGGCTGAGCTGTTTGACTTCTCCGCTAAGTAAGCCGCTAGCTGGCGCCTGCTGCTGCTGCTGCTGCTGCTGCTGCTGCTGCTGCTGCTGCTGCTGCTGCTGCTGATGATGATGAGGAGGAGGCGGCGCATTGGTGAAGAACTTGCTAGCAATAATTTGCTGCTGATAAAAGTTCAGTTGATTTTCACTGGCAGGTGTCGATTGGCCCAAATGCAGCAGGTGCAGCTGGTTGCATAGAGGTAGCTGTGTCGCAACGGGTGCCGGAAACTGAATAATTTAAGACAATGACTTTTAAAATGGAAAATAATTCGTTTGGATAAGCATATTTTAGCGCCATACTTTGAACTCTGAGCCGAATCCGCTGGCCCGAGCTATGGAAGCGGCATTGTCCCCAGACAACTGGAAAGCGGAGGCGGTTGTGGCAGCGGCGGCAGCCTCGACTCCCGGCTGCCAAAGAGCAGCCATTCTTGACAAGCCCAAGGAATCGGCGGAGGCAGCGACTGCGGCATTTGTTAAGACGCCGTTTGTTGTCGTCGTAGTTGGGGATGCATCATCGACAGTCAAAGCCTCTGTGTGCGGCATGGAACTGATTGCACCTTCGTCAGCGGTAGAAACCGTTGCCGCCAGCTGGCCAGGACTGCTGCGGCTGCTGCTGCCTTGCGAGGGCAGGTCGACGGAGGTTTCTACACCAGAGTCGCGAGCTTCACAAGCCAAGTCGCTGTTAGCTGGTTGACTAACTTGATGGACTGGATGTCGATGTCTGGGCAGACTAGACTGGCTAAGACAATGACGCTGCTGGCTGGAGAAACTGACTGATAAGGCACATGCCTGCGACACTTGACCTGAATGATGCTGGCTGGACTGATGAGGCTGGCTGGACTGATGAGACTGACTGGATTGATGAGGCTGGCTGGACTGATGAGGCTGGTTGGACTGATGAGGCTGGCTGGACTGATGAGGCTGACTGGACTGATGAGGCTGGCTGGACTGATGAGGCTGACTGGACTGATGGGGCTGACTGGACTGATGAGGCTGGCTGGACTGATGAGGCTGAGTGGACTGATGGGGCTGACTGGACTGATGAGGCTGGCTGGACTGATGAGGCTGGCTGGACTGATGAGGCTGACTGGACTGATGAGGCTGGTTGGACGGATGAGGCTGGCTGGACTGATGAGGCTGGCTGGACTGATGAAGCTGACTGGACTGATGAGGCTGACTGGACTGATGAGGCTGGCTGGACTGATGAGGCTGGTTGGACTGATGAGGCTGGCTGGACTGATGAGGCTGGTTGGACTGATGAGGCTGGCTGGACTGATGAGGCTGGTCGGAATGATGAAGCACAGCATCTGGCCCGTCCCACTGAGCATTGTCGCAATCATCAACATCTAAAATGGAATACAATTTGGAAACAATATTACTTAACACTACTAACACTGCAAGTAGTAAATATTTCAATTGCCAATGTTAAGTGACTTCACTTTTGTTGCGGTCAGCATCGCAGTCGCCCGTTTTATCGTCGGCCATTTTTTCGCGTCCAACCGCCATTGATATTACCGATACCAGCTTGGCGCCGAAGGTGCGGGAACCGGGGCTAGCCGAGGCCGAATCCAGCAGTGCCGGCAGATCTACGCTGCGCAGATCGCTTCGAGTCCACTCTCCGAGAAGCTGACGCGGCCGCCTTACGGGCTGGTCCATCGATGCCGACTGAGAAGCCTGGTGCGGCAGCAGGGACGACGTGAGCTCCAGTTCCGATGGTTGCTGAAGGCGTCTGTTAGCCAAGTCTGGTGGAGGCCCGTTGTACACAATGTCCATGAGGGGTGTAGGACGCGCCGAGGCGGCGGTTGACAACGGAGGCGGCGTCGAAGAAGTCCAGCAGCGCGAAGCTAATCTGGAATTTGACATTTCCTCGGCAGAAGACGGCTTTCGATACTTCTGCTGCTGCTGCTGCTGCTGCTCGAGAATCTTTTGGACAGGCGCAGCAGACTTTTCATTCGGCTTTGCACTGCCAGAACTGTCCGCCGCTTTGCCAGCTGTTTTAGAGTCTTCTTCTTTGCTTTTTGCCATAGACAACTGGAGCTGGTGTTCTTGCTTCTGCTGCTGCTTTAATTTAAACTGTTTCTGGTGCCTTTTCTGCTGCTGCTGCCTTGGCTGCCTGGCTCTCTTGTCGTTGCTTTCAATGGATTTTGTTGAATCTGCGGGCTTAGCTGACACATCCGATGCCTTTACTGCAGCGTCCGCCGTTGTGGCCCGACTTTTAACGTCCTCATCTTCGTCGCTGAAGACAATCTTGGCCGAATAGTCCAGCTCGTCGTTGTGGGCTAGCGCCCAGCCGGTGGCAACCATGTCGCCTTTGGTGATCTCGTCCAAATCGCTGCGCAGTGGCCGGGACTGCTGCTGCTGCTGCTGCTGTTTAGCAGTGGAGGTAGACAGTGCCGGCGAATCTTTGATCTCGACCAGTTTGGCTATTGGTTCGGACTGGGCTGCGAGTGAATTGTTGGATGTTGATCGGCGAGCCGACTGAACTCGGCCCAGCGATTGCAGACCGGGAGCAGCTCGCTGTACTACTGCGGGATGTTGGCGCGGGAGAGAATTCTAGATGCCCGCTGCCAATTTCACGATAGCTCCCAAACCGAATGATTTTCGTGAAAATCCACCATGCGCATCAAAATCTTCCGCCCTTTGGGATAAACTAACTTTAGAATCCATTCGAGTAAGCATCATTGAGATTAACAATACAATCAACACAACAAAGTAGTGTAAAAAGGCTTTTTTTCTAAATCTGATTTTTGCCAACAAACACCCGACGAGAATCTCGACGATGCCGATGTTATGTAATTCTGGAAGTTCTCTAGTTGGATAGATCGGAAAATTTTAGACCATGTTCTGCATTTTCATTGTGATTGGTTGAATATTTTAGGAAATACATGAAAAAAAAGAAAAATTCGGGCGGTTGAAATACCCACATGGTCTTTCTACTGTTAAGGCAATTTGATCATCTTAAAATCACTTCTTTTTGTTGATAAACAATAATTTTGAAAAAGTTATTCATACTTACCAACTTCTTTCTTTGGGTTAGCATCTTGTCCCTGATAGACAGAGTTAATGTTGACAACAGAAAATTTTGACTTAGTTCGATTGTCATTCTGTTGTTTAATGATGCTCTGCGATGTAGACATACTTGTTGGATGCTAGCATTTGAATCCAGTTGCTATTCAAATGACCCAGATATCTACAAGAAAACTGAAACAGACATTAAAAGTATATTAAATTTACAGTTTGAAGAAGAAAGTTTGTCTTACTTTTTATTTTAAATATTTTTCTAACAAATCTAAGTAATGACATAAATCACTATCAATCAATAGGTCAAATTAAAAGAAAATTTGACCCATTGTTTATTATAAAAGAAAATTGACTGTCTGAAGGTTTTATGAACTAAGTTAAAACAACTCTAAACATACATGCGCAACACCCGGCCGACCCGGCCGAACCGGCTGGGTGAAACGAGGGCCAAGCAAGGTAAGTCGCAAAAACCAATCGACCAAGCACAAAAAAATCAAAGGGGGGACCAAGCGACAAAAAAGGAAGCGTGAAGAAAAGGAAAAAGGGGAGAGAAAAAGAGAGCAAATGAGAGCAAACAAAGTTGTAAATAGAGCAATGAAACGAACTAAGTCGCAAATGAGAGCAAACTAAGTCGTAAATAGAGCAAAAACTAAGTTGCACGGCCGGCTAAGATTTGGGAGGTTCAGCTGTAAGCTGTAAGATTTGGGAGGTTTGGGAGGTATGACTCTAAAACCCTAAGTTTAGTCCATGTGGCTATTTGTTGATAGCCATGACTTAAGTTCTAGTCAATCAAAAAATCAGCAGCTAGTGTGTGCCTAGCTACTGGCCTTCACCAAAGAATTGTTGTCTTGCATATCATTACTTATAAGTTTGATGAGGCACTGATACTTAGGAGTGTCTTTGTGGCTAAATGCTCAATTTTGCTGTATATTCTTATGCATTTACAAATAAAACTGTAATGAAGCAATGAAATATATTTGTTTTTATGTTTATCAGTCTAAGTTGTGTGCTGTCCATATATGCAAAATTGCAGGGTAAAAATTTCAATTTAAAAAGTTTATCCATTAAAAAGTTATGACTAAATTCTTGTTACATTTGAAACACCCCTTGTAGTTTCTTTTCTTTCTGTTAAAATTTAAACTTGAAGTCATCTATACATATATAATGATATGTATACATGGTACTTTTTAACAATCTTTTTTCTTAGGACTTTAAAATGTGATTTTCTTCCCCCAAAGGGGATCTTGGTTGCTAGTTTCAATTCTAACAATTTTTTTATCTCGATGTCTGGACTTCAATGTGAGATTTCACTGGTGCATTTAGACCAATATAGTTGCAACTGAAGCTATTGTGCTGTCCATATATGCAAAATTTCAGGGTAAAAATTTCAAGTTAAAAAGTTTATCCATTAAAAAGTTATGACTAAATTCTCATTACTCTTGAAACACCCTCGTATGTGCAATTAAATTGTAATAAAATGAATGCACAAAGCTATAGTAAACTGTATTTATGAAAAATTAATTATAACTCAAACATGTTTTTAACAATTTGGTTAACATTTAGCCTACCACACCAAGTTATTTAGGCATGCAATCTACATCATTCAGACTATCTGAGCCTTAAGTTTTGAGGTACATACTTTTATTTCAGTGCCCTGTTAACCCCATCAATGCTTTTTTACATGATAAGATTAATTTCTATCCTGGTGTCATCATTGTTATGATGAGCCTATTTTTAATACTAAGTTTGGGCAAAAACAACATGTGTTTTACGTCCTGCTCCCGCGCATCAGCCGAAGCACTTACACTACTAATTTATTAAAAACTAGCTTTTTTTGCCCGTTGTTTTTGGGGCAGAAATTTAAAGCAAAGCAGTAAGCAATTCACGTCTCTGTATTAACTTTATAGTGAAGGTCACCATTTATTTATTTACTGCATTAATGAAAAGTGAAGAGTTTGTTTAAGGGCGTTTTAAGTAAAAAATAAGTGAAAAGTTTATCCAAACAGCACCCTCTTGATTACTTCTTTAGAAACATGTCTCTTAGCCACTCCTCTATACAGTCAATGGCAGATCCAGGAATTTTGTTTTGGGGCGGTCTGTCAGGGGAGCGCCATGAGAATCACAGAGGGGGTGCCAGCGGCCGAAAAAGGGCGCTAGGAGCCAAGAAAGGGCGCCAGCGGCTGAAAAACGGGAGCCAGTGGCTGAAAAAGGGGCGCCAGCGGCCGAAAAGGGGCGCCAGTGCTGCGACTGGCGCCCCTGGTGGGGGCATCTTATTCCCATGATTAAAATTTAGGGGGGCAACTGCCCCCCTGCCCCCCCCTAAATCTGCCTCTGTATACAGTATGCTGCATGTACACGCGTATACATAAGGAAAATAGCCATGGCATAACAATAACAATGTCAAAGAAACAAAATTAAACTGTTTCAGAGTTCAGAGTTAGACAGGTCAAGGTCAATTCGTGACTACTTTTCTATTAATTGCTTGCGAGTCACCTCAAGGCCTGGGGATACAGCACATTCTTCGTTCTTCCCCTTGGTGCAAAAATGAATAGGCCAGCTGGAGTTCCAACACGGGAGCAGGCGACATAAAGCTGCCCATGTCTCACAGGGAACTGCAGTCGCTTGAACTGAAATGGCAGGTCCGTGGGGATAATTGGAATCCGGGGAACGAACACAGACTCTCCTCTGCCAGATCCAGTCATTATCGTGGCCTCAATCACGTGTGGGAAGAGCCGCCTGACTATCAATCTGGTGCCGTTACACAGCCTTGGCGCATTCAGGTTGCGGAGGAGCATAATTGGTGCCCCAACTTTCAGCTGCAAGTTGTGCGATGGAGTTCCAGGAGGATCTAGAGAGTTCAGAAACTCAACAGGATACTCCACAGCGGTGTCATCAGTCAACGTTGTATCAATTGACTTGTAGGTGAAAACTGCACCTGGCAACTCCTGAGGCAGTTGGTAGTTAATTTCGTTGGCGGCATCATTTCTAGGACACAGAATTGCCCTCTCTGACAGCCAGTCAACGTCAGCATATCGAACCATCAGGTTCGGGTAAACTTTTGCCTTGAGCTCCTGCACTGACTGCACAATGGTTCCGATTGTAGCGATCGATTACTGCCCATCCTCGGTGCTAATCTCCAGCAGACCATTGCCGATTCGCAATAGATTGGCAGAGAACTCATGAGCTGTTTCGTCTCCTTGAATTGTAGCTCTCATGTTTTGTTCGTAGGTGCAACTTCACAACCGATGGCCACAGGTGAGATGATTTTAGGCAAGCATTAATCTCATCAGCAGGAGTGCCACGCGGAATCACAGGCAGCGTCTGTCTAAAGTCTCCAGACAGCAGCAGAGTGACACCACCCATCAGTTGATCGCCAGCCTCTCTCTTTCTTCCCTCTATCCCAGGCTGGCTGGAGAGAAATATCGACCGGAGAGCCCTGCGCACTGGGACGCCACCGCACTCACCGCACTCAGTCTCATTGCTGCTTGGGGGCCAGTAGACAGTCTAGGGGTTTGTGCTGTGTACATTCACAGCTTGAAATACAATGTACAGTCTGGGGCTTCGGCGCCCGGGGAAGGGAGGGGGTGGCTGTAATAAAATTTGGCCCGCAGAGTGGCGGAGGGGAGTTGGGGTGGCTGTCCTTGGAAAACAAAAAGTGACTCACTTTGAGATGATGCAGCTTTGCTCTGGATTGAGTAGAGATGTTCAAAATTGACAGCATTGTTGGAAAACATGTAAAGTGTAAGTGGATCAAATTTGGAGAAAATCTGACAAAGTGGAGCGACGATATGTCGAATTGAGTGATTTTTTGACGATTTTTGAGCAGTTTTTTGCACTTTTGGGCAGGAAGGAAATGATTTTTCGGGAATTTGAGTAGCCTATTGCACTCAGCGTAGGTGGTTTTAGGTATGTGCAAAGTTTGGTGCGATTTGGTTGAGCGGTTTCGGCGTCTATAAAGACAAAAGGTTGCACACACACACACACACACACACACACACAGACAGACAGAGTTTTCACTTTTATATATATAGATAATAGATTTGCTATATAATGAGCCTATAGATAGTTCTGACAGCTATTATACTTGGTCTTTGACTCAAGCTCTGTCATGCTTCCTATCGTTCATTTATCTAGTAAAAATAAAAAGTTAAGAGAAAATTGATGCCTCTGTTTTCAATTACAACACCACAACCAAATCCATAAAACTTAAGTTATAAAGGCATCATGACATAAAGTCAACCGATAGCCATGCACGGTCAAATGAAGTATAATTATTTATATATATATATATATATATATAAAGCGGCACGATCTACAGTACAACATTTTTAAAAGTAATATATACCCTTCTTTTCTTATTTATTTGATGATCGAGGTGTAGCCCTTTTACGAAGCACAATTTGTATTGTTTTCGACGAAACGATGGTAAAAATAAAACATTTTAAACTTTTTTAAATTTTACATTTTTGACTCTTTAAACAAGTGCGTATTTTCTTTACAGCCTCTGTGAAGAAGTGTGCACTTTGATTACTAATTGGTTTCTAGTTTTACAAAGAGCTGGTAATGGCATGCGATAGTTGCTTTCAAAGAGCTAGATATGATTTTTATTAGAGCGCACTTTTAAATTGAATTCAATTGGTAATTTATTAGAAAAGGCTGCGATTTCAGCTTGTTGAATATTTATTGTAATTCATATTCGTTGTTTAGAGCTGAAATATGTAGAGTTAACTGCATTTCTTAGGAGCCAGACTGATGACTATAAGATTTTATAAAGTTAGGCCTAGTAATTAAAATATCCACAAACAGTTTCCTTAACCTTAAGTTCTTACTTTTACCTGAAATAGCTAATGATTGTAATACTATGATTAAAACTATGTATACGTCTTTTTCTATACTTTATGCTCTCTGTTGTATACTGGCCTAGAAATTGATAACATTTCAGTTCATTTTTTTGTTGTGGATGTGGATGACATTTTAATTTGGGAACTATGTATGTATCGTATGCTTTGTAGCGGTACCAAAATGGTAATGGCCATGGTGGTAACAATCATTACTCACTGACCATTCAGTAAATAAATAAATTGGGCAATAATAAAACACAAAAATAGTAACTGTCATCAATTTTAATCAATAATTTGATTTTTTACACTTTTACCATAAATCTGCTATTTTTTAGATAGGCCTAAGCATGTTATTAATACTTGTAGTTGTTTAGTTGTATAGTTGTATGCTATAGTTGTAGCATTGTTTATCAGTCATTACTCATATCATATGTTGTAATCTCCAACATCAGTTGTATCATATAGTAATAATATTATAGACTATAGTATTAGGCCTAGGATGTATGAATTGAAAGGAATAAATGAAAGGAAGCTTTGACAGAACATTTTCTAGTATTATTGGGGGGCCAAATTTAGTCCTGATACATATCCCCTATTGGAATAAATGTCAAAAACCTGCAGACGTGCGACATGGGTGTAAAAATGTGGCTCCAAAGCTCAATGCGACGCAAAAGGCTATAATAACATAGCCAACTAACTACACTTAGTAAAAAAGAAACCTAAAACATGGCGCAATGCCCTGGCAATGCCCTGCAACGCAATTCAACACCAAAAAAGTCTGAAAATATGACAGACAGGTGGACGCAATTCGTCAGCTTATTCCAATAGGGTACATAACAAATTCTAAGTGATATTGCCTAGCAAGCAAAAATATATTCAGAGTTAAGGTCAAGAAGTGATCTTTATGATATACTGTTTTTATGTACAGTGTAGAGTTGCAATTGTATGTATAACTAACTAACTAATAGTAGAACTAACTTTTTTGATTATTTTTCTTTCCAATATATGTCATAGCTAGTTTTTTGTTTATTGAAGAGTCGCATTTGTGTAGAATTCTTAGCTCCATTTTCACAATGCAACTCTATATAGTTACAGACTAAATTCTACAGTGAATATAAACGCACAAGAGTACAAGTAATCACCAATCTTGTCTACCATGTTGCTAAGTGTTCAGCAGCCATGTCGTGGCTACTACTGTGCGCGCCTAAACACTAGCGACGCCTGGTCGGACTGTGGCCCCTGCCCAGCTGGCCAACGATCCGATCGTGGTGTTTGTCGGCCCTGCGACCAGCCGGCGACGGCCTACATGTGGCTCTACCTGGGCTTTATGGCGCTAATCCCGATACTGTGCAATATGATCTTTCTAAGCCGATCGCGGGGTCACAAACGCCTGCTACTGTTAGCTGGCGTCTGCGCTTTGGAATCCGCGCTCGCTGCCGTGGCTTCCGTTCTGGTGTTCCCGCCGCTTGGCTCGCCCAGCCTGTCCGTCTGCGGAGTCAACAATCTGTCAGATTGGTATCCGGTGTTCTTCAACCCCGACCAGGCCGCTGTTGGCAAGCCGCCATTTGAAACTGTCTCGTGTGCTCACGAAGTTGTCTATCCGCTGTGAGTGAAGCTGCTGATTCTGCTAGGCTTAGACACCTCTCTGACTACTCAAACACTTCTCTGACTACTCAAACACCTCTCTGACTACTCAAACACCTCTCTGACTACTCAAACACCTCTCTGACTACTCAAACACTTCTCTGACTACTCAAACACCTCTTTGACGACTCAAACACCTCTCTGACTACTCAAAAACCTCTCTGACGAGTCAAACACCTCTCTGACTACTCAAACACTTCTCTGACGACTCAAACACCTCTCTGACTACTCAAACACCTCTCTGACTACTCAAACACCTCTCTGACTACTCAAACACTTCTCTGACTACTCAAACACTTCTCTGACGACTCAAACACCTCTCTGACTACTCAAACACCTCTCTGACTACTCAAACACCTCTCTGACGACTCAAAAACCTCTCTGACTACTCAAAAACCTCTCTGACTACTCAAACACCTCTCTGACTACTCAAAAACCTCTCTGACTACTCAAAAACCTCTCTGACTACTTAAACACCTCTTTGACGTCTCAAATGTCTCGATGATGACTCAAACGCTTCTCTAACGACTGTCGACTCATAGTAATAATAATTATAGGAGGGCTGCGGGCAATGGCACATCATTTGGTGACACTAGACCTGCAGCCAGCGAGGAGGCAATTCTGCCCATTTCGCTGACTCCTGAGCACACACGCACTCAGATACAGTACGCAGGCACACACTCACACAGGTGTACATCTGCCCTGACTTTCTCATCGTCAGGCAGTGTACACTCTCACTGTGCCTTGGAGGTTGGCCCTCAAGTGTGTAAATTGTACAACAAGCCCCCTAGCCTTCTCTCCGCCGCTGCGCCCCAAATGAATGTGGCCTCGGAATCGAGCTCAGGGACCCTGGTGCGAGAGGCAAACGCGTCAGACCGCTCAGCCACTGATCCCTTACTCATACGCAAGCGCTGCTGTAGCACTGGTAGCACAATGGCACTGGCTGCTGTACGTCTGGGCCAACTATGCAACTATTCTATTATCAGTCTGTATATCAACACAATAATTTTTTCCAGCTACTCAATCGTGCTCTCCTACTACGCCTTCTGCGTGCTATTCCTGCTGCTGATGCGCCCGATTGCCTATCGCCTGCTGGGCGGCACGCGCCGTTTCGTACTCTACGCCCCAATGTTCCTGTACCCTCTGCTGGCGCTGCTGCACGCCATCGCCGGCGGCCTATTGTACTTCGCCTTCCCCTATCTGCTGCTGTTCTGCACTCTACTGTCGCACGCCATCTTCCTGCTGTGCCAGATCGACCCAGAGCAGTCCACTGCTCAGACCTCAGCTAAATGGATCCTGCGCAATACCCTGCTGAAGCCGCTGACTGTCCTACTGCTGGCTGTGCACTGGCTGTTCCTGGCTGTGGCTGTCTTCTCTGTCATTGCGGCTAAGCCGGCCGATGAAATCAGCGGCGCCCAATGGGTAACTGCGGCTGTGCCCCTGCCCTACCTGCTGTTTGTTGTCACACTGCGATTCAGCCATCCCGATGCGGCCTATATGGCCGGAGACTATGAAGACAATGCCGAGCTGCGAGCCGGCTGAGCTGCGGCACCAACAGTGGAAAGACAACAGTGTTTTCAAATGCTCACAATTTTCTTATTTTCGTTGTCTCCCAACATATTCAAAACCAATCGCCATGCAAATTTCGAACAAGGACTAAAATTTTCCACTCTAATCGATGAATCAACTCTCAGAATCAGAAAACATCGGCAAAGTCGAAATATTCAACGATTGCCGTCGAGGTGTCTGGTGGCAAAAACCAGCTATATAGGCATAATTTTTCTGCTCAGAAAAGTTCATCATGTAACCATGTCGGCTGTTTAGTATTATATAATTGAACCTGCTGACGTCGAACGGCTTTGAAAGTTTGTTGATCGTAAAGGGCGGAAAATGTTGATCCATGTACATGCAATGCTGTTAATAACTTAACTTCTAGTTAATTTAGTCAATTCTAGTCAATGCTTCCTGAAAAAAGGATGTTGTAAATAGACTTACAGTTACTGCTGCAATTTATTAATGGAATTTCGTTTCCTTGTCTTAATATTTTATTGACTTTAATAATAGCAATAATAATAATAATAATAATAATAATAATAATTGCGCGGCGCATCTGAAGGCTGCATACCGCTGTTCAGTCCATGTACTGGGGGGACGCCACACCCAGCCTCAGTTGCGCCAGCTGATGCCCATCTAACAGCCGGGTGAACTGAAGCAATTTGCAGTGTTAAGTGTCTTTTTCTAAAACATTGGAAACAATAAATCTAAAAGTTTTTAACAATTAGTCAAATAAACTACCTAGAACACTTCAGGTTTTCACGTCAGGAAAATGCAAGCCAATTTTTTGACCTTATTAGCAGTAGGACTTTGGTAGGACCAAGTCATTTTGCCGCCCGTTTTTATACCAAGGGGGGATTTCCCCCCCCCCTGACAATTTTTTTTGCTGCACCCGAACGGAACAAAGCAAGCAAACGAAACTCAAGAACGCAGACCAACTTTTTGTTGCGCATCTTCTGAAACAAGAAACAAGTCGCCAGCTCTTCAGACCGTCGAGATATTCAATGTTTCTGGCCGAAGGTCCGATTTTTCCCATAAGAGCTAGTGTATTTCATACACCCCTATACACGAATTTGCACTGCGGCTCAGTGCGGCCTTTTCAGACCTTCAAACTTTATCAGCATGTCACCCGAATGTGCCTGCATCATCTCCGACTTCGGCGGTCACCTACCTTTATCTAGAAACATTGAATATCTCGACGGTCTGAAGATCTGGCGACTTGTTTCTTGTTTCAGAAGATGCGCAACAAAAATTTGGCCCGTGTTCTTGAGTTTCGTGTGCTTGCATTGTTCCGTTCGGGTGCAGCAAAAAAAATTGTCAGGGGGGATTTTCCCCGTGGTAGTTCTACTGTTAATAAGAACAAGTCTTTGTAATTTTTGCATCGTAAACTTGAAACTTCAATATTCTGATGATATGATTGTTTTATGTACAAATAAAACAGCATCTCCCTTTATATCGTTTTTGCGACAAAAAAATCGCAAAATGACATTGCTACTCAGTTTAACCCCCGTCAGTAGGATAAAATGCACCTTGTTTTTTAAGTGCTACAAATAGGCTTAAAATAGTGCGAATGAGAATACGATATTTTTGACATACAAACGTTCAGGTGACTTAAAGCTACAGTGAATGAAATTCAGGATCAGAAGATAAACGACAGCAGGTAAACTTCAGTGGGTAAACTTGAGAGGGTAAGCTTCAGTGGGCAACTTGAGACGGTAAGCTTCAGAGGGTAAACTCGAGAGGGTAAGCTTGAGAGGGTAAACTTCAGCAGGTAAACTTCAGTGGGTAAACTTGAGCAGGTAAACTTCAGTGGGCAACTTGAGACGGTAAGCTTCAGTGGGTAAACTTGAGCAGGCAAACTTCAGTGGGTAAACTTGAGCAGGTAAGCTTCAGAGGGTAAACTCGAGAGGGTAAGCTTGAGAGGGTAAACTTCAGCAGGTAAACTTCAGTGGGTAAACTTGAGCAGGTAAACTTTAGTGGGTAAACTTGAGAGGGTAACTTCAGTGGGTAAACTTGAGAGGGTAAGCTTCAGTGGGTAAACTTGAGAGGGTAAGCTTCAGTGGGTAAACTTGAGAGGGTAAGCTTCAGTGGGTAAACTTGAGAGGGTAAGCTTGAGAGGGTAAACTTCAGCAGGTAAACTTCAGTGGGTAAACTTGAGCAGGTAAACTTTAGTGGGTAAACTTGAGAGGGTAACTTCAGTGGGTAAACTTGAGAGGGTAAACTTCAGTGGCTAAACTTGAGAGGGTAAACTTCAGTGGGTAAACTTAAGAGGGTAAACTTCAGTGGATAAACGTCAGAGGGTAAACTTCAGCGGATTATATGTGAACTACGAAAATACGAGAATGTAACGGAACAAAAAACTTTTTTGTGAGTGAATTTGTTCGAGTTTTTGCATGCTCTTTAATATTTGCCCTTAAATAATCCTTAATCTTGAATGCAAGAATAGGCTATTTCGCCTATTCGTCTCTTACGCAACGCTTGTCAGAATGCAAAAAATTATTGTGACATGTGTGCCTGACCGGAACTGTTTGGGGCCACTTATATATTCTCTAATTAGTTTATTGAGGCTCATTAGCTAACAAATTAGAATATTTTGTGTTTGTGGTTATAAGCCCATATTATAAAAGGGAATCTTGAAAACTTGGGGTTGTATAGCAACAACAAAAAGGTTGTGCACTTGTGCACTGGTCGTCTGTTTAGTTTTCATAATTAACAGGATGTAAACAGTCCCACAGTTGTACATCCAAACTATTAAATGATTATACGTAGGGATTTTTAAGTTCTGTTGTTTTGGGATGAGGTTTATGGATTTTTTAGTTTTTGGGATTTTGAGGTTTATGGATTACGTCGTTTTGGGATTTTGAGGTTTATGGATTACGTCGTTTTGGGATTTGAGGTTAATGGATTACGTCGTTTTGGGATTTTGAGGTTTAAGGATTTTGTCGTTTTGGGATTTGAGTTTTATGGATTACGTCGTTTTGGGATTTGAGGTTAATGGATTACGTCGTTTTGGGATTTTGAGGTTTAAGGATTTTGTCGTTTTGGGATTTGAGTTTTATGGATTACGTCGTTTTGGGATTTTGAGGTTTATGGATTACGTCGTTTTGGGATTTGAGGTTTATGGATTACGTCGTTTTGGGATTTGAGGTTTATGGATTACGTCGTTTTGGGATTTTGAGGTTAATGGATTACGTCGTTTTGGGATTTTGAGGTTTATGGATTACGTCGTTTTGGGATTTGAGGTTAATGGATTACGTCGTTTTGGGATTTTGAGGTTTATGGATTACGTCGTTTTGGGATTTTAAAGTTCATGGGTTATGCTATTGGGATTTTAAAGTTTATGGATAATGTCGTTTTGGGATTTTGACGTTTATGGATTATGCAGCTAAATTAATAGGGATCTTAGGGATTATGAAGCTTTGATTTTAGGGATTATGGTGTTTATGCATCATGAAGCACCTTGAGAATAATGTAGATCGTAGTTTACGGGGCTTTCATGTTCTTGAATAAGTAAGTGTGCCACGGCGTTAACGCGTGTGCCAATTTAAAAAGCTCACCTACCTGAGGCATGCGACTTGTCTTTTGAAAAAGAAGAGAGCAATGTAACTCCAATGTCACCCCGCTATCGCTTCCCGCATCGCGTGGGTGGCCCCTAGCAGCCAGACCCATTTTTGTCAGGGATCTGGGATCCGTTTCCCACGCTTGCTCCCATGCTTTCATGCTGCGGCCGAGTGTTTATGAGTTAGAGTACAGTACGCGACTTTCCCGTCCCCCTCCTCTTTCCTTAATTGTTTGTTTTGCAACTCCACTCTGGCCAAGCAGCTTGGCAGTTTAGATTTCTTGTTGAAACGTGAAGTTTTTTTCTTAGATTCTTACCTATCTGGGACACCGTGGGAAGCTAAGGCTTTGAGGTTTATCTGTTATCGCTGGGCTCAGGCAATCGTGGGATCTCCCTGGTCTCCGTTAAGGGCCGATTTGCTAGCTTTAGTAGTCTAGGCTTCTCTGACTGACTCAATGCCAAGTTTTTGTTGTCATCCGCAAATTTTATTTTCAAATTTTTATTTCCCCTCGGCCCAAATGAGTTTCGGATCCACTCCGATTGTGGATCAGGTGGGATCTTGGGCCTCTGTTCCAACCCTATTGTCCCACCTTCTGGCCCGTCATTTTGTTGCTGGGATACGGCGGAGGGGGAGAGGCCGGCTCACTAGAAACGCGCTCCCTAGGAAATTTCCCCCGGAGCCCGTGCGCTTGGCTTCTAGCCAACTCTTGTGTTTGCCAAGCCGGGATTCGGTCCAGTCTGTCACGTCTTATCAATTATCCTAGATACTAGCTCATATTTTATGTCTCTAGTTCCAAAAACTATTTTATTTTAGTGTTTAGTTTATGCCAGGCCTTTTATATGCTCAAACATTCATGAATTCATCAAGGTTTATAGCCCAACGATTAGAGCTCAGGGCTGGGTCGAATTTCAGCCAAACTAAATAATGTGGATTCCGTGATTCAGTTCAAGCATTAGTACAATCTGCACCAGCATCAGCGGTGGCTGGCACCCAGTCCATGGACTGAACAGCGACTGTGCCACCGGCCCTAGTGGACTGCGCGTCATTTCTTAATGAATTGTCTAATTAAAAATTAAGCATCAAATTAAGTCGTGGTTCCGACGCCCTAACCAGTCATTTTAACTCATTTCATTTAAATCTCTTTGTTTTTGTGCACTCTTATTCAAATATCCAAAACAAACACCTGAAAGAAAGAATCTTAATTGTTCCGATTTGTTATTTTGCACTTGCCAATGAGAAAACAAAGTAGTGTTTGTCGAGTCTTTCGTATATTCAATTTCTCAGTTCCCATGACATTTCTTTTATAGTATCTGAGCCTGCCACGGCAAGCGTCCATTGCCATTGAAGCAACTGCAGAACTGCAACACACTTAAAGGATCCTTTTTTCAATTCAGTTTTATTATTAGTTTTTTTCACTTAAGCATCTACCCTTTGATCTTTATCTTGTGCGCGAGTGTCTGCACACAGCCAGCCAGGTTGTTGTATTATACTCTCTAATTATATGCTTGCTCTATAGCCACACTTGAATAAATAGTTGAAACGTGGCATTGAATTGAATCAAATCTGATTCATGCAGACAAAGTATAGAAAAGTGTTTCTATATAGTTAGTATTTAGTAGTGAAACGAAATCTAGCAGACACAAAATGATATTTAGTAGGATCAAAGTTTATAATGTTGTTTTTGTACATTTTTCCCTTTGTACAAGCGTACGAGATCCGTGGTCCGAAAAATTAAAATCAGTCGGAGGCCAACGAAAGAGTCCCAGGGACAATGCAGAGAACGGAATTACTGAGGAGAAATGGAAGAGGGATTCTAGAAAGGGGACGAGACACATGAAGAGATGAGACGCGCCAAACAGGAGGGATGAGACAGAAGAGAGATGAGACAGGGGAGAGATGAGACAGAAGAGAGATGAGACAGGGGAGAGATGAGACAGGGTAGAGATGAGACAGGGGAGAGATGAGACAGGGGAGAGATGAGACAGGGTAGAGATGAGACAGGGGAGAGATGAGACAGGGGAGAGATGAGACAGGGTAGAGATGAGACAGGGGAGAGATGAGACAGGGGAGAGATGAGACAGGGGAGAGATGAGACAGAAGAGAGATGAGACAGGGGAGAGATGAGACAGGGTAGAGATGAGACAGGGTAGAGATGAGACAGGGGAGAGATGAGACAGGGTAGAGATGAGACAGGGGAGAGATGAGACAGGGTAGAGATGAGACAGGGGAGAGATGAGACAGGGGAAAGATGAGACAGGGGAGAGATGAGACAGGGGAGAGATGAGACATGGGAGTGATAAAACAGGGGAGAGATGAGACACGGGAGTGATAAAACAGGGGAGAGATGAGACAGGGGAGTGATAAAACAGGGGAGAGATGAGACACGGGAGGAATGAGACAGGGGAGAGATGAGACACGGGAGTGATAAAACAGGGGAGAGATGAGACAGGGGAGAGATGAGACAGGGGAGAGATGAGACAGGGGAGAGATGAGACAGGGTAGAGATGAGACAGGGGAGAGATGAGACACGGGAGAGATGAGACAGGGGAGAGATGAGACAGGGGAGAGATGAGACAGGGTAGAGATGAGACAGGGGAGAGATGAGACAGGGGAGAGATGAGACAGGGGAGAGATGAGACATGGGAGTGATAAAACAGGGGAGAGATGAGACACAGGAGTGATAAAACAGGGGAGAGATGAGACACGGGAGTGATAAAACAGGGGAGAGATGAGACAGGGGAGAGATGAGACAGGGGATAATAAAACAGGGGAGAGATGAGACACGGGAGGAATGAGACAGGGGAGAGATGAGACACGGGAGTGATAAAACAGGGGAGAGATGAGACAGGGGAGAGATGAGACAGGGGAGTGATAAAACAGGGGAGAGATGAGACACGGGAGTGATAAAACAGGGGAGAGATGAGACAGGGGAGTGATAAAACTGGGGAGAGATGAGACACGGGAGTGATAAAACAGGGGAGTGATAAAACAGGGGAGAGATGAGACAGGGGGAGATTTGAGGTGTACCGTATCGTATGGTTTGAAAGGCCAGAGTTCACCGACGTTCTTTCCTTTCAATCTGTATTATGTAAAGCCTTACCTGCTTATTGTAGGCTATGGACGCAGTTTTGAAAATAGTGAGCATCTCCTGGTGTTCTCAAAAGTATGTTTATTAGGATCAGCCACTTATTCTCATACTTATTGCTTTTATACCCTGAACTTAAAAAATTTAGTCTCTAAAAGGCTCTTGATAGAGGCTCAATAAATAGGCCTTCACGTGGACTATGGCAGATAAGGCGTGTGCTCAGAACTGAGTGAGTAGGTGTTAAGTCGGTTCACCAGGTCAATTGTGAGAACTATAGGGCTATAATAGGTTTGGCACGCGGATAAAACTGCCACAATTTTCAACAGTGTGAGAAGTCGCTGTCGCAAGTCATCAGGAAATTAAGTCGTGCCTGATAAATGAAATTCCAGAATAATATTGCTACACCCTGGCACGAAACGTAAACGACTCGAATGGATATTTAAGAAATGTTTAGTCTGTGGTAATAAACTCCATGCTATTTAGCAACTTATCCATTCGGAATTAAGCCCTAGAACATGGCTATGCCTAAATGCTCGAACAATAACATCTAATATTCCCGTGCCTACGCTCAGAATTTCCCACCCAGATCCGGGAGCGCCAAGGTGCCAACTCTGGGGATCATTGTATAGATTAAGGATTTTTTCTCTAGCAATTTTTTTCTCTTACCCTTTATTCGACCTGACTCCGCCCACACAAATGTGTTGCACTCCGCTATTTTACACTGTTCGCAGTCACAATGCGGTCTTGCGAACGCCTTATCCTGTTCTAGTATCTATGGCCAAGGGACTGGGAGGTCAGGGACTGCTAAACAATATAGGGGCTAATAGCCCGCATGCCGGACCCTGTGGTTATGACAGTGCTCACTCACTCACCCCATGCATGCATGATACTCGAACAAACCACTCACTTCCCGCCTTGTGCACTCGCACCGCATCCTATTATTAGTTTGCTTTTTCGTTCAACCAGCTAGCGACAACCCCACCTCCCTATTGCCCGGAGGAATTTGACTCTTTTTCGCCTCTACTTTCGCTTCGCCTCATCTCCCACTCTCCCTCTCTTTAATATCGCAACGTCCTGCCAACTCCTCCCAATTCCCATGGTTTGCCCACTCTTCCACTCTGCCACTCTTTATCTCTACTACCTCCCTCACTTTCCACTCTCCCTCACCCTCAACTCTCCCTCACTCTCCACTCTCCCTCACTGTCCACTCTCTCTCACTCTCCACTCTCCCTCACTCTCCACTCTCCCTCACTGTCCACTCCCCCTCACTCTCCACTCTCCCTCACTGTCCACTCCCCCTCACTCTCCACTCCCCCTCACTCTCCACTCTCCCTCACTCTCCACTCTCCCTCTCTCTCCCTCTCTCTCCACTCTCCCTCTCTCTCCACTCTCCCTCTCTCTCAACTCTCCTTCTCTCTCCACTCTCCTTCTCTCTCCACTCTCCCTCACTCTCCACTCTCCCTCACTCTCCACTCTCCCTCTCTCGCTCTCACTGCCGCTCTCTCCTCCCCTTACTGCCGCTCTCTCCTCCCCTCACTGCCGCTCTCTCCTCCCCTCACTGCCGCTCTCTCCTCCCCTCACTGCCGCTCTCTCCTCCCCTCACTGCCGCTCTCTCCTCCCCTCACTGCCGCTCTCTCCTCCCCTCACTGCCGCTCTCTCCTCCCCTCACTGCCGCTCACCTCCACTGACTCTTTAAAAGATCATAAATTATTTATCTGCTGCTAGAAATGTAATTAGTCAATATAAATTTCGATAGCAACACGCGTACTACTGTGACTAGCAGATAGTTACAAATTTAACTTTAAATAAACTTTGTAAGTCATTGCAACTAACCAACACAACACGTCATAAATTTATTTGCTATTTAGAATCTACCTCACAGAAACGGTCTGACATATTTACAAAAAAACTGAAAATAAAAGGCGTCAGAGGTCGATAAAAGTCTGTCGGTAGGACATCTGCGGTTTTCCTCGGGCCAAAATATTAGTTGCCATGACACCCGATGGTAATTAGCTTTTTTTGAAAGCGGAGTTCAAGTGTCGCCTCTGGCTCATAAATATAGTGTTCAGAGGCCATGAGATATTCGTAAGACCAGGAAAACCTGATCTTAGATTGATGAGGAACTCAAATTAGTGTCCCTCAGTAACTCCCGCTGTCCACACGACTCAGATAGCAATTGGTGTGGCCATCCGGTCTGTTGTTTCTACTGGTCGGGGAACAGGGTTTCGTGTCCGCTTAAGAGACAGGTGGAGTGGGAGAGTGGTCTCAAGATTTGGGAGGTACGGCAAGCGGGGAGTGAGGGAGAGTGGAGAGTGAGGGAGAGAGAAGAGTGAGGGAGAGTGGAAAGTAAGGGAGAGTGGAGAGTGAGGGAGAGTGGAGAGTGAGGGAGAGTGGAAAGTGAGGGAGAGTGGAGAGTGAGGGAGAGTGGAGAGTGAGGGAGAGTGGAGAGTGAGGGAGAGTGGAAAGTGAGGGAGAGTGGAGAGTGAGGGAGAGTGGAAAGTGAGGGAGAGTGGAGAGTGAGGGAGAGTGGAAAGTGAGGGAGGTAGTAGAGATGGAGAGGGGAAAGTGAGGGAGGTAGTAGAGATGGAGAGGGGAAAGTGAGGGAGAGTGGAAAGTGAGGGAGAGTGGAGAGTGAGGGAGAGTGGAGAGTGAGGGAGAGTGGAGAGTGAGGGAGAGTGGAGAGTGAGGGAGAGTGGAAAGTGAGGGAGAGTGGAGAGAGAGGGAGAGTGGAAAGTGAGGGAGAATGGAGAGAGAAGGAGAGTGGAAAGTGAGAGAGAGTGGAGAGTGAGGGAGAGTGTAGAGTGAGGGAGTGTGGAGAGTGAGGGAGAGTGGAAAGTGAGGGAGAGTGGAGAGAGAGGGAGAGTGGAAAGTGAGGGAGAATGGAGAGAGAGGGAGAGTGGAAAGTGAGGGAGAGTGGAGAGTGAGGGAGAGTGTAGAGTGAGGGAGTGTGGAGAGTGAGGGAGAGTGGAAAGTGAGGGAGAGTGGAGAGGGAGGGAGAGTGGAAAGTGAGGGAGGTAGTAGAGATGGAGAGGGGAAGTGAGGGAGGTAGTAGAGATGGAGAGGGGAAGTGAGGGAGGTAGTAGAGATGGAGAGGGGAAAGTGAGGGAGGTAGTAGAGATGGAGAGGGGAAAGTGAGGGAGGTAGTAGAGATGGAGAGTGGAAAGTGAGGGAGGTAGTAGAGAGGGAGAGTGGAAAGTGAGGGAGGTAGTAGAGAGGGAGAGGGGAAAGTGAGGGAGGTAGGAGAGATGGAGAGGGGAAAGTGAGGGAGGTAGTAGAGAGGGAGAGGGGAAAGTGAGGGAGGTAGTAGAGATGGAGAGGGGAAAGTGAGGGAGGTAGTAGAGAGGGAGAGTGGAAAGTGAGGGAGGTAGTAGAGATGGAGAGTGGAGAGTGAGGGAGGTAGTAGAGAGGGAGAGGGGAAAGTGAGGGAGGTTGTAGAGATGGAGAGTGGAAAGTGAAGGAGGTAGTAGAGATGGAGAGGGGAAGTGAGGGAGGTAGTAGAGATGGAGAGTGGAGAGTGAGGGAGGTAGTAGAGAGGGAGAGTGGAAAGTGAAGGAGGTAGTAGAGATGGAGAGTGGAAAGTGAGGGAGGTAGTAGAGATGGAGAGTGGAGAGTGAGGGAGGTAGTAGAGAGGGAGAGGGGAAAGTGAGGGAGGTAGTAGAGATGGAGAGGGGAAAGTGAGGGAGGTAGTAGAGAGGGAGAGGGGAAAGTGAGGGAGGTAGTAGAGATGGAGAGGGGAAAGTGAGGGAGGTAGTAGAGAGGGAGAGGGGAAAGTGAGGGAGGTTGTAGAGATGGAGAGTGGAGAGTGAGGGAGGTAGTAGAGAGGGAGAGGGGAAAGTGAGGGAGGTAGTAGAGATGGAGAGTGGAAAGTGTAGGAGGTAGTAGAGATGGAGAGGGGAAGTGAGGGAGGTAGTAGAGATGGAGAGTGGAGAGTGAGGTAGGTAGTAGAGAGGGAGAGTGGAAAGTGAAGGAGGTAGTAGAGATGGAGAGTGGAGAGTGAGGGAGGTAGTAGAGATGGAGAGTGGAGAGTGAGGGAGGTAGTAGAGATGGAGAGTGGAAAGTGAGGGAGGTAGTAGAGATGGAGAGGGGAAAGTGAGGGAGGTAGTAGAGATGGAGAGGGGAAAGTGAGGGAGGTAGTAGAGATGGAGAGGGGAAAGTGAGGGAGGTAGTAGAGATGGAGAGTGGAGAGTGAGGGAGGTAGTAGAGATGGAGAGTGGAGAGTGAGGGAGGTAGTAGAGATGGAGAGGGGAAAGTGAGGGAGGTAGTAGAGATGGAGAGTGGAGAGTGAGGGAGGTAGTAGAGATGGAAAGTGGAAAGTGAGGGAGGTAGTAGAGATGGAGAGTGGAAAGTGAGGGAGGTAGTAGAGATGGAGAGTGGAGAGTGAGGGAGGTAGTAGAGATGGAAAGTGGAAAGTGAGGGAGGTAGTAGAGATGGAAAGTGGAAAGTGAGGGAGGTAGTAGAGATGGAGAGTGGAAAGTGAGGGAGGTAGTAGAGATGGAGAGTGGAAAGTGAGGGAGGTAGTAGAGAGGGAGAGTGGAAAGTGAAGGAGGTAGTAGAGATGGAGAGTGGAAAGTGAGGGAGGTAGTAGAGATAAAGAGTGGGAGAGCGGCTGTAGCATTCATATTTATCTCTTCTATATGGAATTAATTTTTGAGGAATCTCTCAGAGTTTAAAGATTAAAACACATTGCGTGCCCGCATTTTGGGTTTGTCAAATTTCCGAGCTAAAATTTATCAAAAAGATTCGTAAACGAATTAAAATTTTGTTTACTAAAACAACAGCAGCCTTGTCTTAAAAATGATTCTCATGGCCCTGATTTAAATTGTTTAGGAAGACAAGAAGAAAACTTTATTGATAGGCAGCAGAAATCGCATGGTCAATGAAGCGTGCGGTGGTGTGGCAGCCAGCAATCAGACCCGCCCACCTGTGCTCAGACAGTCCCAGACAATTCAAATTGAACCTAAATTAATCAACTTGTATATAATTAGATAATTGAAAATGAAATCAAATCCTCAAATGTTCAATACCTGAGTACGTTTATGCATGTGTGTGTGTGTGCGTATGGAATTGGCATGTATATACAAATGTGATCCGTATGGGTACACCTGGATTAACTTCTTCATAGCTCATGATTAGTAAAGCTATATTATATAGTTTGTATGTGTATTCAGTGTAAAAGTTGCACAACTTTAAGGTTTATTCAAAGCTTTCCTGAAATGCAACACATTCTTTCATAACTTGTCTTTTCAAGCTCAAGCAACACCTGTGGCTGTTTGATAAAATACTACGGCTCGTATTAACCTCATTAAGAACAGCGAAAAAGGCAAATTGTTTGAGTCAATCGGTTACAGAACTAACCAATGACAGGCGAGTAGGCGAGGCAATTGTTGCGAATTGTGTAAACAATGAGATTTCTCTGAGATTTGATGGAAAATGAATGAGGGATGACTGTTTTAATTGCATAATCCGTGTCTACTTAGTTTGAGGAAATTTTATGGTACAGCAGTTGAGAGTTGGGAAAATATTAGCAGAATTCCCAGTATAGTATTTAGCAAATTGGATATTAGCTCGTACTGCAGTGTGAGTAGGCGCGTGCTCAGGGTGTGTTCTTGTAACATATGAAACAAGAGGTGTGAATTGAATATTTGCACATTCCCACAGGTTTATTATCTATTACAATAACCATTTCTGTTGCGCAAAGTCACTTCAATGTCTATTTATAGAAATCTAGTCGAGAGGGCCTTATGAAAGATTTGCTTCAAAATGTGTGAAAATGTAGCGATGTGAGAATCCGGTACTTAAAACTGCAGCATTTTGAGATTTAGGGATGAGCTGAAAACCCCCCTAAGGCAGAAAATTTTGCATAGTCTGTTTTGTTGAGCAATTCGCAAGTCATTTTGAAGCAATTGGAGCAGTCACATTAGTGAGTATACAGTTTTCACACCTATAAGATTTATCACAATCGCAATCATAACCAAGACCAAGAGCAACAGTCTGATTTATTAATCAGACAGTAATAATTTGGTTTTCTTATACTGTGCATGAAGACAGCGATATATTTTATAGAGAGTATTAATTATTGGCCTTTTTAATTCGCATAGCAACAAAGCAGAACTTTGGATAACCACACAGTACTCTATGGGGAAACTATATAATTAGATCTAGCAATAACTTTTTTTAACAAGATGTATCCAATTATTAGTATCACAATTTGGACAGATATACAGTCAACAATTACTGCAGCGTTAAGTTTGAGCGAATACTCAACTAATTATTGTTGAACTGATCATACTCTGAAATTGATGCTCTGTTGCCAATAATTACGATCCACCCGTACACCTCTGTAATCCTCTGATCCTAATTAAGCGACAGTTTTATAAGTTTTCCGCACGCATGGCAACAAAGACTGTAATGTATAATCAAAACATGTAAACGGTACATTAGATTGCTGTTCCCACACTGATAAGACTGGCAATCAGTGTTTGCATTGCGAATATCATATCTCCCACTGCCTTAACGATCACTATCCACCCATTTATTGAATGGATACCCGTACTTAACTTGATCTCTTCACAATCTCACTTTTTCCAACTCAATCTCATTCTCCCAACTCAATCTCATTCTCCCAACTCAATCTCATTCTCCCAACTCAATCTCATTCTCCCAACTCAATCTCATTCTCCCAACTCAATCTCATTCTCCCAACTCAATCTCATTCTCCCAACTCAATCTCATTCTCCCAACTCAATCTCATTCTCCCAACTCAATCTCATTCTCCCAACTCAATCTCATTCTCCCAACTCAATCTCATTCTCCCAACTCAATCTCATTCTCCCAACTCAATCTCATTCTCCCAACTCAATCTCATTCTCCCAACTCAATCTCATTCTCCCAACTCAATCTCATTCTCCCAACTCAATCTCATTCTCCCAACTCAATCTCATTCTCCCAACTCAATCTCATTCTCCCAACTCAATCTCATTCTCCCAACTCAATCTCATTCTCCTAACTCAATCTCATTCTCCCAACTCAATCTCATTCTCCCAACTCAATCTCATTCTCCCAACTCAATCTCATTCTCCCAACTCAATCTCATTCTCCCAACTCAATCTCATTCTCCCAACTCAATCTCATTCTCCCAACTCAATCTCATTCTCCCAACTCAATCTCATTCTCCCAACTCAATCTCATTCTCCCAACTCAATCTCATTCTCCCAACTCAATCTCATTCTCCCAACTCAATCTCATTCTCCCAACTCAATCTCATTCTCCCAACTCAATCTCATTCTCCCAACTCAATCTCATTCTCCCAACTCAATCTCATTCTCCCAACTCAATCTCATTCTCCCAACTCAATCAATCTCATTCTCCCAATTCAATCAATCTCATTATCCCACCTCAATCAATCTCATTCTCCCAACTTAATCAATCTCATTCTCCCAACTCAATCAATCTCATTCTCCCAACTCAATCAATCTGATTCTCCCAACTCAATCAATCTCATTCTCCCAACTCAATCTCATTCTCCCAATTCAATCAATCTCATTCTCCCAACTCAATCAATCTCATTCTCCCAACTCAATCAATCTCATTCTTCCAACTCAATCTCATTCTCCCAACTCAATCTCATTCTCCCAACTCAATCTCATTCTCCCACCTCAATCAATCTCATTCTCCCAACTCAATCATTCTCATCATCCCACCTCAATCAATCTCATTCTCCCACCTCAATCAATCTCATTCTCCCAACTCAATCATTCTCATTATCCCACCTCAATCAATCTCATTCTCCCAACTCAATCAATCTCATTCTCCCAACTCAATCTCATTCTCCCATTTAAATCTCATTCTCCCATTTAAATCTCATTCTCCCATTTACATCTCATTCTCCCATTTAAATCTCATTCTCCCATTTAAATCTCATTCTCCCATTTACATCTCATTCTCCCATTTAAATCTCATTCTCCCATTTAAATCTCATTCTCCCAACTCAATCTCATTCTCCCATTTAAATCTCATTCTCCCATCTCAATATTATATATTTTCTCCTCATAATCTTGTATCAACTCTTCAACTTACTTCAACCTTTTCTCTTTGCGTCAATCATGTCTCTCTCTTTCTCGAATCCCAGTTCTTTAATTCTCCCAACTTGATTAAATCAAATTTCCCAGCAGATTTTTCTGCCAGTCTGTCTGTCCCCTTCATGAGTGCCAGCCAGACAAAACTGATCTCTCTAAACTGTAGTTTCCATGAGCGACCTTATCTCTGCCGTCTCAGAGTCAGCTTTCAATTCCGAGCTCCAACCTGAGCAACAGTGGGTCGGCTGGCTGCTTGGTCCGTGCCGTTTTGTCTACCTTTGTTGCCTCTTATCAGTTTTTCGTCAAGACAAGTCGCACACCTTCTGTCAAGCATATTTTTCATATTATTTATATTATTATTATTCATACATATAGTAATTTTTTTATTTAGCACTCCGATTTCGTAAAAGATTTGAACAAAAATGTTAAGCCGCAGACGAGAGTGGGAATCGTTTATGGCTTTGGGCCAAAATTTTGACTCTTATCTTTCTACCACTTGTCTTCTTCTTTCGTTTAATTGTTGTCAATTTGGTCTCCAGGCGCCAGTCCTAGGTGGGCCAAAATGGGGAAGCTTCTAGACGCGCTCCTATTGGCTGCGCGTTCCTATTGGTTCGCATGTTCCTTGACTGGCCCTCCCCTCTCCACACGCACGGTGGGAGCAATTTAAAAGCATTTTCAAAGGTGAGGAAGCGAGTTTCGCACGCGCATTACTAGCCAGTCTCAAGACAGCAAATTCCTGAGTCCTATCCATCCGACAATATCTAAGCTCAAACACTAAGTTCGCGACCACACACGAACGACACGAACGTCATCAAGCGCTCGCGTATTCCGTTGAACTAGCAGTCGATTGTCTCCGTCAAGAAAGGTAAGATTAAGTGTGCTTTTTGAGCTGTTTTTAAACGTCTTAGTTCTATTTGAATTTTCTAGAGGCACTCAAGTTTATTATTGAAAATGTTATTCTTCAAGAAAAGCTAGTCTTAGTTGTGCAATGAAGACATATTAAGATTAAGTTGTTTGGAACATTTTCTTGAGCATCCGTGATGCAACACTTCATTCATCTTTAACTAACTGCTATTTTTCGGTCTATCAAACCGGTCTACAGGGCTTAGCAGAACCCACCTCAGCGAATGACAATGCAACAGCTATAGATGACAATCAACTTACTATTTCAGTATTACGTCATAGGCCAGTTGTTTTTTAGTCTTCTAGCCCATCATCTTAAGAGAGTTGCAGACTCACATAATGCAATGTGGTCCTGAGTCCTGACATTGTGAAGCAAAAAAGCGATAGTGCGTGCACTGCTCGCGACAGTTCACGGCGTCCAATTATCGACTCACGGGGGGTTTTTGCATTCACTAAATCTTGATAACGACTTTCCTCTGTTTTAATGACAATAAGATTTAGTGAAATCAAGAGGGC
Source organism: Macrostomum hystrix (assembly GCA_950097015.1). Lineage (NCBI taxonomy): Eukaryota > Metazoa > Platyhelminthes > Macrostomidae > Macrostomum > Macrostomum hystrix. The sequence continues at coordinate 4,802,091 of CATNEN010000025.1, read as the reverse complement.
TTCTTATAAATGATCTCATCTCACCTGATCATCGCCCGTCACACGAGTGTCAGCGCGGAAAGAACAGAAATTGCGTCACTCAGATAATTGTTCCTTCAAAGCACAAGCTTTTATTTCACTTACCTGTTGAGCCTGTAAAACGTATGTGTTTCTTCTTTTCTTGACACATCCGGTATGCGTACGCGTTTTCAAAATCTATGACTGTTTGTCTTTCACAATATTTTCAGTTGATTTATTAGTATCCAGGCCAGTTCCTTGACAGTCGGGTTCCACCCGCCATAAAGGAATGGGGTGGGTGACTTGCCAAGCTGTCAAAAACCATTCCCAACTAATAGGAATCAGTGCCTCGAATGTTGTAGAGTATTCTCACACTTCAGGGTGCATAGGTGCTAAATTAATATTTACCAGGTTGCTAGCTAGGTAATTGCACAACGTATTGTCAAGCAGTTGTTCTCCAGTTTGTTGACAAAATGTAAATAGATTTCTCACTATAAACGCCTGTGGATAAGTCCTGTAGCATTGTTTTGTTGAAGCAACAATTAAAAATCACAAATTTCCAACTAAACAACACTGACAGCCGCAGGCAGCAACAAGCATGCAGAGGCTTAAATGCGACATCAAAGCGACTTCAGCGGCGGTCCGGGCCAGTCACGATTTACCCATCACCTTCGGCTTCGGCAGCCGCGGCGGTAACATCGACTGGATGCCCAGGAAAGTCAGCGAAGCGCAGCCCTCGCCAATGAGGCTGTACGTGAGCCGCACGCAGCCGCAGCTGCACGCTGTCCCGCCAACGCCAGTTGCCATGGTGACACCGATGAAGCGACAGGTGGATTGTCTGCCACAGCAGGCGAAGAAGCTGCTGCCGAACATGTGTCCGGCCGCGGTTGCCCTGCCCGTGAAACGGCCGCCATCTGCCGCCATCACCGAGATCGACTGCAGGCCAACCACGGCGAAGCTTCAGCGGCTCAGTCGCGTCCGGGCAGCGTCGCCATCGATCGGCATCGCCACCAACCCCCTGCATCGGCGCCGTTCCCGCGACATCGCGACAGCCGCACTGACATCCGACGAGGCTTCTAACCCTGAGGTTTCGATGGCGCCTGCCTGTCTTCCATCTGTCGACATGCCGACGAAATCGACTCAATCGGGACTGGGTCTCACCCCGGAGCCTTTGGATCGGTACGGATCAGCCGTGGCGAATGTCGCTTTCCCGACGCTGACGGCGACTACTCCGCTGTTCCAGCAGACGGCGGCGAAGGCGGCAGCGGCAGCGGCTGAGGTGACTAAGCGAGCAGAGTGTCCGTTGACTTCGACCGCAACGCCGACTGCGCCAGTGAGCGGCATGTCGCTGACCAGCTGGGTGCGCTCCACTCGCTGCCGTCTAGTCGCTCGACTGCGCCGAAGCCTCAGCGCTTCCCGCGTTGACGTCGCCTCGGCCTCGTCCAAGATGACTTCTGGTTCCGCATCGACTCTCGCGGCGATGTCGGATGCTGATGTTCAAACTCCGAAGCGGCGGTTCATGGGGAGGAAAAGGTCGCTGCAGCGGCTTGTCCAGCGTCTTGCCGCATCGCCCGCCGCAGGCTCCAAGAGCTCGATGAACAGCTGCGCTTCCCCGACAGCTGTCAGCGGGCGCGTCCTGAAGATGCTGCCAGACGGCACCCAGGTTGTCCGGCTACAGAGGCCGCGTGGTGCCAAGTTCGGCTTCTTTGTGTCTCGCAAGCAGGACGGTGAGTCTGAAATTTACTTTTTTAAATCGACAACAATAATCAGAAACCTGATCCAAAAAAGGCGTTTAGATTCTGGCCAGCCTATCTTGAAACCATTTGTCTTTTTTCCTTTCATCTCAGGCGTCTTCGTGACTCGCTTCAATGACGCAGCCACTCAGCGCAGCTACAACTCGGTCATCGGTGTAGGCGATCAGATCTTGGAGATCGAGGGCCTGCCGACTATTTCAATGCCGCTGGAGGATCTTCACCGGTTCATCTCGGACAAGCGGTCACTGTTGGTCCGGGTGCGCAGCAGCTGCGAATCTTGGTGAATGACGTCACTCAGTGTTAATTGATAGTCTGAATATTCGGGTCTAGAAAGCACTATTTGTTGTAGTGAACGTGTTTTTCTCTTAAAAATGTAAAATGGACTTGATCGCTGCTTCCTTTGTTAACTTTGCGTCGTTGAATCCTTGCTGGAAACTATATTCAAAGAATGTTATCTAGTTGGTCACGTGCCATGCAACTAATTAGAGTTCAAATTGGCGCGTGCCCGGCGTGTGCTAAAAAAGTACTTTGTGCACTTTTGCCAAATCTCTGTTCAGGAATTGGCAATCTTTGTGGAAAATTCTTATTTGGTTATTTGTTTTTACCTTTTCCTAATATCCAGCAATTTTGCTTAGCTTTTTTCTCGTCTTTTCTATATTTTCATATACTTTTCGCGTACTTTTGCCGGCTAAAGCACTGTAAAAATGCACTCAACATTCTATTCGTTTTCTTTGAGTACATTGAGGATAGATTTGCTAAATTTGTTGTTAAATGTTGTTCGATCTGTCTGCCTTAAACTAAAACAAAAAGTACTGTACAAATACACGACATTGACAGATTCTTTGTACATTCTGACTTCTTTTCGTTGTTAGTGACTTTCACAAAAAGTGAACTCTGAAAATGAATCTGCCTGAACTGAGATTTCGCCCAGTCTCCACTCCACCGGAACTGTCTACTCCACCCACTCTACCTGAACTGTCTACTCCTCCCACTCTACCTGAACTGTCTGCTCCTCCCACTCTACCTGAAATTCCTACTCCTTCACTAAGTACTGAACTCGCAAACGTTTAACAAACGTTTGACTAAAATTGATAATTACTGCCACAGTTCATTTAAACCAAACAGAAATTATTCATATGAATCTTGTCTGTCTCGATATGAAATATTAAAAAATATTGCTACATTGCTGGTGACTTCATTTTTATTTGCTATACTTTCGTCAGGAATCCAAGCTTGACCATTGTCAGGCTATACAAATCATTAATTATAATTAGCACACCAAGCCTTCCCTCAGTCAGCGGTCCCATGGTGTAGCGGTTAGCACTCAGGACTCTGAATCCTGCGACCCGAGTTCGAGTCTCGGTGGGACCTTGTTTTTTTGTTTTTACCTTTTCTATTTAATTTTGTTGAGTTGTCTCAAGATATGCATAGTCCTGATTAACCTGGTTGTAATCTGTGATGCCACTGCCCATCAAGTTACATTTTTACATTGCAATCATGGTAATTGTTCGCGAAAAACACAGCCGCTTGTTTATCAGTTGCCGATATGTTTAGAAAAATGTATAATAGTGCCAAATATTTAGTATTCATTTAATGCTACTGTTAGCGACAAAGTTTTGTGCCGTACTTTTAATATCAACGGGATGCGGAGCTGTTGCTTTATAAATATGAAATCCCGCAATATTCCAAGACTGTAGCTTCTGCGCGGTTCTATTTGCATCTGTCAACTTTAGTCCAGTTCCCAAGGGAAGTTTAAAAACGGAATAACTTTGTCAAAGACTGTCAAATATGACGCAATATCGCGTTATGCAATTGGAATATTCAGACTGCGAAGTTGGCACTGCAGTGAAGCGTTTTTTATTGCCGCATCAACAAGGACTGCCACGGGCTGTCAACACTGAGAGGGTAAGGAGTCCAGTCATTGGGAATTGAAACTGTCACTGAGTGTTTGCTAAATCAAAATAGTTGCCAATCGGCCCGAAGGTGCGAATGCAATACATCGCTGCTTTCCATATCGAGGAAACTTATTCTAGCGACAAAAATGTTTCTAAGAAAGTATCAACAGATTCAAAGCGAGTCCAATCTTTAGAGCGGAGAAAATTGCGCTACCTCACGCGCAGCTCTTAGCGCCATGGTTCATTGAGTTCTTCTTGAGCAGATTGGCCAATTTAACTCGTAAAAGCTGACTGACAATTTTCTTGCTGTGGTTGCCAGTTATTATAACTTTTATTATCAGTAATACTGTCACATTAAACTGCTAAACTGTCATGGATAACGCATCCTTACTGGCAGCCTTTAAGCATGGACTTTTCTGTCTCTCTGTCACTCTGTCACTCTGTCACTCTGTCACTCTGTCACTCTGTCACTCTGTCACTCTGTCACTCTGTCACTCTGTCACTCTGTCACTCTGCCTCTCTGTCACTCTGTCACTCTGTCACTCTGTCACTCTGTCACTCTGTCACTCTGTCACTCTGTCACTCTGCCTCTCTGTCACTCTCTCACTTCCTCTCTAGCTTTGTCACTCTGTCACTCTGTCACTCTGTCACTCTGTCACTCTGTCACTCTGTCACTCTGTCACTCTGTCACTCTGTCACTCTGTCACTCTGTCACTCTGTCACTCTGTCACTCTGTCACTCTGCCTCTCTGTCACTCTCTCACTTCCTCTCTAGCTTTGTCACTCTGTCACTCTGTCACTCTGTCACTCTGTCACTCTGTCACTCTGTCACTCTGTCACTCTGTCACTCTGTCACTCTGTCACTCTGTCACTCTGTCACTCTGTCACTCTGTCACTCTGTCACTCTGTCACTCTGTCACTCTGCCTCTCTGTCAATCTCTCACTTCCTCTCTAGCTTTGTCACTCTGTCATTTCTCTTACTCCCTAAGCGAAGCGAACAAGGAGGCTCACCTAACTTATCGCACTGCAGCAAGCGGTGGGCCTAAAAGCATTTATTGTTTTTGCTAATGCATTTTTCTTGCCTTTGTTTCGTCAGCCGGTCTTTGTCTCGATCCCCGTTTCTACAAAACCTGAAATTTTGCCTTGTCAGCGACCAAAGCCCGGAGGGTTTCGAGGTAAACAATGTCCATGTGGCCTCACTGAATTCCCCGAATCCACTCTCACCCGACACGACATATCCTGCTAACCTCCAAGGTTCTAAACTTTCTCCTCTCTCAACTCGCTTGTCTCCTCTCTGCCGCTACATTTCTCCCACTTCTCTCATTAATTGCGTACTTAATCTTCTCTCTCCTCTCATTCTCTTATCTCTTTCTCTCTCCTCTCATTCTCTTATCTCTTTCTCTCTCCTCTCATTCTCTTATCTCTTTCTCTCTCCTCTCATTCTCTTATCTCTTTCACTCTCCTCTCATTCTCTTATCTCTTTCTCTCTCCTCTCATTCTCTTATCTCTTTCTCTCTCCTCTCATTCTCTTATCTCTTTCTCTCTCCTCTCATTCTCTTATCTCTTTCTCTCTCCTCTCATTCTCTTATCTCTTTCTCTCTCCTCTCATTCTCTTATCTCTTTCTCTCTCCTCTCATTCTCTTATCTCTTTCTCTCTCCTCTCATTCTCTTATCTCTTTCTCTCTCCTCTCATTCTCTTATCTCTTTCTCTCTCCTCTCATTCTCTTATCTCTTTCTCTCTCCTCTCATTCTCTTATCTCTTTCTCTCTCCTCTCATTCTCTTATCTCTTTCTCTCTCCTCTCATTCTCTTATCTCTTTCTCTCTCCTCTCATTCTCTTATCTCTTTCTCTCTCCCTCTCTCCTCCATCCATTCTCATTCTCTCCTTCTCTTTCTTTCTCTTCCATCCATTCTCCTTCTCTCATCTCTCCTTCTCTCCTTCTCTCCTCTCTAATTCTCTCCTCTCTCCTTTCTCCTCTCTCATTCTCCCCTTCTCTCCTCCATCCTGTCTCCTTCTCTCCTTCTCCCCTTCCCTCATTCTCTCCTCTCTCCTTCTCTCATTCTCTCCTCTCTCCTTCTCTCATTCTCTCCTCTCTCCTTCTCTCATTCTCTCCTCTCTCCTTCTCTCATTCTCTCCTCTCTCCTTCTCTTCTTCTCCCCTTCTCTCCTTCTCTCCTCTCTCCTCTCTCCTTATCTCCTTTCTCCTCTCTCCTTTCTCCTCTCTCCTTTCTCCTCTCTCCTTTCTCCTCTCTCCTTCTCTCCTTTCTCCTTTCTCCTCTCGCTGTTGTCGGAGTCCTTGTATTCCGACAACAGCGACCCTGCGGGACCTGCGGGTGAACAGTCTATCGTTATCAAGCCGGGCAGACAAGGGCAGCCAGCTGGTCATTCCATTCCATTCTAATTCCTACGGAGAGTGTCAGCTGTGCGTGTGCCATTAATGCCAACTTCTAGAAATTTGCCACCAAATAGAAGTCACGTGCGGCCAGAGACAGCTGACGGAACTGTACCTATTCTACTAGAGAGAAAGCACAATGCTCCACAATAACTGCAGGCTCCTGATTTGATGTATTGATGCTAAAACAAGGACCCGTGTAACAGCCGCTAGATATAGCATACTGTATTATAGCATAATGCAATATGCATCCTATCTTCTTGTTGGTCTTTGTTCCAAGCAGACTTTCCTCTCCATCTTCCTCGCTGGTAAAAGCGTTGGAGGCTGCACTGGCACACACAGAAATACAAAGTGGAAATGAATGGTAAGAAACAGCGGGGCACAAGTGAACTTAGAACAAAGACTAAAGCGGGTGTGCTGTGAATTGCTTCGATTCCTCATACTCGGAATGGTTCATTATTGTGAGAGAAAACTGTCCTGTCTGGGACCATATTGATATTGGCGACCGATGGGGAAAAAATCTAAATAATAATTGGATCGATCAGTTATGGGTTTCGGCCATAGACGTTGTGCGAACAGCTTCCGCTAGATCACACTTAAAGATGACGCAACCGCACTCTGCTAGCATGCCTGTCTCCATCTAAAGATCCCATCAAATCGAACCCCCGCTTGTGTCCGAGGCCGTCTCTGAACCACATAAAACAGATTTTGCCAGAACCAGTGGGCACGAGCAAGCGGGCGCTGTTTCTTTCTAAGAATGCACCATAAATGATCCCCAACCGTGCGGCTGATCCCTAACAGTAGACAGGGCTAAGTGGATGTGGGGATTCCCCCCCTAGCGCGGTTACTTTACCTGGAAGAGGAGCATAATAAACTTCCTGGGATCTGGTGCCAGTGCTTCGAGAGCGTGCCAAGCGATCAGGCCTTATCGCACTCTGAAATCTGAAGCAAAACCGAAAACGTAGCGGAGGGGCTGCAGGCCTTTCAAAGCTCGTGGAAAACTATTTGCTATTTCTGGCAGTTTCTGCCTGAGTGAAAATCGTCGAGTAATTCAGGAATAGCTGGCGAAAAATATACTTTGTTTTTATTTTCCAAGACAAGCAATTCTAAGACCTGGATGACACTGCCCGAGTCCCTCTCCCCTGTCTCATCTCTCCCCTGTCTCATCTCTTACCTGTCTCATCTCTCCCCTGTCTCATCCCTCCCGTGTCTCATCTTTCTTCTGTCTCATCCCTCCCTTGTATCATCTCTCCCCTGTCTCATCTCTACCCTGTCTCATCTCTCCCCTGGCTCATCTCTCCCCTGTCTCATCTCTACCCTGTCTCATCTCTCCCCTGTCTCATCTCTCCCCTGTCTCATCTCTCTCATCTCTCTTCTGTCTCATCCCTCCCGTGTCTCATCTTTCTTCTGTCTCATCCCTCCCCTGTCTCATCTTTCTTCTGTCTCATCTCTCCCCTGCATCATCTCTCCCCTGTCTCATCTCTCCCCTGCATCATCTCTCCCCTGTCTCATCTCTCCCCTGTCTCATCTCTCTCATCTCTCTTCTGTCTCATCCCTCCCGTGTCTCATCTTTCTTCTGTCTCATCCCTCCCCTGTCTCATCTTTCTTCTGTCTCATCTCTCCCCTGCATCATCTCTCCCCTGTCTCATCTCTCCCCTGCATCATCTCTCCCCTTTCTTATCTCTCCCCTGTCTCATCTCTCCCCTGCATCATCTCTCCCCTGTCTCATCTCTCCCCTGCATCATCTCTCCCCTGTCTCATCTCTCCCCTGCATCATCTCTCCCCTTTCTTATCTCTCCCCTGTCTCATCTCTCCCCTGCATCATCTCTCCCCTGTCTCATCTCTCCCCTGCATCATCTCTCCCCTGTCTCGTCTCTCCCCTGCATCATCTCTCTCTTGTCTCCTCTTTTCCCTGTCTACTTAGGATTCTCTTATTTGCCAGGTGCATATAAATCTAGTATTTTCCCACTTTCCAGCGCTTTTTCAATAGAAAAATTATAATTGTGAATGCGACCAGTCCAACCTGCAGGCAGGAGGGCGGAAGTTAACTCGTTCACCAACCTCAGCTGCACTAGTCTGTGTGCACTAGTAATAAAAAGGCCCAAGTCGAGCCGGAAGAAACGAAATTTAAACCGGAAGTTGAAGGGAAAGTACATTCGCTATTTTTGTATGGGAAAAGGATATCACATTATATTTGGAAAAAAATCGACCTTACGCTCAATGAACTAAATGAATAGTAAATAACAAGCCAACCTTTTTCTGTCTCTATCAATAGATATCTTTCTCTTTGTCTCTTTTCTCTTTAGATCTATCTATCTATCTATCTATCTATCTATCTATCTATCTATCTATCTATCTATCTATCTATCTATCTATCTATCTATCTATCTATCTATCTATCTATCTATCTATCTATCTATCTATCTATCTATCTATCTATCTATCTATCTATCTATCTATCTATGTATCTATCTATCTATCTATCTATCTATCTATCTATCTATCTATCTATCTATCTATCTATCTATCTATCTATCTATCTATCTATCTATCTATCTATCTATCTATCTATCTATCTATCTATCTATCTATCTATCTATCTATCTATCTATCTATCTATCTATCTATCTATCTATCTATCTAGTGCCGTGGAGTACCAAGCAGTGTAATGCTCCATTCAATCGAAGACTAAAATTGCGTACAGGTTCTCCTTTAAGTAATGGAGAAAATCATAAAACTTCCACGACAAGTCAGGGTACTTATAGTAGGAATGATTGCTTTTTAATCGCTGCTTCGATGATATATAGACATAAGTGTATTGGGCTATGCAAAACATATAAACTAGGAAAATTATTCTAAACGTGTAAACTACTGATTTTAGCTGCGACGTACTAAACACACTACTCACCTAAGTAGAGTACTTAGAGACTAGCATAATTTATGGCTTTATTACAACATAATTATTACAGATTTTAAATTGACTTTTTGATCGTAAATTCCGCAAAGATAATAGACTTTCGCGAGACATCAATTATTATATATTGTTGGAGTGTCATTAATAATTTTACTTTTTACAACAAAGACACATCAAATCTATACAACAATAAAAAGTGTTCGGAAGGTTTAATACCGAGGGATAGAGAATAATAAGAAGCTGATATGACTAGTAAAAACATTATGTCACTCAAACTGAGATAATTTAAACAAATTTTTTTTAGAAGGAGAAGTTCGTTGGGTCATACATAATATCTGTCTATTCCTCTCTAGTAGAGATAGAGAGGTGGACATGGATTTTTTAGTGAAATCCAAGGATATTAGACATAAATCCAAAGATATTAGACAGAAATCCCAGTATTTTAGACAGAAATCCCAGTATTTTAGACAGAAATCCCAGTATTTTAGACAGAAATCCCAGAATTTAAGACTGAAATCCCAGCATTTTAGACTGAAATCCCAGTATTTTAGACAGAAATCCCAGTATTTTAGACAGAAATCCCAGTATTTTAGACTGAAATCCCAGTATTTTAGACAGAAATCCCAGTATTTTAGACAGAAATCCCAGTATTTTAGACTGAAATCCCAGTATTTTAGACAGAAATCCCAGTATTTTAGACAGAAATCCCAGTATTTTAGACTGAAATCCCAGTATTTTAGACTGAAATCCCAGTATTTTAGACAGAAATCCCAGTATTTTAGACAGAAATCCCAGAATTTAAGACTGAAATCCCAGCATTTTAGACTGAAATCCCAGTATTTTAGAAAGAAATCCCAGTATTTTAGACTGAAATCCCAGTATTTTAGACAGAAATCCCAGAATTTAAGACTGAAATCCCAGTATTTTAGACAGAAATCCCAGTATTTTAGACAGAAATCCCAGTATTTTAGACTGAAATCCCAGTATTTTAGACAGAAATCCCAGTATTTTAGACAGAAATCCCAGTATTTTAGACAGAAATCCCAGTATTTTAGACTGAAATCCCAGTATTTTAGACAGAAATCCCAGTATTTTAGACAGAAATCCCAGTATTTTAGACAGAAATCCCAGTATTTTAGACTGAAATCCCAGTATTTTAGACAGAAATCCCAGAATTTAAGACTGAAATCCCAGCATTTTAGACTGAAATCCCAGTATTTTAGACAGAAATCCCAGTATTTTAGACTGAAATCCCAGAATTTAAGACTGATATCCCAGCATTTTAGACAGAAATCCCAGTATTTTAGACAGAAATCCCAGTATTTTAGACAGAAATCCCAGTATTTTAGACTGAAATCCCAGTATTTTAGACTGAAATCCCAGTACTTTAGACAGAAATCCCAGTATTTTAGACAGAAATCCCAGTATTTTAGACAGAAATCCCAGTATTTTAGACTGAAATCCCAGTATTTTAGACAGAAATCCCAGTATTTTAGACAGAAATCCCAGTATTTTAGAAAGAAATCCCAGGATTCTAGACAGAAATCCCAGTATTTTAGAAAGAAATCCCAGTATTTTAGACAGAAATCGCAGGATTCTAGACAGAAATCCCAGTATTTTAGAAAGAAATCCCAGTATTTTAGACAGAAATCCCAGGATTCTAGACAGAAATCCCAGTATTTTAGAAAGAAATCCCAGGATTCTAGACAGAAATCCCAGTATTTTAGACTGAAATCCCAGTATTTTAGACAGAAATCCCAGTATTTTAGAAAGAAATCCCAGTATTTTAGAAAGAAATCCCAGTATTTTAGACAGAAATCCCAGAATTTAAGACTGAAATCCCAGTATTTTAGAAAGAAATCCCAGTATTTTAGAAAGAAATCCCAGGATTCTAGACAGAAATCCCAGCATTTTAGAAAGAAATCCCAGTATTCTAGACAGAAATCCCAGTATTTTAGACAGAAATCCCAGTATTTTAGACAGAAATCCCTGGACTTAGTGAAAACTTCCTAGGTTCCTAGACTGGGATCCAGGTAATTGAAGTAATAAGTATTAAGTCAAAGCAAATTTGAATGAAAAGGGCATGAAAAAGGTGCTTAGAGTTTGGTTTGAATGAATCATCTTATTCCTTCAATCTTATCTCAAACAATCGCAGCTTCACGCAGTGGCGTTTCCAATGCCGCGGTGGCAGCCGCTGACGAGTCAATCACGCCCTGACTGGCCCGGCTTCTGACCGGGTGTCCGCTGCGCACAGCGCCTACAAGGCCGCCTCTGCTACCGACTCCGCCGACATCTTCGCGACCCATAGCTCGCACGAGTCTTCGAAAATTTGGGTTCAAAGCGTAGAATATGAAGAAATTTCCAGCGCTGTCCAGGGTCAGCATCAGGTCGTTGAGCGGCACAGCCCAGGCTGGCAGACTGTTGAACAGATTCAGTGCCACCAGCAGGGAGCCCGGCATGTCCAGCACTGTGAAGGACACCGCCAAGGCTAGTACTATCGCACTGGCTCGCTTTGAGCCCCCGTCTCCGCCGCCGCCGCCGCCGCCGCCGCCACCGCCGCCGCCGCCGCCGCTCGCAACCCCGGCGGTGCCATTCGGCGGTCGACGGCCGCAGAGGCCGCAGTAGAGATGCGCCGCGATGGCACAGGAGCTGATGAAGATGATTGGCACCGGCAGGTAGGTCTGCGTCACTCGCATTGCCTGCACGGTGCGGTTCAAGCACCATTCGTTTATGGCGTGAGAGAGGTCTGGAGTTCGATTCTTAGTATTTTTGCACTCAAGCAAGACACTAGATTCCCCCATTGTTACAGTTCGCCCAGCTGTAAGAGTGAGTGCCAGCGTTGATTTGGGTGGGTGAGGTGACCTCCCCTGTCCACGGACAGAACAGTTCGCCCAGCTGTAAGAGTGAGTGCCAGCATTGATTTGGGTGGGTGAGGTGACCTCCCCTGTCCACGGACAGAACAGTTCGCCCAGCTGTAAGAGTGAGTGCCAGCATTGATTTGGGTGGGTGAGGTGACCTCCCCTGTCCACGGACAGAACAGTTCGCCCAGCTGTAAGAGTGGGTGCCACCTCCCCTGTCCACTGACTGTACAACTCTATGCAGCCTTTCTTAGAATCATTCAAGAGAGATCACATAAGCTTTCAGTGGCGTCACCTGAATGGTAGCGTTGCAATCGGAGGTTGACTCGTCGGAGAGGAGACAGAAGGCCACGTGACCTGCCTGCATGCCGATGTTTGTAGCTACCACGACTGCGAAGCTGCACAATTGGAATCGGCGGGTCAGGCGGCTGCGGAACCACATTGGCCAGAAGGTGGCCAGGAAGCGGAAGAGGCTGATGCAGCCCGTCCAGGTGTTCTTCACGCCCAGACTCCACGAGATCAAACAGAAGCTGGCCTGCAGGATTGGGGGAGTGGCGGTCTAAGGGGATTATTAGAGGAGGAGGCTGGGGTGCAACCCCCAAGGCACAGTCAGAATGTACACTGCCTGATGATAAGAAAGCCAGGACAGATGTACACACCTGTGTGAGCGTGTTTTGAGGGGTCAGAGCATTGGATGGGATAGAATCCAATAAAAAACTGGGATTGGATGGGGTAGAATCTGACTGAGATATGGGATTGGATGGGGTAAAATCCGATCGAGATATGGGATTGGATGGGGTAAAATCCGATCGAGATATGGGATTGGATGGGGTAAAATCCGATCGAGATATAGAGTGAAATCGTCTGTTACTCTGCGATGTATGCTGGCCTACTACAACTGGTGAAAGTTTGTCAGAGTTGAAGGTCAGCGAAAAAAAGGTTATTAAGTGCGACATCTTTTTGAAAGGCTGATTAAATAAATTTTACCCCTACAATTTTTACTAGGAGCTACATTCACAAGGCAGCAGTGAAGGCTTAAAAATTCAATTTATGTGATGTGAAAAATGATTTGAAAAAAAGATAAATTCCACAATTTCATTTCTTTTTTTAGCTAGAAAAGCCGGAAAAGTGGTTTCGAAGAAAAACATAAACCCGGAAATTCGATATTGCTCCTAAATAAGGAAAAACGGAACATTTTCTGTAAGTAAAAAAAATAAATTTAATAATTTGTACATTTTTGCTATTTGTTAATTTGTTAATTGCCTTGTTTTTGTGTTTGTTTGTTTATTTGAACTGTAAATTATTTTTATCTGTTTTCTCCTTGCCGTTGTCAAGAAGTTCATTAAAAAAAGACCTCAGTGCATGAGGAAACCATTTTTTTGTGCAAAAAATCAACAATGTACAACAGAGTAGCCCTGAGAGTGAGATTATCCAAGATGCGCACAAGAAGCAATTGGTAGTAGGGAGGGTTTCCTATCGCCGCGCCTAGCAACTTGAAAATCAAATGGATGAAAAGCGGGCAACAAGCCGACAGGAAGGAAGGCTTCGGTCCCTAGGGAACGAGACTGCCTGCCCTACCCCGTCGAGTGTTGCCGCCCAGGAAATTGGTCTGGGAGAGATTCTTTCAAAGAGAGATCGGAAGAGATGTCGCCGGGAAATAGAAAAAAACTGCGACTGGACCTGCAGTGTCCGGATGACACCGCGGGTCGGGGCTGCGACTTCCGGACAAACCGTCATTCTCTTGAGACACCGCTCGACTTTCCGTTGGCTTGTTTGGAGGATATGGTTCAATACGATTGGGAGTAGTAGTATTAGTAGTAGTAGTAGTAGTAGTAGTAGTAGTAGTAGTAGTAGTAGTAGTAGTAGTAGTAGTAGTAGTAGTACTAGTAGTAGTACTAGTAGTAGTAGTAGTAGTAGTAGTAGTAGTAGTAGCAGTAGTAGTAGTAGTAGTAGTAGTAGTAGTAGTAGTAGAGGTTTTAGCCTAGTGGTTAGGGCGTCGGACTCACGACTTGAAGGTCGGGGGTTCGATTCCCGACTCCACTGGAACAATTTGCGTCCTTTAGCAAGACACTTAACTCTGCATTGCTTCAGTTCACCCAGCTGTTAAATGGGTACCAGCATCAGCTGGGATAATTGAAGGTGGGTGTGGCGTCCCCCCAGTCCGTGCACTGAACAGCTGTACGCAGCCTTCAGATGCGCCGCGCATTAGCTGCGGCTGTGCTGTCGGCTGCACATCTGACCCAATTGGGGCAGGTGTAATAAAAAAAAAGTAGTAGTAGCAGTGCTGCAGAGTAGATGCTTAGGGAGGGGGTGAGTGCAGAACGGTTAACGCGTCTGCCTCTCGCACCAAGGTCCCTAAGTTCGATTCCGCGGCGAGGCAACCTCCAAGGCACAGTGAAGTGTACACTGCCTGACGATGGGAAAGTCGTCAAAGAAAGAGTACACACCTGTGTGAGCGTGTGCCGGGGCACAGTATCTTAGTACGTGTGTGCTCAGGAGTCAGCGAAATGAGCAGAATTGCCTCCTCGCTGGCTGCGGGTCTAGTGTCACCAAATGATGTGCCATTGCCCGCAGCCTCACTGAAATTATTATTATTATTATTATAGGCTCAGAGCCCATCTCAAACACAGTTCTCAAATTCCGAATGAACTGATGATCAGACCAGCTCAACTTGAGTCCTTGAGTGGTACTACTATAGGTTTGTCGGAATTTGCGAAATCAGAGTTTGCTCTGAAAGCCAGCTCGACCTTATCGTCGCTTCGAGTCTCCTGGGGGCGAAAGATCGAGCACTGACGATTAAAAATGAGTGGCTAAGTAATTACTGGGAACTTTCTAATTATTGTGGTTCCCATTCCAGGCATCTGTCTGTAAGAAAATTTCAGAACTTTGGAACTTTGCAGACCGTAAATTTCCTTCTCTTGTAGTTCCTTTTTCCAGAAGTTAGATTAATAAAATAGTCTCTACCTTTTCCTTTCTTTACGTTACGGACTCAATTCCCCTTTGATGGAATTCAACTTTTAAGAAATGCTTATTTTTGCAAATTCCTTTCTTTCATAATTTTACTTTCCTCGGTTTTCCGAGTTAAAAGTTCAGAATTTCCAGGAATTCACATTCCTAGGAATTTCCCATTGCTGGAAATGCCGTTTCCAAGACGTCCATTTCCCAGAATTTCTATTTCTGTGAATTGCCCTTGGCAGGAATTCCCCAATGCAGAAAATTAACTTTTTTGGAAATCCACTTTCTAGGAAATCCACTTTCCAGGAAATACACTTTCCAGGAAATACACTTTCCAGGAAATAAACTTTCCTGGAAATACACTTTCCTGGAAATACACTATCCTGGAAATCCACTATCCTGGAAATCCTTTTTCATGGAAATCCATTTTCCTGGAAATCCTTTTTCCTGGAAATCGAATTTCATGGAAATCCAATTTCCTGGAAATCAAATTTCCTTGAAATCCACTATCCTGGAAATACAGGTTCCTAAAAATCTCTTTTATAGAAAATTAAATCTTATCTCACAAATTTTAGACTAAAGTTACACATAAACATTTAACTATATTGAGTAGCAATGTTAAACAGGCAGAAATACACAGGTTGCCTAAGTACCCGTAATTAGCCAGCAAACCGTTTCATCATTCACCTAGGAAATAAAAGATTTTCTTAGAGCGTGGGATCTCTGCAAGCAAGCATTGACAAGGCCTTCTACAGCACACACTCAAACGCAGGCTAAAATGGAATGTCTAGCTGGTGAATAGACGACTGTTGCTTAAGTATCCACTTAGGCCTTATGCGACCGACAAAAATTGAACAGCGGGACACGGATGGGAATCTGTGATCGCATTTGTATGGGATAAGAAAGGATTGTCGTTAGAGTGTATGGGGATGGTACCCATTTACCGGCACCGCAAGGTCCTGAGAGACACACAGCTGGTTTTGTCGGTAACTAATGCAACACATACTTTTACATATCCTGTTTGCTAATTGAATACAAAATTCCTTTTTACCTGCTGAACTTAATCTATTTAAGAAATCGGACACGATCAATGAAGCCCCTTTATCTGATTGTTTCAAGGGTCGTTGATCAGGGAAATTGGATTAAGGAAGTGATTAAGGATGGAAGTGATTAAGGATGGAACTGATTAAGGATCTGATTAAGGATGGATCTGATAAAGGATCTGATTAAGGATGGAACTGATTAAGGATCTGATTAAGGATGGATCTGATTAAGGATGGAACTGATTAAGGATCTGATTAAGGATGGATCTGATTAAGGATCTGATTAAGGATGGACCTGATTAAGGATCTGATTAAGGATGGATCTGATTAAGGATGGAACTGATTAAGGATGGAACTGATTAAGGATCTGATTAAGGATGGATCTGATTAAGGATGGAACTGATTAAGGATCTGATTAAGGATGGACCTGATTAAGGATCTGATTAAGGATGGATCTGATTAAGGATGGAACTGATTAAGGATCTGATTAAGGATGGACCTGATTAAGGATGGACCTGATTAAGGATCTGATTAAGGATGGACCTGATTAAGGATCTGATTAAGGATGGACCTGATTAAGGATGGAACTGATTAAGGATCTGATTAAGGATGGACCTGATTAAGGATCAGATTAAGGATGGACCTGATTAAGGATCTGATTAAGGATGGACCTGATTAAGGATCTGATTAAGGATGGATCTGATTAAGGATGGAACTGATTAAGGATCAGATTAAGGATGGACCTGATTAAGGATCTGATTAAGGATGGATCTGATTAAGGATGGAACTGATTAAGGATCTGATTAAGGATGGACCTGATTAAGGATCTGATTAAGGATGGACCTGATTAAGGATCTGATTAAGGATGGACCTGATAAAGGATGGAACTGATTAAGGATCTGATTAAGGATGGACCTGATTAAGGATCTGATTAAGGATGGACCTGATTAAGGATCTGATTAAGGATGGACCTGATTAAGGATGGAACTGATTAAGGATCTGATTAAGGATGGACCTGATTAAGGATGGAACTGATTAAGGATCTGATTAAGGATGGACCTGATTAAGGATGGAACTGATTAAGGATCTGATTAAGGATGGAACTGATTAAGGATCTGATTAAGGATGGACCTGATTAAGGATGGACCTGATTAAGGATGGAACTGATTAAGGATCTGATTAAGGATGGATCTGATTAAGAATCTGATTAAGGATGGACCTGATTAAGGATCTGATTAAGGATGGACCTGATTGAGGATGGAACTGATTAAGGATCTGATTAAGGATGGAAGTGATTAAGGATGGAACTGATAAAGGATGGAACTGATTAAGGATCTGATTAAGGATGGACCTGATTAAGGATGGAACTGATTAAGGATCTGATAAAGGATGGATCTGATTAAGGATCTGATTAAGGATGGACCTGATTAAGGATCTGATTAAGGATGGACCTGATTGAGGATGGAACTGATTAAGGATCTGATTAAGGATGGAAGTGATTAAGGATGGAACTGATAAAGGATGGAACTGATTAAGGATGGACCTGATTAAGGATGGACCTGATTAAGGATGGAACTGATTAAGGATGGAACTGATTAAGGATCTGATTAAGGATGGATCTGATTAAGGATCTGATTAAGGATGGACCTGATTAAGGATGGACCTGATTAAGGATCTGATTAAGGATGGACCTGATTAAGGATGGAACTGATTAAGGATCTGATTAAGGATGGATCTGATTAAGGATCTGATTAAGGATGGACCTGATTAAGGATCTGATTAAGGATGGATCTGATTAAGGATGGAACTGATTAAGGATGGAACTGATTAAGGATCTGATTAAGGATGGATCTGATTAAGGATGGAACTGATTAAGGATCTGATTAAGGATGGACCTGATTAAGGATCTGATTAAGGATGGATCTGATTAAGGATGGAACTGATTAAGGATCTGATTAAGGATGGACCTGATTAAGGATGGACCTGATTAAGGATCTGATTAAGGATGGACCTGATTAAGGATCTGATTAAGGATGGACCTGATTAAGGATGGAACTGATTAAGGATCTGATTAAGGATGGACCTGATTAAGGATCAGATTAAGGATGGACCTGATTAAGGATCTGATTAAGGATGGACCTGATTAAGGATCTGATTAAGGATGGATCTGATTAAGGATGGAACTGATTAAGGATCAGATTAAGGATGGACCTGATTAAGGATCTGATTAAGGATGGATCTGATTAAGGATGGAACTGATTAAGGATCTGATTAAGGATGGACCTGATTAAGGATCTGATTAAGGATGGACCTGATTAAGGATCTGATTAAGGATGGACCTGATAAAGGATGGAACTGATTAAGGATCTGATTAAGGATGGACCTGATTAAGGATCTGATTAAGGATGGACCTGATTAAGGATCTGATTAAGGATGGACCTGATTAAGGATGGAACTGATTAAGGATCTGATTAAGGATGGACCTGATTAAGGATGGAACTGATTAAGGATCTGATTAAGGATGGACCTGATTAAGGATGGAACTGATTAAGGATCTGATTAAGGATGGAACTGATTAAGGATCTGATTAAGGATGGACCTGATTAAGGATGGACCTGATTAAGGATGGAACTGATTAAGGATCTGATTAAGGATGGATCTGATTAAGGATCTGATTAAGGATGGACCTGATTAAGGATCTGATTAAGGATGGACCTGATTGAGGATGGAACTGATTAAGGATCTGATTAAGGATGGAAGTGATTAAGGATGGAACTGATAAAGGATGGAACTGATTAAGGATCTGATTAAGGATGGACCTGATTAAGGATGGAACTGATTAAGGATCTGATAAAGGATGGATCTGATTAAGGATCTGATTAAGGATGGACCTGATTAAGGATCTGATTAAGGATGGACCTGATTGAGGATGGAACTGATTAAGGATCTGATTAAGGATGGAAGTGATTAAGGATGGAACTGATAAAGGATGGAACTGATTAAGGATGGACCTGATTAAGGATGGACCTGATTAAGGATGGAACTGATTAAGGATGGAACTGATTAAGGATCTGATTAAGGATGGATCTGATTAAGGATCTGATTAAGGATGGACCTGATTAAGGATGGACCTGATTAAGGATCTGATTAAGGATGGACCTGATTAAGGATGGAACTGATTAAGGATCTGATTAAGGATGGATCTGATTAAGGATCTGATTAAGGATGGACCTGATTAAGGATCTGATTAAGGATGGACCTGATTAAGGATCTGATTAAGGATGGACCTGATTAAGGATCTGATTAAGGATGGACCTGATTAAGGATGGAACTGATTAAGGATCTGATTAAGGATGGATCTGATTAAGGATCTGATTAAGGATGGACCTGATTAAGGATGGACCTGATTAAGGATCTGATTAAGGATGGACCTGATTAAGGATGGAACTGATTAAGGATCTGATTAAGGATGGATCTGATTAAGGATCTGATTAAGGATGGACCTGATTAAGGATCTGATTAAGGATGGACCTGATTAAGGATCTGATTAAGGATGGAAGTGATTAAGGATGGAACTGATAAAGGATGGAACTGATTAAGGATCTGATTAAGGATGGACCTGAGTAAGGATGGACCTGATTAAGGATGGAACTGATTAAGGATGGAACTGATTAAGGATCTGATTAAGGATGGAACTGATTAAGGATCTGATTAAGGATGGACCTGATAAAGAATGGAACTGATTAAGGATGGAACTGATAAAGAATGGAACTGATTAAGGATGGAACTGATAAAGAATGAAACTGATTAAGGATGGAACTGATTAAGGATGGAACTGATTAAGGATGAACCTGATTAAGGATCTGATTAAGGATGGAACTGATTAAGGACGGAACTGATTAAGGATGGAATTGATTAAGGATGGAAGTGATTAAGGATGGAACTGATTAAGGATGGAAGTGATTAAGGATGGAACTGATTAAGGATGGAACTGATTAAGGATGGAAGTGATTAAGGATGGAAGTGATTAAGGATGGAACTGATTAAGGATGGAAGTGATTAAGGATGGAACTGATTAAGGATGGAACTGATTAAGGATGGAAGTGATTAAGGATGGAAGTGATTAAGGATGGAACTGATTAAGGATGGAACTGATTAAGGATCAGAATCAGAATTTGTAATCAAGATGTGTGGTGGAGTCAAGAATCAGAAGGTATAGTTTTTTTCTATCGAATCTCAATTAAAGATTTAACTGAATGAAGTAAGATAGCTTCGGGTTCTGAAAAAAGAATAAATAAAAAAGATTGAGGATTGTTGGTAAGAATGGATTGCTAATCTAGTTAAGGGATCAGGTATCAGAGTTCACAAGCTGCACGCTACCAGCAGGTGTGTCATGAGCAGAAAACTCAGGTAAAAAAGAATTTCTTGAAATTTATCATTTCCCAAGCGTGCTCAAAGCCAGCACTGAGCTATTCAATCCAGTTTTCTCATTCCGTTTTTCCTTCCTGTCCACGTGCGACACTAGGATTTCTCCCTCAAAAAAAATTTCGATATTATTTCTGTATATACAACAAGCTGAAGTCCCGATACTTCCTTTGCTGTGCCTTCTTCTTTTTTAGTTTTTTTAGCTAGCGATCTCTTCTTAGTGTCTCATCTCTCATTTGCATCAACTCTCCAGTATACCTGAGGAGAGTATCTCATCTCTCCCCTGTCTTATCTCTTCCCTGTCTCATCTCTTCCCTGTCTTATCTCTTCCCTGTCTCATCTCTCCCCTGTCTCATCTCTCCCCTGTCTTATCTCTTCCCTGTCTCATCTCTCCCCTGTCTTTTCTCTTCCCTGTCTCATCTCTTCCCTGTCTCATCTCTTCCCTGTCTCATCTCTCCCCTGTCTTTTCTCTTCCCTGTCTCATCTCTTCCCTGTCTCATCTCTTCCCTGTCTCATCTCTCCCCTGTCTCATCTCTTCCGTCTTATCTCTCCCGTCTCATCTCTCTCGTGTCTCATCTCTTCCCTGTCTTATCTCTTCCCTGTCTCATCTCTTCCCTGTCTTATCTCTTCCCTGTCTCATCTCTTCCCTGTCTTATCTCTTCCCTGTCTCATCTCTCCCCTCTCTCATCTCTCCCCTGTCTTATCTCTTCCCTGTCTCATCTCTCCCCTGTCTTTTCTCTTCCCTGTCTCATCTCTTCCCTGTCTCATCTCTTCCCTGTCTCATCTCTCCCCTGTCTTTTCTCTTCCCTGTCTCATCTCTTCCCTTTCTCATCTCTTCCCTGTCTCATCTCTCCCCTGTCTCATCTCTTCCGTCTTATCTCTCCCGTCGCATCTCTCTCGTGTCTTATCTCTTCCCTGTCTTATCTCTTCCCTGTCTCATCTCTTCCCTGTCTTATCTCTTCCCTGTCTCATCTCTCCCCTGTCTCATCTCTCCCCTGTCTTATCTCTTCCCTGTCTCATCTCTCCCCTGTCTTTTCTCTTCCCTGTCTCATCTCTCGTGTCTCATCTCTTCCCTGTCTCATCTCTCCCCTGTCTCATCTCTTCCGTCTTATCTCTCCCGTCTCATCTCTCTCGTGTCTCATCTCTTCCCTGTCTTATCTCTTCCCTGTCTCATCTCTTCCCTGTCTTATCTCTTCCCTGTCTTATCTCTTCCCTGTCTCATCTCTCCCCTGTCTCATCTCTCCCCTGTCTTATCTCTTCCCTGTCTCATCTCTCCCCTGTCTTTTCTCTTCCCTGTCTCATCTCTTCCCTGTCTCATCTCTTCCCTGTCTCATCTCTCCCCTGTCTCATCTCTTCCGTCTTATCTCTCCCGTCTCATCTCTCTCGTGTCTCATCTCTTCCCTGTCTCATCTCTTCCCTGTCTCATCTCTTCCCTGTCTCATCTCTTCCCTGTCTCATCTCTTCCCTGTCTCATCTCTCCCGTCTCATCTCTCTCGTGTCTCATCTCTTCCCTGTCTCATCCCTCCGCTATTTCATGTCTCATGTCTCATGGCTTTCGTGTCTTTTCATGTCCTGCATTTTGTAATTCTCGTTTGCAGGGTTCGGTTTCCGATACAATTAAAAGTGCATATAATTTACGGATGATAATTTTATCTACGATCTATAAACGAATAGTCCCTCAACTTTTCTACCCACCAGAATTGAACGGCCTACTTATCCAACTTAAGTTCTGCGTGGTATATTGCTGAAATCTGCGATTAAACAACTCCGACAAACTCCGAAAAGATTCTGCAAAGACTGCAGAGGACAGGCAAGTCACGAATGATGATGGGATCTCGAGATAACCATCTGTCACCCTCTGGGGCTGACTTCGAATCTTAGTAAATAATTTCCCAGCTCTAAAGTATTTACTAAGGCTTGGAACAGAGATAATCCCTTGTTATCCCATAGATCTATTTGGATTAAGATGCCAGACCCGGTCAGTCAGAATGGAAGTGCCAAAAAGTTTGTTAAGTGCGAAAAGTTCAACTTCAGGTAGCCAGCGTTTAGACCAGAAGAAGGTCAAAAGCAAAACAAACTATCCAACTGAAAGCCAGTTGACGGACGCTTCCAATCGCAATTCGATCTGTTCAGTTTGACCTTCCCAATGTGCCCATCTGTTTTGCCCATTTTAATTCATCTATTTCTTAGCCAAGGGGCTGTAGCCTTGTGGTTGGAGAATCCGACTTATGACTTGAAGGTCCGGGGTTCGATTCGCGACCAATCTGTGCAGTCGACAAGTACACTTTTCATCACTCTCACTCTCACTCTCACTCTCAGTCATTCACACACTCTCTCTCACTCTCAGTCATTCACACTCTCACACTCACTCTCACTCTCACTCTTACTCTCACTCTCACTCTCACTCTCACTCTCACTCTCACTCACTCTCACTCTCACTCTCACTCTCACTCTCACTCTCACTCACTCTCACTCTCACTCTCACTCTCACTCTCAGTCATTCACACTCTCACTCTCACTCTCACTCTCACTCTTATTCTCACTCACTCTCACTCTCACTCTCACTCTCAGTCATTCACACTCTCACTCTCACTCTCACTCTCACTCACTCTCACTCTCACTCTCACTCTCACTCTCAGTCATTCACACTCTCACTCTCACTCTCACTCTCACTCTCACTCTCACTCTCACTCTTATTCTCACTCACTCTCACTCTCACTCTCACTCTCAGTCATTCACACTCTCACTCTCACTCTCACTCTCACTCACTCTCACTCTCACTCTCACTCTCACTCTCAGTCATTCACACTCTCACTCTCACTCTCACTCTCACTCTCACTCTCAATCTCAATCTCAATCTCAATCTCACTCTCACTCTCACTCTCACTCTCACTCACTCTCACTCTCAATCTCACTCTCACTCTCACTCTCACTCTCACTCTCACTCTCACTCTCACTCTCACTCTCACTCTCAATCTCAATCTCAATCTCACTCTCACTCTCACTCTCACTCTCATTCTCACTCTCACTCACTCTCACTCCTAGGCTAAAAACTGCAGCCTTGACTAGGCTGAAACTCACACTGAAGGGCCAGTGTAGCTCGAATGGCACTGTCTGGGTGACGATGAGCAAGTCCAGTGCTGCGTGTCCGTTAATGAGCAGGCAGTAGATCACCTGGGCCACCTGCATCAGGATCAGCCCGACATCGAAAGTCTCTTTGCCGCGTCTGTACTTCTTGACTAGCAGAGTCAGTGACAGGCAGCTCAGAGCCAGGCCAGTCTCGGCCACCGGAAAAGTGAGCACCCTCAGGCAGAGGTACATTGCGCTTGGCTCCGGCCACGATCTGTTGCCCTTGGCGACAACGCTGTCGTTGCTCAGCAACAGTTGTTGCTCAGGCATTATTGCTCAGCGGAAGATTGCGTTAACAGTTCAATTTTCTTCCTTTCAACTATGCAAAGTGCTTGCGGCAATGGATCATGCTATAAAGTGGACTAAATGTTTGGGAGAATTGGGGCAGGCCGTCTCTGGGTGGATCTGGCCGTCATTTCTATTCTGATTGGACAGCGCTGTCGCCACTTTACGCGCTAAGTCGCATTTAAAAGTTTCCCAGCTTACACTGCGCGATTAGCGGTACGTAGCAGCGGCAGTGCCAATAAAAGTTGTTGGCAGCCTTCCCTCAGATTTCCAAAGTGAGATTTCTTTCTCGAAGAAGAAAGTGCATCAACTAGGCGACCCCGATCAGTCCTTTTCCTGCGTCGGTTTCTTCTGAAAATTTGACCTGCATTATGAAATTCCCCGACTAGAGAATATTCGTGTGCCAATAGTGATTTTTGGCAATCTTCTTAGCGTTTCCTTCCTCATCCTTTCAATCATTTCTCCTCACCTTCTAAAACATTTGAAATGTCCTGTTGCTGCTGTTGCTACAGTTGTCCAAATTTTACCAGCTGAAAGCAATCGGTTTTGTGATTACCCACACATACACACAAACGAATTTTAACAAAAGAAACATATTCGACAGAAGATCCTAGAAAGAGGTGAACACACACCTGGCAACCACATGGGACAACAAGGGTCGCATTCATTTCAATTTGTTACACGATTCTTCTGACACTGGGTATGCTTCTGTACTGATGTATCTACCGAATTCTTTGTTAATAGCTTCAAGGTTGAGTGATAAGTTTAGGAGACCAGCAAAAGATGTACAGATATCCACACAGATCTCAAAGAATGGAGTGACACCCCGGAAATCCAGATAAGAATGGAGTGACACTCCAGACATCCGGATAAGAATGGAGTGACACCCCAGACATCCAGATAAGAAAGTAGTGACACCCCAGACATCCGGATAAGAAAGTAGTGACACCCCAGCCATCCAGATAAGAATGGAGTGACACCCCAGACATCCAGATAAGAAAGTAGTGACACCCCAGACATCCGGATAAGAAAGTAGTGACACCCCAGACATCCAGATAAGAATGGAGTGAAACCCCAGACATCCAGATAAGAAAGTAGTGACACCCTAGACATCCAGATAAGAAAGTAGTGACACCCCAGACATCCAGATAAGAATGGAGTGACACCCCAGACATCCAGATAAGAATGGAGTGACACCCCAGCCATCCAGATAAAAAGTAGTGACACGCCAGCCATCCAGATAAGAATGGAGTGACACCCCAGACATCCAGATAAGAATGGAGTGACACCCCAGACATCCAGATATGAATGGAGTGACACCCCAGACATCCAGATAAGAATGGAGTGACACCCCAGACATCCGGATAAGAAAGTAGTGACACCCCAGACATCCAGATAAGAAAGTAGTGACACCCCAGACATCTAGATAAGAAAGTAGTGACACCCCAGACATCCAGATAAGAAAGTAGTGACACCCTAGACATCCAGATAAGAAAGTAGTGACACCCCAGACATCCAGATAAGAATGGAGTGACACCCCAGACATCCAGATAAGAATGGAGTGACACCCCAGCCATCCAGATAAAAAGTAGTGACACGCCAGCCATCCAGATAAGAATGGAGTGACACCCCAGACATCCAGATAAGAAAGTAGTGACACCCCAGACATCCGGATAAGAAAGTAGTGACACCCCAGACATCCAGATAAGAATGGAGTGAAACCCCAGACATCCAGATAAGAAAGTAGTGACACCCTAGACATCCAGATAAGAAAGTAGTGACACCCCAGACATCCAGATAAGAATGGAGTGACACCCCAGACATCCAGATAAGAATGGAGTGACACCCCAGCCATCCAGATAAAAAGTAGTGACACGCCAGCCATCCAGATAAGAATGGAGTGACACCCCAGACATCCAGATAAGAATGGAGTGACACCCCAGACATACAGATATGAATGGAGTGACACCCCAGACATCCAGATATGAATGGAGTGACACCCCAGATATCCAGATAAGAAAGTAGTGACACCCCAGACATCCAGATAAGAAAGTAGTGACACCCTAGACATCCAGATAAGAATGGAGTGACACCCCAGACATACAGATAAGAATGGAGTGACACCCCAGACATACAGATATGAATGGAGTGACACCCCAGACATCCAGATAAGAGATAAGAAAAGAGTGACACCTCTAATATGAGAAAGGAGCTTGATACCAATTTCATACTCGTAATATAGTTAGATTAGCAAATTTATTCTCAAAATCCCAGCACTGCCCTCTGACCTTGGACAGACTAACTCAAAACCACGAGCCAGCTCAACTTTTTACTATGATGAGCAAAGAGAAATGACTGTTCTCCAAAGTGTACAGTGGATGCTGGATGGGTTGCTTGTGTTTAACTAGGCTGCATTCTTACTCTACATTTTCCCGGGATTGTCTAGATTGGTTCGATGCAGTCCATTGCATCCTAATGCTGCGGCCTCGCAGCCAAATCTGTGCAGTTGGCGAGTACTTTCAATCACTTTGGCTTGCATGCACTCTCGCTTCCTGTCTCAGGGAATCTGGTACACTCATGCCCACTCACTCTCACTCTCACTCTTAATCTCACTCTCACTCACAATCATTCACACTCTCACGCTCACTCTCACTCTCACTCTCACTCATTCACACTCTCACTCTCACTCTCACTCTCACTCTCAATCTCACTCTCACTCTCACTCTCAATCTCACTCTCACTCTCACTCTCAATCTCACTCTCACTCTCACTCTCAATCTCACTCTCACTCTCACTCTCAATCTCACTCTCACTCTCACTCTCTCACTCATTTACACTCTCGCTCTCAATTTCACTCTAAATCTCACTCTCAATCTCACTCACATTCTAAATCTCACTCACATTCTCAATCTCACTCACATTCTAAATCTCACTCACACTCTCAATCTCACTCACACTCTCAATCACACTCTCAATCTCACTCACATTCTCAATCTCACTCACATTCTCAATCTCACTCACACTCGCAATCTCACTCTCAATCTCACTCACATTCTCAATCTCACTCACACTCTCAATCACACTCTCAATCTCACTCGCAATCTCACTCTCACTCACATTCTCAATCTCACTCTCAATCTCACTCACATTCTCAATCTCACTCACATTCTCAATCTCACTCACACTCGCAATCTCACTCTCAATCTCACTCACATTCTCAATCTCACTCACATTCTCAATCTCACTCATTCTCAATCTCACTCACACTCTCAATCTCACTCTCAATCTCACTCTCACTCTCACTCTCAATCTCACTCTCACTCTCACTCTCACTCTCAATCTCACTCTCACTCTCAATCTCAATCTCACTCTCACTCTCACTCTCAATCTCACTCTCACTCTCACTCTCACTCTCACTCTCACTCTCACTCTCAATCTCACTCTCACTCTCACTCTCAATCTCACTCTCACTCTCACTCTCAATCTCACTCTCACTCTCAATCTCAATCTCACTCTCACTCTCACTCTCAATCTCACTCTCACTCTCACTCTCAATCTCACTCTCACTCTCTCTCACTCACTAATTCACCCTGATTCCACTCAGTAAAATTTATAGAAGCTCGCGCACAGGCCTATACTTTAAGAAATGTATTCGTACATCGCAACATTATTGGTTGGTATTTGCGGCAGATGTACTTTCTGTGCGAATTATGCATTCTGTCTTGCCTTTTCTTATTAGTTTTTTTGAAAGTTTTGCCGCAACCAAACTAAATTGGGAGCAACAGAAGCTGATCTTTTGCTTTTATATGAAGAAAAGTACTATTGACAAGAGGAAGCCACAGAGTGAGTTCCGTCTCTTCTCAAAAATTCAATTTTCGCAAGTGTGCTGTAAATATTCTCAAGACTTTGCAATACTAATCGTGCTTGCTATTATTAGTAGTGTGATACGTTTAATAATATTCTAGGAATTGCCATGCAATTCCTCTAGACAAAGACAAAATGACAAATGAACTTCTTGCAATTTAAAACCTCACAACCTGAAGACTCAGGAGCTGAAGCCTCACAACCTGAAGCCTAACAACCTGAAGCCTCACAACCTGAAGCCTCACAACCTGAAGCCTCACAGCCTGAAGCTTCACAACCTGAAGCCTCACAACCTGAAGCCTCACAACCTGAAGCCTCACAACCTGAAGCCTCACAACCTGAAGCCTCACAACCTGAAGCCTCACAGCCTGAAGCCTCACAACCTGAAGCCTCACAACCTGAAGCCTCACAACCTGAAGCCTCACAACCTGAAGCCTCACAACCTGAAGCCTCACAACCTGAAGCCCCACAACCTGAAGCCTCACAGCCTGAAGCCTCACAACCTGAAGCCTCACAACCTGAAGCCTCACAACCTGAAGCCTCACAACCTGAAGCCTCACAGCCTGAAGCCTCAGAAGCTGATAGGATACTCGCAAATATATATTTCCCAGAGTAAAACTTTGTCACTAAGCAACAACTGTACACTGATGATAAAATCAAGTTGAATTTGATCAAACCACCAGGTGCATCATAAGCCACAGGTACATCCGGCACCGGTGATAAAAGCTGTTCACTATTCGCCTTAGGCTAGCGCGCTTCTGCAGCCTGTCAAACCTGCGACAGACCGACCGCCGGCGCATACGCAGATAGAATCGAACCCGCTGACTCCACAGCCTCAGTTGGTGCCGGTGCCATTGTTGAGACTCTGACACGGCAGAAGCAGTTGCACCCGATGATCGGGTGGAAACTACAGCGAATATTATAACAGTGCAGAAAACTGCGGAAGGAGAATAGATTTGGGATGTTTATCCTACTACTTGGGATGTTTATCCTACTGCTTGGGATGTTTATCCTACTGCTTGGGATGTTTATCCTACTACTTATGATGTTTATTTAACAACAACAGATTTGGGATGTTTATCATACTACTTGGGATGTTTATTTAACAACAACAGATTTGGGATGTTTATCCTACTACTTGGGATGTTTATTTAACAACAACAGATTTGGGATGTTTATCCTACAACATTTATCCTACAACAATGGATTTGGGATGTTTATCATATACTACAATAGATTTGGGATGTTTATCCTACAACAATAGATTTGGGATGTTTATCCTACTACAATAGATTTGGGATGTTTATCATATACTACAATAGATTTGGGATGTTTATCCTACAACAATGGATTTGGGATGTTTATCATATACTACAATAGATTTGGGATGTTTATCCTACAACAATAGATTTGGGATGTTTATCCTACAACAATAGATTTGGGATGTTTATCCTACTACAATAGATTTGGGATGTTTATCCTACTACAATAGATTTGGGATGTTTATCCTACTACAATAGATTTGGGATGTTTATCCTACTACAATAGATTTGGGATGTTTATCCTACTACAATAGATTTGGGATGTTTATCCTACTACAATAGATTTGGGATGTTTATCCTACCGCGGTGTAATAAAATAATAATAATTGCAGGAGGGCTGCGGGCAATGGCACATCATTTAGTGACACTAGACCCGCAGCCAGCGAGGAGGCAATTCTGCCCATTTCGCTGACTCCTGAGCACACACCTCAGATAATGTACGCAGGCACACACTCACACAGGTGTGTATATCTGTCCTTTGACTTTCTCATCGTCAGGCAGTGTGTACACTCTCACTGTGCCTTGGAGGTTGGCCCTCAAGGGTATAAATTGCACGACAAGCCCCCAAGCCTTCTCTCCGCGACTGCGCCCCAAATGAATGTGACCTCGCCGCGGAATCGAGCTCAGGGACCTTGGTGCGAGAGGCAAACGCGTTAACCGCTCCGCCACTCACCCCATCTACTACTGTGTAAGTAGGATTTTTGTCATACTACAACGGATTTGGGAAATTTTCCTCTGAATCTACTATCCTATGTATGATCCGGTCTCAATTGGTACTCAATCAGGTGAAGAACAACCACGAACACTCACCAGAGACCAAGAGGACTGTAAACTTCATCGATAAGCCAGCCCTCTTTTAATGTTGCGGTCAAAAAAATACTTCCGCAATAATTGTTCTTGTGAAAACTTCAATAGCAACTTTAATTTCATATGTGAAATTCATTAAACTGCAGTGAAATTTGCAGTATGCTCAAACGAAAAGTTATCACACAAAAACTCATTTAAAAACTCATTGAAAAGGGTGGCAGATGTTTTTTAATCAGTGTTCGTGCAGTTTCGGTTAAATTGTGGTAGAAGAATCTAAACAATTCATGCCGACTAGATTGAGCACAAGTGTTTCAAGCAATTCGTCTCCATTCATTACTTTTCTAAAAGGCAAAATATATTGATTCGGCTCAGTCTAAAGACCGTGTGTGCTGGACGAATCAGGGGAATGGGGAAGAAGAGGGGAATGGGGAGAGGGGAATGGGGAAGGAGAGGGGAATGGGGAAGAATAGGGGAATGGGGAAGGAGAGGGGAATGGGGAAGAATAGGGGAATGGGGAAGAATAGGGGAATGGGGAAGAAGAGGGGAATGGGGAAGGAGAGGGGAATGGGGAAGAAGAGGGGAATGGGGAAGAAGAGGGGAATGGGGAAGAAGAGGGGAATGGGGAAGAATAGTTAAATGGGGAAAAAGAGGGGAATGGGGAATGGGGAAGAAGAGGGGAATGGGGAAGAAAGTGGGAATGGGTAAGAAAGGGGGGATGGGGAAGAAGAGGGGAATGGGGAAGAAAGTGGGAATGGGTAAGAAAGGGGGGATGGGGAAGAAGAGGGGAATGGGAAGAATAGTTGAATGAGGAAGAAGAGGGGAATGGGGAAGAAAGTGGGAATGGGTAAGAAAGGGGGGATGGGGAAGAAGAGGGGAATGGGAAGAATAGTTGAATGGGGAAAAAGAGGGGAATGGGGAAGAAGAGGGGAATGGGAAGAATATTTGAATGGGGAAAAAGAGGGGAATAGGGAAGAAGAGGGGAATGGGGAATAAAGGGGGAATGGGAAGAATAGTTGAATGGGGAAAAAGAGGGGAATGGAGGAAAATTGAGGAATGGGGAAGAAGAGGGATTGGGTTTGAAAAAAGGTGTATGGGGGAGAAAAGAAACAAGGAGAGAATTAAACGAAAAATGTGGGCTTTGTTTTGTGGAGCCTCCAAGCTTAATTAAAAAATTATTAACAAATTCGTTTGCTTTCAATACAGCGGTACATAGAAGCAGGGTTCAAATTACTCCAAAGTCTAAAGTACGAGTATAAGCAGACCTCCTAGCTCCGACTTTCTTCTGCCAACGACGTGTCGCGAGTCAACTCCAAAAAATGGAAGTCGCAGAGTGTTCCCTCTTTCAGGTAATCGATCCGAGCAAACAGTTTTTCGAATCGAATGACAGGCATATGGCTTCTCAAATTATTCGCCCCTCTGTTCCTCAGGGGACTAGATCCAAGATTCGATTAGATTACTAGATTACTTATGGGACCAATTCTAGGCAAATAGTCTCTTTCTTACCCCTCTCCTCGTCTCTTTCTTACCCCTCTCCTCATATCTTTCTTACCCCTCTCTCTATATCTTTCTTACCCCTCTCCTCATATCTTTCTTACCCCTCTCTCTATATCTTTCTTACCCCACTCCTCATCTCTTTCTTACCCTTCTCCTCATCTCTTTCTTACCCCTCTCCTCATCTCTTTCTTACCCCTCTCCTCATCTCTTTCTTACCCTTCTCCTCATCTCTTTCTTACCCCACTCCTCATCTCTTTCTTACCCCACTCCTCATCTCTTTCTTACCCCTCTCCTCATCTCTTTCTTACCCTTCTCCTCATCTCTTTCTTACCCCACTCCTCATCTCTTTCTTACCCACTCCTCATCTCTTTCTTACCCCACTCCTCATCTCTTTCTTACCCTTCTCCTCATCTCTTTCTTACCCCACTCCTCATCTCTTTCTTACCCCACTCCTCATCTCTTTCTTACCCTTCTCCTCATCTCTTTCTTACCCTTCTCCTCATCTCTTTCTTACCCTTCTCCTCATCTCTTTCTTACCCCATACCTGTCCTTCGGTCTCACTCAGCTTTCAGTTTTCATCTCTTTTTTCCCAGAAGTGAGCAATTCATGTCACCTGCTGAGTCGAGAGCTGTTAAATCCACTTAGTAATCCAATGTGAACCGCAACTTTAACCCTAATAGGAAGAACCAGCTGAGCTAGTGAAGGAAGTGAGCATAATACGGCAACCATTTTCCCGGTTCCGTGACAGCAGAATCTGGACTTTAATTGGTCTGATGGGTGAGGTAGAGGAACGAGTAGGGGGTGAGACAGGCGAGCATGGAGAAGAGAAAAGTTTGAGTCTGGTTTGAGTCTGTTTGGATTGGCTATTGCAATTTTTTACCCATCTCGGGGCAATATACTGAGCATTGGGAAATGCCACTCACACTCGCCGCACATCATCAATGCCTATCCCGCTCCGCTCTGCCGGTATACGAGTATTTGCTGGTTGAGTTGCTGGGGAAGAGAGAATAATAGCCTGCAGTTCTCAAAAGTCTTTGGAGAAAAGCTGAGAATATTCTAAGCCTGAAGATCAGCAACTGAAAGAATATGTACCGCCACTCCATGAGCTTCAACTGCCGGCTGCGGGTGAGCAGAAAACCTTCAGGCTTATTCTTGTAGGCTGAACATGCGTTGTCTTCTTTAGCTGATGAATTTAACATTTTTCCCGATGGGGAATTGGGAGAATTGGGGAATTGGGAGAATTGGGGAATTAGGAGAATTGGGGAATTGGGGAATCGGGGAATTGGAAGAATTGGGGAATTGGGGAATTGGGGAATTGGCAGAATTGGGGAATTGGAGAATTGGGGAATTGGGAGAATTGGGGAATTGGGAGAATTGGGGAATTGGGAGAATTGGGGAATTGGGAGAATTTGGGAATTGGGAGAATTGGGGAATTGGGAGAATTGGGGAATTGGGAGAATTGGGGAATTGGGAGAATTTGGGAATTGGGAGAATTGGGGAATTGGGAGAATTGGGGAATTGGGAGAATTGGGGAATTGGGAGAATTGGGGAATTAGGAGAATTGGGGAATTGGGGAATCGGGGAATTGGAAGAATTGGGGAATTGGGGAATTGGGGAATTGGCAGAATTGGGGAATTGGAGAATTGGGGAATTGGGAGAATTGGGGAATTGGGAGAATTGGGGAATTGGGAGAATTGGGGAATTAGGAGAATTGGGGAATCGGGGAATTGGAAGAATTGGGGAATTGTGGAATTGGGGAATTGGGGAATTGGCAGAATTGGGGAATTGGAGAATTGGGGAATTGGGAGAATTGGGGAATTGGGAGAATTGGGGAATTGGGAGAATTGGGGAATTGGGAGAATTTGGGAATTGGGAGAATTGGGGAATTGGGAGAATTGGGGAATTGGGAGAATTGGGGAATCGGGAGAATTGGGGAATTGGGAGAATTGGGGAATTGGGAGAATTGGGGAATTGGGAGAATTGGGGAATCGGGAGAATTGGGGAATTGGGAGAATTGGGGAATTGGGAGAATTGGGGAATTGGGAGAATTGGGGAATTGGGATAATTGGGGAATTGGGAGAATTGGGGAATTGGGAGAATTGGGGAATTGAGAGAATTGGGGACGCAGGTAGATTAGGGACGCAGGTAGATTAGGGACGCAGGTAGATTAGGGACACAGGTAGTTAAGGGGCATATGTAGATTAGGGACGCGGGTAGATTAGGGACGTAGGTAGATTAGGGACGCAGGTAGATTAGGGACACAGGTAGTTAAGGGGCATATGTAGATTAGGGACGCGGGTAGATTAGGGACGCAGGTAGATTAGGGACGCCGGTAGATTAGGGACACAGGTAGTTAAGGGGCATATGTAGAATAGGGACGCCGTTCGATTAGGCAGAAAGTAGAATAGGGAGATAATATTCAGGATACAGGTAAAGTAGGGAGACAGACAGGGATTATGGGTCGAAGGGATCTAGAAAAGGAATTGCGATCGTTCATTATCCGAATCCCCAAAGTTCATTAGTCTTCGCCTCTATCGCATCCTCTATTTGAGCTTGTCAATTCTATCCTATTTACGATGCCTGCTAATTAATGTTAATTATTTGGTGAGGAATGCAGTGGCCCAAATCCCTGCGGCGCGAGGGAGGCAATAAAGTCATTTTTATAGTTATAGCGAAACAGCTTATTATAGTCCCATGCACATCTATTTTCCTATCCTGTGCGGTTTGTTTAGTGTTAGTCATAGGACAGATTTGTTTCTAGGAGGGCTCTGAGAATGTTCTCTACTAGCAGTCCAACTCGATGAGGTGGATGAAATCAAGGAAAAAATTGGATTGTAGGCAAAGTGTACCGCCTGTTGATTAGCCTCAGAATCTCTGCTTCTGGATAGCAAGTAAGGATTGATTTGGACTAAGTAATAATTTTACCACAAGTCTGCACTTTATGAAACAGATCGAGTTCACGGCTAGATGAAATGAGAGCGCGTTCTGAAGTGATAAATTAGTTTCATCAAATAGTCTCTTAGTGTGATCATGGAGTGCTAAATGAGTGTGATCATGGAGTGCTAAATGAGTGTGATCATGGAGTGCTAAATGAGTGTGATCATGGAGTGCTAAATGAGTGTGATCATGGAGTGCTAAATGAGTGTGATCATGGAGTGCCAAATGAGTGTGATAATGGAGTGCTAAATGAGTGTGAGCATGGAGTGCTAAATGAGTGTGATCATGGAGTGCCAAATGAGTGTGATCATGGAGTGCTAAATGAGTGTGATCATGGAGTGCTAAATGAGTGTGATCATGGAGTGCTAAATGAGTGTGATCATGGAGTGCTAAATGAGTGTGATCATGGAGTGCTAAATGAGTGTGATCATGGAGTGCTAAATGAGTGTGATCATGGAGTGCTAAATGAGTGTGATCATGGAGTGCTAAATGAGTGTGATCATGGAGTGCTAAATGAGTGTGATCATGGAGTGCTAAATGAGTGTTATCATGGAGTGCCAAATGAGTGTGATCATGGAGTGCTAAATGAGTGTGATCATGGAGTGCTAAATGAGTGTGATCATGGAGTGCTAAATGAGTGTGATCATGGAGTGCTAAATGAGTGTGATCATGGAGTGCTAAATGAGTGTGATAATGGAGTGCTAAATGAGTGTGATCATAGAGTGCTAAATAAGTGTGATCATGGAGTGCCAAATGAGTGTGATCATGGAGTGCTAAATGAGTGTGATCATGGAGTGCTAAATGAGTGTGATCATGGAGTGCTAAATGAGTGTGATCATGGAGTGCTAAATGAGTGTGATCATGGAGTGCTAAATGAGTGTGATAATGGAGAAAGCGAAGAATGAGAGAGTAGAGTACAGCTAAAAAGTGCTCAAAATGTGAGCACATTATGAGTTTCTAAACCTGGATATCCGCTCTTTTCCTAGTCCGAGACAGATGCCGCCGAGGACGCCATCCCACTTGGGGATCTAGGCCAAGATGGCGGCTCCTCTCCTCATCCGGCTGCTTCCGCCAGCGCCAGCGCAATCAACGGTGAAGACTCCGAGAAGCGCATCGGTAAGGAGTCTTTGAACTCAAAACTCAGCAATCGACTCTCGAATCCCCGATGAGGATCTGATCCCAATTTTCTCGAATCCCCGATGAGGATCTGATCCCAATTTTCTCGAATCCCGATGAGGATCTGATCCCAATTTTCTAGAATCCCCGATGAGGATCTGATCCCAATTTTCTCGAATCCCCGATGAGGATCTGATCTCAATTTTCTAGAATCCCGATGAGGATCTGATCCCAATTTTCTAGAATCCCCGATGAGGATCTGATCCCAATTTTTTAGAATCCCGATGAGGATCTGATCCCAATTTTCTCGAATCCCGATGAGGATCTGATCCCAATTTTCTTGAATCTCCGATGAGGATCTGATCCCAATTTTCTAGAATCCCGATGAGGATCTGATCCCGATTTTCTCGAATCCCCGAAAGGATCTGATCCCCGTACTCCCAAATCCAGAATGCATGTACTTTCTGATTCTAATTCTTCCTCCTGCATTGTAGACTATGTGCTGGTGTGGGAAGAGGATCTGATCCCCTCAGGAGGTGAAGCGGCAGCGGCCGAGGCTGTCAGGCGGGCGCTGTGTCGACGCAGGTTCGAATCTAATTTGCGTCGGGCCGGAGTTGAAATCGAAGAGGTAATAGTTAGCCAACATTTGTGCATTCTAGACTCTTAACGTAAATAGGCTAAATATACAATGTACATAGGGTAGAAAACGAGTATATAATGTACATAAACTAGCATGCTAGAATGTACATAGACAAGAATGTACATAGACTAGAATGTACATAGACAAGAATGTACGTAGACTATAATGCACATAGACTAGAATGTACGTAGACTAGAATGTACATAGGCTAGAATGTACGTAGACTATAATGCACATAGACTAGAATGTACATAGACAAGAATGTACATCTTGTTCGAATGTACATAGGCTAGAATGCACTTTTGCTAGAAGTTAAAATTTCGCCTAGTGTACATTTGGCTTGAATTGAGAGCATGCCATGTAGAGCGATGCTTTCCAAATCGGGCAGTGCAATTTTCTGATTTAGAAACTGTTAGCAGTCATTGAAGTGCGCTGAATCTTGCATGATATTTTCAGGGGGATTAGCGAGGTCAGCCTCTCTTTATAGCCAGATAATGAAAATAGGCAAACAATTTTTTGTTTGACATCTCTCTGACATCAAACTGCGACTTCTGTTTGCCTGCAGCAATCTCCGGGGGACAAGCGGGCAGTTTGAACGGCTTGGATCATTATCCCCAATCCCAATCGCTGGGTCATTAGGAATTAGCGCTACAAGCACGCGACAATGGGAGATCGAGAAGGAAGCGTGAAGGAAAAAACCGATGGAGTCTGGCCGAGTGTCCCGTTTCGCCGCATGGTCTGTTTTGTTCTTAGAAGTCTTCGGAAAACCGTGTCCTTCACATGAGTAAATTTAGTATTTGTTTCTGAGAGCAGCAGGAAGACTCAAATAAGGAATATAAGAGACGTTGCCGCCACGTCACTGCTTGATTGAAATGAGCTAATTTTTGTCTTGTCCTCAGATAACGAGAGCTTGAGATAAGGTAGAATCACACTGCCTTAATTGTATAGAACATGCAGAATTAACTTTTCCAGCTCTACTGCCCTCTTGCTCTGCCTTTCCGCACTTTCTTTCTCCCTCTCCGCTCTCTCCCTCTCCCTCTCCGCTCTCTCCCTCTCCCTCTCCGCTCTCTCCCTCTCCCTCTCCGCTCTCTTCCTCTCCCTCTCCGCTCTCTCCCTCTCTCTTTCCGCACTTTCTTTCTCCCTCTCCACTCTCTGCCTCTCCCTCTCCGCTCTCTGTCTCTCCCTCTCCGCTCTCTCCCTCTCTCTTTCCGCTCTCTCCCTCTCCCTCTCCGCTCTCTCCCTCTCTCTTTCCGCACTTTCTTTCTCCCTCTCCGCTCTCTGCCTCTCCCTCTCCGCTCTCTGCCTCTCCCTCTCCGCTCTCTGCCTCTCCCTCTCCGCTCTCTGCCTCTCCCTCTCCGCTCTCTCCCTCTCCCTCTCCGCTCTCTCCCTCTCTCTTTCCGCACTTTCTTTCCCCTTTTCCGCTCTCTCCCTCTCCCTTTTCCCGCTCTCTATTCCACTATCCTATCTGTTCCTCTCTTTCCGCTCTCTGTTTTACCCTCATCTCGGCAGTGATCAATTCATGATTCAGTAGTCTATTTTACTTTCCCATTATTTTCTTGTTTCTACGCTTCTCAGAATTTGTTAATAATCTACTCAATTATTGACCCAATAGATTGCTAATATCCCCGCAGGAGACAAGCAGCAGCGAGAAGAAGCGCATGCACTTTCTAAAGCTTTTCATCCCGTGGGAGGTTATGTGCTACTATGCGGAGGATCTGAGCCTGCGAGCGCCACTCCAGGTAAGCGGAAGACTGTTCTTTTTGGTAAATTAGTTTTTGCCGACAAAACTGAGACTCGCGAAATAAACTCAATAAATTCTTAACTATTCGGTTGATGGATAACTATTCGCCATTTTAGGTTAAAAGCTTTTAGAAATTCAGAAATTCGAAAAATCTTCTATTGTCTTGGAATCCCTTTGTGTCCCAGCAAAATCCTCGATGTCCGAAATTCGTCAATTAGGGGAGCTCGTCAAGTGAAATAGTTCGTCGCTAAATTCATCGTTAAAAGAAATTCGTCGATACTAGAAATTCGTCGATAAAAGAAATTCGTCGATAAAAGAAATTCGTCGATAAAAGAAATTCGTCGATAAAAGAAATTCGTCGATAAAAGAAATTCATGGATAAAAGAAATTCGTCGATAAAAGAAATTCGTCGATAAAAGAAATTCATGGATAAAAGAAATTCATCGATAAAAGAAATTCGTCGATAAAAGAAATTCGTCGATAAAAGAAATTCGTCGATAAAAGAAATTCATGGATAAAAGAAATTCGTCGATAATAGAAACTCATTGGTAATTGAAATTCGTCGATAAAAGAAATTTGTCGATAATAGAAACTCATTGGTAATTGAAATTCATCGATAAAAGAAATTCGTCGATAATAGAAACTCATTGGTAATTGAAATTCGTCGATAAAAGAAATTTGTCGATAATA
The DNA here is from genome assembly GCA_950097015.1 of Macrostomum hystrix. Taxonomy (NCBI): domain Eukaryota; kingdom Metazoa; phylum Platyhelminthes; family Macrostomidae; genus Macrostomum; species Macrostomum hystrix. The sequence goes on along the minus strand of CATNEN010000025.1, from coordinate 4,763,835 downwards.
GAAACTCATTGGTAATTGAAATTCATGGATAAAAGAAATTCGTCGATAATAGAAACTCATTGGTAATTGAAATTCATGGATAAAAGAAATTCGTCGATAATAGAAACTCATTGGTAATTGAAATTCATCGATAAAAGAAATTCGTCGATAAAAGAAATTCGTCGATAAAAGAAATTCGTCGATAATAGAAATTTATTGGTAATTGAAATTCATCGATAAAATAAATTCGTCGATAATAGAAATTCATCGATAATAGAAACTCATTGGTAATTGAAATTCATCGATAATAGAAATTCGTCATGTATGGAAATTCGTCGTTAATAGAAATTCGTCATGTATGGAAATTCATCGATAATAGAAATTCGTCATGTATGGAAATTCGTCGTTAATAGAAATTCATCGATAAAGTCGTAAATGTAAACTAATAGGTAAAGTAGTCTATTTATAAATCAAGGGATTCGGCTAATTCTTAATAAGGAGCAATTGTAATAAAAAATACTAAGTTTAGGACAAATAGATAAAACGAATCAACTGTCTGTTTGAGGACAAACCGTTGCAGCGTTGTAGTACAGAAGCTCCAAAATAGTAAAAATGGTACCTATTGCACAAGGGAATTGTGCACTGTTTTCCTTTGCCAAACAGTTGGTGATTAATAATGGTCCTTTCGCACTCGCCACCTCTGCATCATTTCAGCTACTCAACCGTGTGAGAGCAAATATATATACCGACTAGATCGTTAATCGATGGTTACTTAGTTTTATAAACCACATTATTTATCTTTTATTTAGTTATACGTTTTGGCAAGCCAAGATTTTACTCTCTTAATTTTTTCTGTCGAATACACACACACACACAATTCTATAGACGTGCTTGCTGCAACATTTGTTTGACTCAGCAATGCGTAAAGCATTTATCTATCTATTATTGACGTCTTTTTATCAAATAGAAAAGTCAAAATAACTTGGGAATCTTATATCGTTAACGCCTTGTTGAATAAGACGTACATTTGGCTAGACTGTACATGAGACCAGAGTGTACATTAAGCTAAAATTACGTTTACTTATATGTACATTCGGCAATATGTACATTTGACTCCAATGTACATTCAGTTAGATGTACATGTGACTTAAATGTACATTCGACTCGAATGTAACCTTTTTCCAGTACAGTACACAAGGGTAGAATTCACTTAAAATATTTTCTTCAAATACCAAAATTTGGAACATTACATGTCAGAAAAAAGCTCCTATTTCACTGAAAAAACACTAATAATTTATATATGAGCACAGAAACACAACTGATCGATTCTGCTAATTACCGAATTATTTTTCATCAAAATAAATAAGATAAGTATTTATTCTATAACTTTCTATAGTTATTATCTCACCTATTGATTCCAAGACGAGGCAAAATCCTACCGAGAACTGGTCGGGTCACGTGTTTCAACACCTGCGCATACCGAACGCCATGGAACAGGTGGTGCCGAACCAGCCGCCTGACTTCTACACCTGCCCGTTTAGAAAGTCCAAACTGAATAAGTGAGCTCGGTTTCAACTCACACTATTTTCGAATGCGTAACCAATGGAAATCTGTGGAGAATGAGTCATGACCTATTGTAGCTTTGAGACTACATCAAGAATGATTCATGATTTAATGAGTCCTGATCTGATCAAATCTCAGGGAGTGGGTCATGATCTGATCAAATCTCAGGGAGTGAGTCATAATCTGATCAAATCTCAGGGAATGAGTCATAATCTGATCAAATCTCAGGGAATGAGTCCTGATCTGATCAAATCTCAGGGAGTGAGTCATGCTCTGATCAAATCTCAGGGAATGAGTCATAATCTGATCAAATCTCAGGGAATGAGTCCTGATCTGATCAAATCTCAGGGAATGAGTCATGCTCTGATCAAATCTCAGGGAATGAGTCATAATCTTATCAAATCTCAGGGAATGAGTCCTGATCTGATCAAATCTCAGGGAGTGAGTCATAATCTGATCAGATCTCAGGGAGTGAGTCATGATCTGATCAAATCTCAGGGAGTGAGTCATAATCTGATCAAATCTCAGGGAGTGAGTCATGATCTGATCAAATCTCAGGGAGTGAGTCATGATCTGATCAAATCTCAGGGAGTGAGTCATGATCTGATCAAATCTCAGGGAATGAGTCATGATCTGATCAAATCTCAGGGAGTGAGTCATAATCTGATCAAATCTCATGGAATGAGTCATAATCTGATCAAATCTCAGGGAATGAGTCCTGATCTGATCAAATCTCAGGGAATGAGTCATGCTCTGATCAAATCTCAGGGAATGAGTCATGATCTGATCAAATCTCAGGGAGTGAGTCATGATCTGATCAAATCTCAGGGAATGAGTCCTGATCTGATCAAATCTCAGGGAATGAGTCATAATCTTATCAAATCTCAGGGAATGAGTCCTGATCTGATCAAATCTCAGGGAATGAGTCATGATCTGATCAAATCTCAGGGAGTGAGTCATGATCTGATCAAATCTCAGGGAGTGAGTCATGATCTGATCAAATCTCAGGGAGTGAGTCATGATCTGATCAAATCTCAGGGAGTGAGTCATGATCTGATCAAATCTCAGGGAATGAGTCATGATCTGATCAAATCTCAGGGAGTGAGTCATAATCTGATCAAATCTCATGGAATGAGTCATGCCTTGATCAAATCTCAGGGAGTGAGTCATAATCTGATCAAATCTCAGGGAATGAGTCATGATCTGATCAAATCTCAGGGAGTGAGTCATGATCTGATCAAATCTCAGGGAATGAGTCATGATCTGATCAAATCTCAGGGAGTGAGTCATAATCTGATCAAATCTCATGGAATGAGTCATGCCTTGATCAAATCTCAGGGAGTGAGTCATAATCTGATCAAATCTCATGGAATGAGTCATGCCTTGATCAAATCTCAGGGAATGAGTCCTGATCTGATCAAATCTCAGGGAATGAGTCATAATCTGATCAAATCTCAGGGAATGAGTCATAATCTGATCAAATCTCAGAGAATGAGTCATGATCTGATCAAATCTCAGGGAATGAGTCATGATCTGATCAAATCTCAGGGAATGAGTCATGATCTGATCAAATCTCAGAGAATGAGTCATGATCTGATCAAATCTCAGGGAATGAGTCATGATCTGATCAAAACTCAGGGAATGAGTCATAATCTGATCAAATCTCAGAGAATGAGTCATGATCTGATCAAATCTCAGAGAATGAGTCATGATCTGATCAAATCTCAGGGAATGAGTCATGATCTGATCAAAACTCAGGGAATGAGTCATGATCTGATCAAATCTCAGGGAATGAGTCACGATTTTACAAAGTTCCTGATTGACAGTCTGCAGCAACAACAGCAAAGTAGTAAAATAATTTTAATAGGATTTTTATGGGCTAAGGATGTTCTGGCGTAACAAACAAAAGTATGAAATATTGCTCACTTTTCGGGTTTTATTTGAAAAGTAATTTTCCAACACACTGTTCTCATCTGAGCAGTTGTCCCTCGACAGTGCTTCATAACTTTTTATTCCCGTCGATTAATACTTTCGATCAATCAGCTTCGCATAATTCTTGAGCACATGCTCAATGTGTGTGGTACTCATGGATGGACAGGGTCTTTGCTCGCCGCACCCCTTCATCTTAATCAGTATTGTTCTTCTCTTTCTAGCTCTGAAATCCATTCGTTTAGACAGAATTTTCGATTTTATGAAAGTCTACAAAATAAATGTCAAAATATGCGAGAGTCCTGGAAAGCAGAAAAACTACACGGCGTATCTATTTGTATTCCCAATGGAGTCTAAAAGTTCTGGAAAATTCAGGAAATTCAAAGAGAAAAAATTAAAGAAAACCGGGGCCAACCCCAAAGAGTGGGCTAATTTCAAAACAGGTGAGTAATCCTAGAAAATCCTAGAAAATCCTAGGAATCCCATAAAAGCATTGTATTCCGGAGAAGCCGGAAAGTCGAGGAATCCTGAAAATTTGGCGAATCCCAAACTTTTGGGGAATCCCAAACTTTTGGGGAATCCCAAACTTTTGGGGAATCCCAAACTTTGGGGGAATCCCAAACTTTTGGGGAATCCCAAACTTTGGGGAATCCCAAACTTTTGGGGAATCCCAAACTTTTGGGGAATCCCAAACTTTTGGGGAATCCCAAACTTTTGGGGAATCCCAAACTTCAGGTGAATCCCTGAAGCTAGGAAATACGGGAAAAGTCCGGAATTCCATCCAGGGAGAGAGGGAAAAGCCGGGGAATCTCGGAATGGCAGGGGGATCCATCTTGTTATTCATTTTCTATAGCGGAAAATGCTCCGAAAATCCGCAGATTTCTCGGCAGTCAAAACCGGGCCAGCTATTTCTCGGCCACCCAGCGTCACCAGGTGGCCTACGAAATCCTGGCCACCCGCGCCTACGGCCAGAGGCAGAAGGCCGAAATCGGCATCGACCGACTGCTCGAGGACGGCGCCTACACTGGGGCCTTCCCACTGCACGAGGTAAAGTGGAATTCGCCCGTTTCATTAGAAAAACCACGCTGTTTCCCCCCCCCTGGGGAGAGACCACGGGATCGTAAAAGGCGGAAAGTTTTAAACACGTGTTCTGGATTTTCATGGCGATTGGTTGACTATTTCGGTAGAAAAGAAAAAATGAAAAGGGCATTTAAAATACCCCGTGGTCTCTCTACTGTTAACGGACATTTAGAAATTTAATTTATTGTATAATTGCTTCGGCGGATGATTGTAGCTAAAAATGGATTCCCCAGAGAGATTTTCTAAAAATAGCAACAAGTCAACCAGTCCTGACCAATCAAAATCTGCCTCTAAATAAATGATCCCTTAAATTTGACACAGGGACCGTTCGAATTGCCGAAGGCCTACAAACCGGAAGATTTAAATCCGCGCCAAATTTTATACGCTTACTGGGCCGCCTGGAGTCTGTGGTACAAATACCAACCCTTGGACCATATCAGAGAGTACTACGGTGAAAAGATTGGCTTATACTTTGCCTGGCTCGGTAAGAATGCAAAACAATAATCAGCGAGTCTTTTCAATTTCGATCACCAACAGACATCAGTGGATCGTCGCTTCTACCATTCCCAGATGTTTAGTGGGTCATCGCTTCTACCATCCCCAGATGTTCAGTGGGTCGTAGCTTCTACCATCCCCAGATGTTCAGTGGGTCGTCGCTTCTACCATCCCCAGATGTTCAGTGGGTCGTCGCTTCTACCATCCCCAGATGTTCAGTGGGTCGTAGCCTTCTACCATCCCCAGATGTTCAGTGGGTCGTAGCCTTCTACCATCCCCAGATGTTCTGTCGGTCGTCGCCTCTACCATCGCCAGATGTTCAGTGAGTCGTCGCTTCTACCATCCCCAGATGTTCAGTGGGTCGTAGCTTCTACCATCCCCAGATGTTCAGTGGGTCGTCGCTTCTACCATCCCCAGATGTTCAGTGGGTCGTCGCTTCTACCATTCCCAGATGTTCAGTGGGTCGTCGCTTCTACCATCCCCAGATGTTCAGTGGGTCGTCGCTTCTACCATTCCCAGATGTTCAGTGGGTCGTCGCTTCTACCATTCCCAGATGTTTAGTGGGTCGTCGCTTCTACCATTCCCAGATGTTTAGTGGGTCATCGCTTCTACCATCCCCAGATGTTCTGTGGGTCGTCGCTTCTACCATCCCCAGATGTTCAGTGGGTCGTCGCTTCTACCATCCCCAGATGTTCTGTGGGTGGTCGCTTCTACCATCCCCAGATGTTTAGTGGGTCGTCGCTTCTACCATTCCCAGATGTTTAGTGGGTCATCGCTTCTACCATCCCCAGATGTTCAGTGGGTCGTAGCTTCTAACATCCCCAGATGTTCAGTGGGTCGTCGCTTCTACCATCCCCAGATGTTCAGTGGGTCGTCGCTTCTACCATCCCCAGATGTTCAGTGGGTCGTAGCCTTCTACCATCCCCAGATGTTCAGTGGGTCGTAGCCTTCTACCATCCCCAGATGTTCTGTGGGTCGTCGCCTCTACCATCCCCAGATGTTCAGTGGGTCGTCGCTTCTACCATCCCCAGATGTTCAGTGGGTCATCGCTTCTACCATCCCCAGATGTTCAGTGGGTCGTCGCTTCTACCATCCCCAGATGTTCAGTGGGTCGTAGCCTTCTACCATCCCCAGATGTTCAGTGGGTCGTAGCCTTCTACCATCCCCAGATGTTCTGTGGGTCGTCGCCTCTACCATCCCCAGATGTTCAGTGGGTCGTCGCTTCTACCATCCCCAGATGTTCAGTGGGTCGTAGCTTCTACCATCCCCAGATGTTCAGTGGGTCGTCGCTTCTACCATTCCCAGATGTTCAGTGGGTCGTAGCCTTCTACCATCCCCAGATGTTCAGTGGGTCGTAGCCTTCTACCATCCCCAGATGTTCAGTGGGTCGTAGCCTTCTACCATCCCCAGATGTTCAGTGGGTCGTCGCTTCTACCATCCCCAGATGTTCAGTGGGTCGTAGCTTCTACCATCCCCAGATGTTCAGTGGGTCGTCGCTTCTACCATTCCCAGATGTTCAGTGGGTCGTAGCCTTCTACCATCCCCAGATGTTCAGTGGGTCGTCGCTTGTACCATCCCCAGATGTTCAGTGGGTCGTCGCCTCTACCATCCCCAGATGTTCTGTGGGTCCTCGCTTCTACCATCCCCAGATGTTCTGTGGGTCCTCGCTTCTACCATCCCCAGATGTTTAGAGGGGTTTAGCAATCGAGCATCGCTTATATTTAGAGACAGCTTGGAATTCTTCATATAATAATTTATCAATCAAATATTACCGATACTTAGTTTCAAATCTTACCTGGCAGGTCTGTACACAGCCTGGCTATTACCGGCTAGTTTGGTCGGCATTCTGGTATTTCTCTATGGCTGCTTCACTTTCCAAAGCAACGTGCCCGCGTGAGTATCGTGGTGTGTGCTAAGTTTGACTTTGTCTTCTTTTTTGATTCTGATTCCGAGATTTGGAAAGTAAAAATTAATATCTAATAAGTAAATTGCTTTATTTATGAACTAATTTAAGCTGACATGGCAAATTAAGGACTTTTATGTACTTTTAAAAATTATGTACCTTAATGTTCTCTTTTGTACTTTTTTGAGATTATGTACTTTTACGTACCCTTTTGAACTTTTAGACATTTGGGACTCTCGTGTACTTTTAGAAGTTGTGGACTTTTTTGTACTTTTATACTTCGAGCAAGACGCTCGAAGTAAATTGATTGTAAATTGATTGGCAGGATCTTTCGTTTTGCATGGATTTCCTCGTTGGTCACTGGGGTGACTTTCAAATTTTACACACGACAGAATAGAAGCCTGCGAAAGTCGGCAAGCCTATAAAATGTGTCCGCTTTGTGACGAAGCGATCGGCTGCAATTATTGGTACCTTAGCGACATCTGTGTCTACATTAAAATGTCCTACCTATTCGATCATCCCGGTACTGTGTTCTACTCAGTGTTCATCGCATTCTGGGGTGAGTGCTGTAAGCATTGGTTTGAATCCAAGAATATCCTTTGGTTTACGTAAAGCCATTACAAATCGGTTTGAATCACATAACAGAAAACCTTATCAATTGAAAAGTACTTTAAATTTTGGTACTTTTATTAAGTGCGTACTTTATTGTTCTGTAGCATCCGTACTTTACGAAGCCTAAGTTATAGCAGGTTTTCTTGCTGCCTGCTACCTTCTGCCGACACTAACCGAAAGACTTGAACTCGTACTGACCACAGAGGCCAACAATTATGAGTGTGAGACTCACATCTCAAAGCTTCAGTGCAGGAGCATATCTACGAAGCAGTGTATTTTATATTCAAGCGATAAGGCACAGTGTTTAGCAGTAGGGGGGGGGTCAGAGAGAGAGAGATATAAAAGATAACACACAAGCAGTTATCTCTCTGCCCCGCGTTGCCATGGTCCCCAACCCAACACACCAGCCCCGAGCATTCTAGGCACGAGTTCGCAGGCTGATAGGGTGCATAGGTTCTCGGTCTCTGCGTCATTGCTTTCCAGGCCGTCAGGTCAGCCGGTCTGGCTCGCTCAGGTCTATTTTGAGCGCTGGGTGGGTCGAAATGCAGATGAAGGTCGCTGATTGAAAGGAGAACCGATGTAAGCGCTTTTCAATCGCTTACATATCTTCCCCTTTTGAAAAACTGACACCCGTGTCAGTTCTCCTGGCGTCGAAGATCCCACTGGTACCGTGATGCTCTGATGATGTCCTGTCTTTCTCGCGATTGGCAGTCTCATACCAGCTTTTCTTGCATTGTGCTCGGCAGCTTGTTTGGTGCCGATCTTCTTGATTGTATGCGGTCCTGGAGTCTGAGTTGGTCTTGACTGGCAGAAAATGTTCTGTCTTGCACCAGCTCGTCCCTTCGACTGAGCAGTACAGCTTGAGTAGTGTGTGCAGCAATTATCATCAACATGGGGCAATGTATGTTCCCCGAAAACTGACCATCGCACGGTGGCCAGGGAGGTGCTGTTACTGGTGGCAGTCCCATCGGGCTTGCTTAGTTGCAGCTCAGGCGTCACAACAAGTATTTGCAGTCTAGTTTTATAATCGGTGAAGTCGCCTGCTTCACAAAGGGCATGCTTTTGCATGCAATTTGAAATATCAATGTCTCCGTGTGTGTCAGTGTTGCTGGCTCATTGGCCAGAGTCAATTATTGTAAACTACGACTGCTTGACAATCTTCTTCGTCACAATCTTCCATCTTGATCAACTTCAGACTTGGCTGGCAGGGAAAAAAGTCGACATTTGTGTAGTGCCTTGTAGGTTATTACATGCGGCTACAGTAGTAACCGCATTTTCCCAGTGTTGAACAATAATTGAATCGCTCGCCAAATGACCGCTCTAGGTAAGAATCGTCGTGATTTGCGCTGGTTGCTGAGTAGTGTCTGGCTGGTAGCTTGGTACGAAACTGCGCGTCGCCTCTCGATCTCCGGCCTTCATCCAGTACGAAGTCCTCTGTCAGTGTAGCAGGAATCGTTTTCTTGTGTCTAGCGGTGACTCCGGAAGGTCTAGGGAACCAGATATAGCAGGTTTTCTTGCTGCCTGCTACCTTCTGCCGACACTAACCGAAAGACTTGAACTCGTACTGACCACAGAGGCCAACAATTATGAGTGTGAGACTCACATCTCAAAGCTTCAGTGCAGAAGCATATCTACGAAGCAGTGTATTTTATATTCAAGCGATAAGGCACAGTGTTTAGCAGTAGGGGGGGTCAGAGAGAGAGAGATATAAAAGATAACACACAAGCAGTTATCTCTCTGCCCCGCGTTGCCATGGTCCCCAACACACCAGCCCCGAGCATTCTAGGCACGAGTTCGCAGGCTGATAGGGTGCATAGGTTCTCGGTCTCTGCGTCATTGCTTTCCAGGCCGTCAGGTCAGCCGGTCTGGCTCGCTCAGGTCTATTTTGAGCGCTGGGTGGGTCGAAATGCAGATGAAGGTCGCTGATTGAAAGGAGAACCGATGTAAGCGCTTTTCAATCGCTTACATAAGTAAAGTACTTTTGGAACTTTTTGTACTATGGAATTTTCAAAGGGCGAGTGGCAGAGCGGTTAACGCGTTTGCCTCTCGCACCAAGGTCCCTGAGTTCGATTCCGCGGCGAGGCCACATTTATTTGGGGCGCAGCCTCGGAGAGAATGCTTGGCAGCTTGACGTGAAATTGACGCCCTTGAGGGCCAACCTCCAAGGCACAGTGAAGTGTACAGTGCCTGACTATGAGGAAGTCAGGGCAGATGTACACACCTGTGTGAGCGGTGTCTGTGTGCGTGTGTGCTCAGGAGTCAGCGAAATGGGCGGAATTGCCCCTCGCTGGCTGCGGGTCTAGTGTCACCAAATAATGTGCCATTGCCCACTGTTCTCCTACACTTTATTATTATTATTGCGTCACAAACTTACTGGGATTATAATGTTTGCTTGGGAAGCTTGCAGCCCATTGGTTGTACACAGTCAAATTGGCCTCACAGTCAAATTCTGTGAGTTGAATAATGACAAACAAACAAGCGAAAAACGATTTTCCCATCTTTGATACGCAGCGGTCACCTTTCTGGAGAACTGGAAGCGCAAGAACGCGTCTCTGGCGCATCACTGGGATGTGATGGACTTTCAGGAGGACGAGGAGCGCCCAAGGCCGGAATACTCGGCACTGTGCCCCGTGTACCAGCGAAATCCGGTCACCGGAAATCTGGAGCCGCATTTTCCCAATAGGAAGAGAATTCCGCGAATCATTACCGGGATAATGTGCATCGTCGTCATGGTAAGACATTTGGCTCTTCCGAGTTTCTTGGTGTTCATTTAGGCAGTTTCCGAGTGTCAATTTAGGCAGTTTCCGAGTGTCAATTCAGGCTGTTTCCGAGTGTCAATTTAGGCAGTTTCCGAGTGTCAATTTAGGCAGTTTCCTATTGTCAATTTAGGCAGTTTCCTATTGTCGATTTAGGCAGTTTCCTATTGTCAATTTAGGCAGTTTCCTATTGTCAATTTAGGCAGTTTTCCTAGTGTCAGTTTAGGCAGTTTCTTGGTGTCAATTTAGGCAGTTACCGAGTGTCAATTAGGCAGTTTCTTGGTGTCGATTTAGGCAGTTTCTGAGTGTCGATTTAGGCAGTTTCTGCGTGTCGATTTAGGCAGTTTCTGCGTGTCGATTTAGTCAGTTTCCTATTGTCAATTTAGGCAGTTTCCGAGTGTCAATTTAGGCAGTTTCCTATTGTCAATTTAGTCAGTTTCCTATTGTCAATTCAGGCTGTTTCCGAGTGTCAATTTAGTCAGTTTCCTATTGTTAATTTAGTCAGTTTCCTATTGTCAATTTAGGCAGTTTCCGAGTGTCAGTTTAGGCAGCTTCCTATTGTCAATTTAGTCAGTTTCCTATTGTCAATTTAGGCAGTTTCCTATTGTCAATTTAGTCAGTTTCCTATTGTCAATTTAGGCAGTTTCCTATTGTCAATTTAGTCAGTTTCCTATTGTCAATTTAGGCAGTTTCCGAGTGTCAATTTAGGCAGTTTCCTATTGTCAATTTAGTCAGTTTCCGAGTGTCAATTTAGGCAGTTTCCGAGTGTCAATTTAGGCAGTTTCCTATTGTCAATTTAGGCAGTTTCCGAGTGTCAATTTAGGCAGTTTCCTATTGTCAATTTAGGCAGTTTCTTGGTGTTCATTTAGGCAGTTTCCGAGTGTCAATTTAAGCAGTTTCTTGGTGTTCATTTAGGCAGTTTCCGAGTGTCAATTTAGGCAGTTTCCGAGTGTCAATTTAGGCAGTTTCTTGGTGTCGATTTAGGCAGTTTCCGAGTGTCAATTTAGGCAGTTTCCTAGTGTCGAGTTAGGCAGTTTCCTAGTTTCGATTTAGGCAGTTTCCTATTGTCAATTTAGGCAGTTTCCTATTGTCGATTTAGGCAGTTTCCTATTGTCAATTTAGGCAGTTTCCTATTGTCGATTTAGGCAGTTTCCTATTGTCGATTTAGGCAGTTTCCTATTGTCAATTTAGTCAGTTTCCTATTGTCAATTTAGGCAGTTTCCTATTGTCGATTTAGGCAGTTTCCTATTGTCAATTTAGGCAGTTTCCTATTGTCAATTTAGGCAGTTTCCGAGTGTCGATTTAGGCAGTTTCCTATTGTCAATTTAGGCAGTTTCCGAGTGTCAATTTAGGCAGTTTCCGAGTGTCAATTTAGGCAGTTTCTGAGTGTCAAGAGAAGCTGTCCAGTTCCCTGATCAAAATGTTCTCGATCCTACTCGCCCTCATTCAATCTTTTCAGCTCTGTGCACTTCTGTTTTGGAAGTTTTCGATTCTATCGCAATTTTCTCTGTCTTGGGGATCAGATTTCTCCGTCTTGAATGATGAACAAAAACTGCCTATCCGTCTTGATGGATCCTTCTCTCTCTACCTCTCTACCTCCCTACCTACCTCAGATTTCGGCTGAGTTGTTTGCTCTCGAATCTTCAAGGTCAAACTAAAGTGCGACCGAAAGACTCCCCCAGATAAATCATGCTCCCTACTTGCCTACCACCAGGCGAGGATTAATTATAAGTTGCACAACTGACCACCGGTAATTTATCAGTAAAAGTGCACTCTTCTAGCACCCGGTGGACACAGAGGGCGCTTTCAATGTTTTTATCTGGATTTAAGCGATGGGATTTGATCAGGATTGAGTTGAGAGAGATTTAGGAGGGCCGGCAGAAGGCAGAATCGAAAAATTAGGAAATTAGGGAGAACGGATTAAGAGGGCGGAAAATTTGTTTGGAGGATTAGAGTTGGTCGATTTAATAGATTGAAGATGATGGATTCGGTGGGTTGAAGATGATGGATTCGGTGGGTTGAAGATGATTGGATTCGGTGGGTTGAAGATGATGGATTCGGTGGGCTGAAGATGATGGATTCGGTGGGTTGAAGATGATGGATTCGGTGGGTTGAAGATGATGGATTCCATGGGTTGAAGATGATGGATTCGGTGGGCTGAAGATGATGGATTCGGTGGATTGAAGATGATGGATTCGGTGGATTGAAAATGATGGATTCCGTGGGTTGAAGATGATGGACTCGGTATCTTAATCTATCCATGAAGCGATACCGCCAAATTCGCTACCGCTTTCCACTCCTAAACGGCAGATGGTGCTGGTGATAATATTCATCATGGCGGTCATCATCTACCGGGTGCTGATCGCTATTCCCCTGTTCCAAAACCCGGTGCTTCGATCGCAGGCAACCACGGTGGCTAGCGGGTCAGCCGCCTGCGTGAATCTGGTGCTCATCATGAGCCTTGGCAAGGTCTATGAGAAGCTGGCATACAAGCTCACTCAGTGGGGTGAGAGCATTACTACTCGTTACAGTTAGTAGTGAATAAACACCAGACCCTATCGGGCCAGCTATTGCGCTGTTCAGTCCATGGACTGCATGGACGCCACACACCCTCAATTACCCCAGCTAATGCTGGTACCCATTTAACAACTGAGTGAACTGAAGCAATGCAGAGTTAAGTGTCTTGCTAAATGACACATATTGTTCCAGTGGAGTCAGGAATCGAACCCTCGACCTTCAAATCGTGGGTCCGACGCTCTAACCGCAAGGCTACAACCCCCTAGTAGTGAATTAACATGTGAAAACGTTTTTATTTCAGAGATGCACCGCACCCAGACTGATTTTGAGAACCAGCTAATCCTGAAAGTTTTCATATTTCAATTCGTCAATTTCTACTCGTCGATATTGTACATCGCGTTCTTCAAGGGAAAGTAAGCAAGCGCCTTGTGTCGTTATCTTTCTGGAATAGTGCTAAGAAAAAGAAAATTGTGTCCCAATCTAGATTCACGGGATATCCGGGACGCTATGGAAAATTTTTCGGCCTACGCAACGAGGAATGCAGCAGCGGCGGCTGCCTAATTGAGTTGGCGCAGCAACTTGCTGTCATCATGATCGGCAAGCAGATCATCAACAACTGTCAGGAGGTCTTTGTTCCGTAAGTTCCGCTTGATTGTCGTGCGTGTAGCTTCAGGTTAAAATCAAGGCTTAGAGAATAATTAGAGTGGCGGACTAGTACACGTATGTGCTGTGCTCAGAGTGGCGGACTAGTACACGTATGTGCTGTGCTCAGAGTGGCGGACTAGTACACGTATGTGCTGTGCTCAGAGTGAGCGAGACTGGGCAGAGTCGCCTCCTCACCGTCTGCAGATTGATGGAATGTCAAAAATGCACGTTATGATTATTTGAGCATTAACGGGTAAAGCTCTTACGTCAATCGCCCCGGAGTTCGAATCCACTCGTTTTTTTAATATACAACAATAAGGACCTCACCTTTCAGTGGCGCGTCGAATGAGGGTGAGTGGCGGAGCGGTCTAACGCGTTTGCCTCTCGCACCAAGGTCACTAAGCTCGATTCCGCGGCGAGGCCACATCCATTTGGGGCGCAGCCGCGGAGTGAAACCTTGGGGCTTAACGTGCAATTTACGCTCTTGACGGTCAACCTCCAAGGCACAGTGAGAGTGTACACTGCCTGACCAGGGACAACTAAAACTCTCTTAAACCCTTTTTTATGGTTTAGGGGACTCGGAGCACCTGGGTCTGTCTTAAACGTGTGTGTCTTAAACGATATAGTCAAATCAGACTAATTACCGAATGGTAAATTGTGGGTTTTAGTTGTCCCTGTGCCTGACAATGTGAAAGTCTTAGTACAATGAATAACCTGAGTACGGCATCTGTGTTCGCGTGTGCTCAGGATTCAGCGAAATGGGCAGAATTGCCTCTTCGCTTGCTGTGGGTCTAGTGTCACCAAACGATGTACCATTGCCCACTACCCTCCTGCAATTTTTTATGCGCTTTAAGTGTGTACTTTATCATAAAAGTTCCCTGATGGGTTAGACAGAAGTGCCTCGTGTTGATCGTGCATGGCCAAATGATAACTGTTGCAACAGGAAGCTGCTGACCTGGATGCATCGCTTCTCCAAGGGCATCTCCTGGGCCAGACGCGATGAGCGACAGATGACTCGCTGCGAGGCCGACTACCAGCTCATCCCTTACGAGGGCCTGTTCGAGGAATACCTGGAGATGGTGCTGCAGTTCGGCTTCATCACCATCTTTGTAGCCGCATTCCCGCTGGCGCCGTTCTTTGCTCTGCTAAACAACTGGCTAGAGATTCGACTCGACGCCAGCAAGCTGGTGTGCGAGACCCGAAGACCAGTGTCCGAGAGAGCGCAGGATATTGGTGTCTGGTTCACTCTACTAGACGTGATTGTGCAGCTATCTGTGATATCGAATGTGAGTAACAGTTGAGATTCTTTTAACTTATTTACATTTTCGTAAAAAATCTCTGACTGATAGCATTCGTCATCCGAATTTATTAAACTAATTTCTTTCAGAACTTTGTAAACTAAACTTGACTAACCCAGCCACTTTATCGATTCTTATTTTCGGTAAAGTAGTGGAACAACTTTTATTACAAAATGTAATTCTCATACCGACTAAACTCTAAAGCTAGGGCATTGGTACACTCCAAACAGCTATAATGGGAGGACGGAAAACTACGTTTCTAAGAAAAAAATTATGCTGGTTTTCGCGTAAAAATTCACCTAGTGGTCCTTTGGTACTCTCCTTCGAGACTGTGTGCCATACGTAACGTATCTGTAAGCGATATATTACTAACAGTAGAGCTAATTGAACAAGTATGTGCGTGCATCGATCATCGTTGCTTCTGGGTACATGGAATTTTTTCAGCAAGCTTTTTTCTAGTATATTCATTCTGAAGGTCTCCACGGTCTAATTCTGATTTATTTGGTTTCCTTTGTGTTCTACAGTAACTTTGTCTATTATACAACGACTGCATCTCTCAGCTTTACTGTCTTGCACTTTACTCTACAACTCACCCTGCCTGGTCAGGCCTTCCTCATCGCATTCACATCGGAGTTCCTGCCCAAGCAGCTGTACATGTACCAGCACGACAGTCAGCTGCGCGGCTACACGAACTTCTCGCTGGCCTGGTCGCCGAGCAACACCACCGTCCAGCCGTGCCGATACAAGGCGTTCCGCGACTCTGACGGAGACCACAGCGTCTTCTACTGGAAGCTGCTGGCCGTGCGACTGGCATTTGTGATCGCATTTGAGGTTAGCAGCATAATAAAACAATACAAAACCTCATTAACAGTAGAAAGACCACGGTAAAATACCCACTGACTATACTATACTGCCCCAAAACCGAATGACTGATAAAAGTCCATCATTTGGATCAAAATTTTCTGCTCTTTACGATGAACTATAAACTTTCAAAGTCATCCGAGTAAACATCGTCGAGATATTGTCGAAGACCCTGGTGACAAGGATAGCTAACATTGCTCGGTATTTGAACGTCTATGGCGAGTCCTTATTGGTTTAATAAAAAACAATAAAATACGAGTATATAACCAACAATAATAGCCGACGTGATTTCCAAATTGTGAGCAGAAAACTTATGCCTACATGGTGGATTTTGTCACCAGCCACCCCCCCCGACGAGAATCGTTGAATATCTCGAGGATGCCGATGCTTTGTAATTCCGGATTAAGTTGTTACATCGGATCAAATTAGAGCAGAAAATGTTTGCCCTGTTTAGGATTTTCTTGGCGATGGTTGAATATTTTGGGAGATAAGTAAAAATAAACAATGTGCGCATGCAATTAAAGTGCGATCGCGTGGTAATTTTTAAATTAAATAATTTGTGAAAAACAACTCATTAAATCAGTTTTTTTCCATAACCTCCTATCCAATTCGCAGCACGTTGTGTTCTTCATCAGTCGAATGCTGGACATTCTCATTCCTGATGTCCCCCAGTCGCTTCAGTTAAAGATCAAACGCGAACAATACCTGGCAAAGCAGGCTTTGCAGGACGCAGAGATTGCGCTAGGTCGACAGAGGGTTGGCAACGGTGGACACTCTGGCGACGATCTGCCGGCTGATGCCGGCTGTACAGCAGGACCCTGATAGATCTCTGCAGACTCATGCATTCTCACTTGCATCCGCTCAGAATGCAAACGGCTTTCTCGCATTCAGCAAGAAGGAAAGAAGAAAGGCGTGCTACTGATGCAATGTGGCTACTGATCACATGATTTTTTACGAACCATTAAAACATTCAGATTTTTTCAAAAGCTCTTTTAATCATCCGCATTAGCGACTTAATTACATTCCTCATTACTACTGAAGTAATAGCCAATTCGCTTATGAAAAAAGTGTGCAGCTGATTCTATATATAATATAGATAACCATAGTAATAATAAAATTATAATATAATAACATATATGATAAATGCTGGTGAACTACAGATCGCATCAACATCGTATGTACGATCCGTCGCCAAGAACCACGGAAACTAGCTAGCTTAAATTGGCAACTTCAGCTGAAGTCCTGGTCCTATAGCCGAAAAAATTACATAACTGTTTGAAAGGACTAGGGCTCATTTGCATAATTTAAATGTTAATCTCGTTATTTTTTATATTTCTTATTTTAGTTGTATTTTTGTCTGATATGAACATGTTCAGAATGTTACGCAAACAGTAATATGCACAACGCATAAATGACTCAGTTAAAATATGTTCTTTATGGGCCACTTTCGCGAGTGTAAAATATAATATATACAATTAACGACTTTAATTGTGCCGTAGATAGACGCAGAGGTGATAGAAAAAGTTCTGCTAATCTAGTTACCTAGGTATCACCTAGCAATTCGGTTCGCGGCAAAATGTAATTTTCCTTATAAACATAAGAATCTATTCATTTAATGTTTGTACTCGAGTGCTCTGTGTTTCATATTCACCAAAATCACAGTAGTAGATTTATTGGCAGGCAGTAGGAACTGGCTGCTTCCCATTTTCCAACGAAATTTACTCTTACGTGTGTATTTTTACGTGGGTTAATAACGAGGTTGTTAACTATTTTAATATTTACATTCCAAGAACATTAAATCAACGCTGAGTTGAATAATAATAAAACGATAACATAAGCCAAATTAATGTTTAGTTGTAACTGTCATGTCGCAGATACTAGACATGACAGGACAGTAGATATGGCAAACAAAAAATGCTTTAGCGGACTACCTTGGCTAGATATTTTCTTTATTGATTTATCCACTATGTTCATGTATAAAAGACGATACCCATAGCAAAATAAAAGACGATGCCCATAGAAAATACATCGTGATCTTAAATTAAAAACTGTTTCATTGTTATTTTATATAGCTATACAACGTTGCAACTGACGTCTTAATAATTTATGATTCTTGCTGATTTGCAGCAGCTAGACTGGGTTAAAATTACTAAAAGTAATTTTACTTTATTGTTTTACAGTTTTATTAAAAATGCATGCAAATTTAAGCCAACTTTTTTTGCCAAATCTTAATGCAAACCCAAAAACTTTGGTGCCAAGTACTGAAGTATGTGATTGGGAGTATTGATTTAATGATTTTATTGGACAACTATAACTTGGCAGCCTATAGGAGAAAACTATAATAAACAATTTAGTTGTCTGTGTATGTTAACAATTTTTTTCTTTTGTTTTATGAATGATAAAAGAAATGAATTTAAATATAAAACTATTATAAGGAAGAAAAGAGGAAAATTTTAAGAAAATGTAGTTGTGTCAGTTAGGTTGCACATAAACCTAGTCCTAAATCCCTTTTGAATTTTGAATTTGAATAAACAGTGTCTGTGTAGCCTATGATACTACACTGGTACTGTGTCTACAGAATTATGTAAAAATGATAAAGTGGCTGACTGGATATGTCCTAGTTTCCTGCATTGAACTATTTTGACAGTAAATTGTATACAAACAAGCAAAATCATTAAATCAAGTTTATTAAAGCAGTAAAACAGGTCACAACACTTGAGAAACAATATTACAAAGCATAGTAATGGGTCAGCCAATATAGAAAGTTGCCAAAACTCTTCTCTGGGTAGAGTCTGTGCCAAAGGAGCTCATTAACTCAGCATCCACTGTCAGTAGGCCCCTAGCACCAGATCATAGTGCATGATCTCAACATCACGGATGGTTGGCCAATAACCAAAAAATGATGGTTACAAGTAGTATATTTGCAGGTGATTAAGGTTATCTAGCCATGATTTGCACTGAAGATGAACAAAATTGTCATACTAATTTAATGTGGAATTTCAGGAAACTAGGACATTGCTACTAGGCCTAAAGTGAATATTTATGATATGGCATGAGAGGGTGAGCTATAAAAGAAATAAAAGTTTTGTATTTAGAGTTGAATTGTATTGTAATTTTTTTTACTTAAAATGCTTTGAACTATTTTAAAATTAACTCTTTGCTTTAAGTGAGTGTGCTTTGTTATAAAAATTAGCAAAGTAGGTTATTTTTTCAATAAATAACTTGTAAATTATTTACTATTTTCAACTATAGTGTATATAATTTTCAGATATTACCATTATGCTATCTATTTAGCTATATGATATATTTTTGGTCATTGTAGTTATTTGCCATATCTGGTCATTCATTGAACCAATTTACTAGGCCTAGTTGCATTAAATGGTACTTAAAAAATAATGGTATGAATATAGTAGGCTATTATTATACCCCTGTTTTTACAGAGCCTAAACTACCTCTCTGTAAGAAACTATAAAAGTAGAAATCTTGTTATTGCTGATACTATAATCTATCCTAAGAAAAATAGAAGTCTAAGTGAAATTAAAATGAAAAAATGTATGAAATCATATAACAGAAGTTAAAACAGACTAAAAAAGAATGCAGAAAAAATTGTAATCATTTTTTAAGCTGAAAGTATTGGCAAAGTTACATTTTTTTTCATTAGAAAGTCGCAAGATTGTTTTTATCTGTCTAAAATGAAAAAAATACATTTGTAAACTATTTACAGACACAATAATAGTTTAAACTCACCTATTTCAAAAGTAGTGCTAAAAATTAGTCTGTCATTTTATTGATGCTTTTTACTTGTTTTTACTTGTAAAATATTTCCTCATTTGTACGCAATAAAAATTATGAAGCACATGTACAACTAACTATTTTTTCAGCAAAGATGGCTAGCCAATCAATGCTAGGATCAGCAGCTGCCACTGCAGACAGCATGGCTTCTAAAAATCCAGATGTGGATCACATGATTGAAGCCTTGGATGATGGAACATGGGGCGGCTGGATTAGGAAACAATTGGCATTAGTTATGGTGTATGCTGCCAATAATCCAGCCACATTCATCTACTATGTGCTAATTGTGCTGTCACCACTGCTTATTGTTAGTGCATTCTGTGCCTATAAGCTTGCTAAGGAAATTGAACTACGCAATAAAGATCAGAAGAGGAAGCAGAGACGTGATGCCAATATTAAGAAGTCGCGAGTAAAAAAGGATAATTAGATTTGGCAAACTGACATGCTGCTTTAAGGAGGATTAAGACAATACAGTAGGATACAATGTGTTTGAGTTTTTATATATTATGTGTACTTTGTGAACATTTAATGATGCTTCGATGGGTAGTTAGTGGTGAT
This sequence comes from Macrostomum hystrix, assembly GCA_950097015.1. Taxonomy (NCBI): domain Eukaryota; kingdom Metazoa; phylum Platyhelminthes; family Macrostomidae; genus Macrostomum; species Macrostomum hystrix. The sequence continues at coordinate 4,743,847 of CATNEN010000025.1, read as the reverse complement.
CTACTGATGTTTCAGTGGATAGTTTGTGGCAATCTACTCATGGGTCAATGAGTAGTTTGTGACGATCTACTCATGGTTCAATGGGTAGTTTGTGGTGATCTAATGATGATTTAATGGACAAAGCTCAAAGGACACGTTTTGAGGTAAAAATTCACACAGAAAACGTGTAGAAATCTACATGTTTGACAAATTCTTAAAATGACTTAAAGCATGTCAGGACGCCTAAGTCATGTGTGAAAATGCAATCAAAAACTTAATCTATGGCCTAATTATTTAATTTTACCATTGTATTAACTCATTCTTGGTATTCCGAGCACAGTTTTAGTCAGTTTTCTATTGTTATCGCATGTCTTTAGTACTCTACTAAGAGTAAGCTGTGCTTTTTTACCACATTTTAACAAACTAAGCCTAGAAAGGTTATGATTTTTTTGTATAAATAAAACAAAATAAAACTTGATTTCGTTTGTTATGATAAATAATTTACATGTTGAAAAACAAAAAAATGTAATAAGTCACGTTTTTAACAAAAGCACTTCGTTTTTTTAAAACTTTGAGTTTGACATGTACTGAAGTGCTTCATTTATATGAAGAGCTACGAACTGGTACTTAGCAGTTCACGAAACGTAGATTAAATTAACATAGTAGTCGAGGTGGTATTTAGCAGTACCTGTCTTTAATTGGAAGTCCAACTTACAAACAGATAAAATACAATGACGAAAACTACTACCTTCGAACTACAGCAAAAATGGGAGAAGAATGCGATTTCATTATGTTAAGCTTCGTTTATTATATCTTTATAATCACAAAAACATGGTCTGGAAAAACTAGATATCCAAAGAAATCTCACGAAGTTAACTTAGCTGCCGCCATTTCGAGTTTCTAAATTAAATTTGCTACGTTTATGTTGGACAATCGCTAGTCCACGTAGCGTGGTCCCATGGTGTAGTGGTTTAACACACTGGACTTTGAATCCAGCGACCCGAGTTCGAATCTCGGTGGGACCTAAATAAGCTAATATTTTTGTCATCAATAACCGCCTAATATTTTACCCACTTTCTAAACTAAAAGAATCCAGCTGATTGCTAACGGAAATACAATTTTCGTAATTATATATATATTTACTTTTTTTAATGAGATTCTTTGTTTTCACTCTACAGACTACTGATATAAGTACTTCAATAAAATCGATAATGTCAATTATACACATTGGTTTGAAATCATCGCACATTCAGTACTAATATGTGTTATATACACAATTTTAACTTAAAGATTATTTATTCATTTTCTTCTTGTATTGTTGCGCTATAACGACATAATTCCCAACAGCCGATATGTTTTGAAACAAAAAAAAACTGAAAGCTTCCCATCATGCACTTTAAGTCATAAAACCATAGATAAATAATTCGCAGACAAAGCTTCTATCGAACAGGCCTGCAGTATAGTCTATAGAAATTTCTAGAATTAAGTAACAATAATGAAGTGATATTTAATCAATTAAATTGTTTTATCTAAGCGACTATCCAAAAACTGCTCTCAAAATCTTGCTGTTTGATCGATTTGCTTGTTTTTGCAAGTGAGAACTCAATTGCAGAACAGAAAGGTGAGTAATGCTTGCGTCAATTCTCTGCAATTGATTCGCGTAGGTGAGGGAGTGCCGAAATTGGGGTGGGTATAAATGTCTTACCTGCGTACACTAATAATTCGCCTTATTACAAAGTAATTGGCTCTGGTGCAATGTGGATTGTACACTGAGCGATAAAACTGATAACATCACGCACTAAATAACAGACGGGAAGGTTTGGAACAGACGAGGCCAATAAAAAACGAGCTAAAACCAGTATCGTAAACAAACCTCAGCCAGAGCATTTCGTTTTTAAGGTCGCACCAATCAGAATCGACATATAACAGCTTAGCTAATTGCAGATAAATTTACCCAGCATAGTTTAAACCAATTATCTTTCGTTACCTCAAAACCTGGAATTAGAGTGACAAAAGCCCACCCCAAAGCTATGGATGTACAGGCGATGCCTATGGCCTATAAAAGGGCCACGGCACCCCAAATACTGGGCTCTTCACTGTCCAACCTAACTCAACTGATTCACCATCGGAAAACTGCTTTTTTCTGCTCTTCTCTCTACTCGCAGCGCAATGGCCCTTTACCCGAGCAACGTCTTCAAGTCGTTCAACTATCCGACCCAGATGCAGAGCATCTTCGAGGACTTCAACGATCTGTTTAGCGATGCGCTGTTCCACCCATTCTACGAGCTGGAGCGCAACCTCCAGCCCAGGCGCCACCGGGCCGCTCACCATCGCTACTTCAGCACCGCCGTCAAGCTCAACGACTTCCGCGCCGACGAGGTCGCCGTCAAGGTGGAGGAGCGCAAGGTGCGCATCCACGCCAAGCACCAGGAAGGCGACGACATCTCGGAGGTGCGCAAAACTGTCGTCCTGCCCGAAGATGTTGACGCCGAGAAGGTCGAGACCCGCATGACCAAGGAGGGCTTCCTGGTGGTGCGCGCGCCCTACATCCGCTCCGACAAGCCCAGCAGCGAGGACGCCAACTCCGCATTGGCTAAAGTGGGCGCCAACACCTGGGAGGAGATGCGCAACCTGCTGCGCGGCCCGGGCATCACCTCCATCCAGGAGCAGCTGATCAAGGACAAGAAGACTGGCGAGACGCGCTTCCAAGTCAGCGTTCCAGTGCGCGACTTCCACCCGGAGGAGGTGACGGTGCGCCAGATTGGCGACCGCGTTGTCGTTCGAGCCGAGCATCGCGACGAGCGCGAGGGCCAGCTGGTGCACCGCAGCATGCAGCGCGAGTTCACCCTGCCGCAGGGCGTCGACCGCGAGCGCCTCGTCAGCCGGCTGACGGAGTGCGGCACTCTGCAGATCGAGGCGCCGGCGCCGAACCTGGCCCTGCCGGAGCCGCGCGACATCCCGGTGGAGAACCGGATGGAGGTGACTGACAAGTGACGGACGAGCGAGATTGCCGACTAGGCGCCAACAAACTCCTAGTGATCAGACTGGCTGGCTCACTCCTTCCTAATATTCTTGTTGTTTCAATTTTCTGTCTCAAAATATTACTTTTAACCTTCCTCTCTCCTGCTTAGAAGCAAAATAGTACAATAGAAATAATTCTGATTCCAATAAACACAATGCACCAATATCACTCCAATGTTTGATGGTAGTAATTTTTCGCTTAAAATTTCAGTTTGTTGTTTTTTATTTTCGTATAATGCATAAAAACAAAATGCTGCAATGTGAATGCTAAGAGGTCTCTTATTAGCCTCTCAAGAGAACTTATTAGGCTCACAAAAAATTATCTTTTAGAAGTTAAGCTACACCGAAAAATGCAGATAACACCAAACCCATTATGGGGGGGGGTCGGTGGCAGAGCGGTTATCGCGTTTGCCTCTCGCACCACGGTCCCTAAGTTCGATGCCACATTTATTTGGGGCGCAGCCGCAGAGAGAAGGCTTGGGGGGCTTGTCGTGCAATTTACGCCCTTGAGGGCCAACCTCCAAGGCACAGTGAAATGTACACTGCCTGACGATGAGAAAGTCAGGGCAGATGTACACACCTGTGTGAGCGTGTGCCTGCGTACAGTATCTGGGTGCGTGTGTGCTCAGGAGTCAGCGAAATGGGCAGAATTGCCTCCTCGCTGGCTGCGGGTCTAGTGTCACCAAATGATGTGCCATTGCCCGCAGCCCTCCTGCAATTAATAATTATTAATTATTATTAAACCCATTATGATGGTTTTGAGGGGAGTACGACGTTTGCTTGCGGCACATTAGCTTGCCGAACTTTGCTTGCATAAATTGTAGCAGTTCCTGATTTCAGCACGATCGAACAGATAATGAATATGATCATAGTGGTGGTAATAACAGGCCGAGCTATGAGCTAACTACAAAGCGAATTCGTCTAGATCTATTAACTACAAATATTTACATGAGCACAAAGAGAGGCTTAGTTAAGGTTCAGGAAGCAAAATTCTTACAAGCAAATTTCATAGACCCGGTTTTGAGTACATGTTTCAATAAATTGCAGTAATTCTGGCCACTACTTTCATGGTTCTAGTGTTCTGCAATCACATTGTTAACTATTTTCATGAAAAAAACGAATGAAGACATTTTTAGCACCTAAATTTAAATCTGGCCAGTGGTAGAAAAAGCAGAAACAATTATTGAATTTTGAAGTCACAGAACTGACTCTTTCTGAACAACCAATCTGTCCGAGGAGCAGTCTTTGACTGCGGCCGGCGTTGTGTAATTTAAATGTTGCTGCTGCTGCTGCTGCTGCTGCTGCTGCTGCTGCTGCTCGTGTTGCTGTCCACTGGAACTTCGAATACTCGGATGCATGTACAGAATTTCCGGCTCCTGCTGCTGCTTCTGCTGGTTGTTGCGGTGCCAATTGGAGGCTGTGAAGTTGATGGTGGAATCAGTGGTGGCTGTCGTCGACTGCAGCTGCACTAGCGGCGGCTGCTGCTGTGCCATTGGCAACGTCGGCGGAGGATCATCTTGGAAGTGAACCAGCCCAGCGTGACGACTCGGTCGCGACCGACGCCTCCCTGCCAGCACTGCTGCTGTCGGCGTCACAGTTGGCAACGACTCCGCAGTGGTCGTCAAGGATGCCGGCACTGGGTGCAACTGTGCCTGATTTTGAGGAATCGAATATTGAGATTGATGCTGGAGCCGGTGTGTCTCAGTCGCCGGAACCGTCGATGTCAGAGAAGAATGCTGATGATGGCAGTTTAGGTTCTGTAGCGGTGGCAGCTGTTGCGAGATCTGCTCCTGGCTACTGCAAGTAGGTAGGTGTGGACTGAAAGCAGCGTTAAATGCTGCGATGCACATTGCCGCTAAGTATGTCTTGGCTAAGCTAGGAATTTGGTCAATTCTCACCAAGTGGTTATCCTTAAATAATCATGCCCATCAGCGCGGCTTCCATTGTCTTTTCTGCTAGCTGACGACGCCTCCGCTGCAGTCGCCAGCCGGCCATTGAGCAATCCTTCCAGTTGGTGCAGTCGGCGTCTTGTGGTGTCTAAATCGTGGCGCAGCTTCCACAGCTGGGTCTCGCAAATCGGATTGCGACACTTGTGATGCTTGATGAGGTCCACGGTCTGGTTGACCGACTGCTCGAAGGATAGCAACTGGCCCATGCTCTGACAATGGTGGGAGATGGGAGGAGGGACAGGGAGTGAGATGGATGGAATATGAGCGGAGGGACAGGGAGTGAGGTGGCTGGAATATGAGCGGAGGGACAGGGAGTGGGGTGGCTGGAATATGAGCGGAGGGACAGGGAGTGAGGTGGCTGGAATATGAGCGGAGGGACAGGGAGTGGGGTGGCTGGAATATGAGCGGAGGGACAGGGAGTGAGGTGGCTGGAATATGAGATTTGAGCAAAATTTTGAGAGTTTAAAAAATTATATTTAAGTTGATTTCATATAAAAAGTGTTTTATAAATCATGTTTCTAACTAAACTCGAGGCGTCCGAAAGGTTTAGCGTCCTAAACTCGAGGCGACCCTGTTTTCTTAAATCTGCTAACAAGTAATCGTGTTTTCTGTGCTAAAAATCTTAGAGGTTGAATGGCGGAGGGGTAAATGTCGACTCTCGCATTGGAGGTCCCTGAGCTCAAATCTGCGGCGATGCCAAACTGATTTGGGCAGCAGTCGCGGAGAGAAGGCTTGAAGGTAGGCTAGTCATGAATTCATAAGGGGCAAACCTCCAAGCTCAGTGAGATTTCTCCCTGCCTGACAATGAGAAAGTCAGGGCAGTTCCGCTGGTAAGGTGAGGTAGAAAAATGAAGGGAAAGCATCTTCCATCCGTATTGGGATATAGGGGGTTGAAGTCGGTCGAATGTTGCGATGCATTCTACCACAAAACCTCCCCAAATTTCCCAAACGCTGCATGGGTGCCGCTCCCAAGCGAATTGTGAGTCACGGAGTGGGGAGTGGCTGTCTACGAATCGGCCACCGACTCAGAAAGCGGACACCATCTGCTCTGTCGCAGCTATATGCGAATGATGGGAAATTCTAGATAGCCGAGAGACCCGCCTCTGTTGCCAAGTATCTAGTGACTCAATTGATTAGATTTTTTGCTACTCCGCCTGTTCGTTTCTCGTCCTGGGAGCGGCGGCGCCTCATCCTCCTTGGATTGGCGAGGCGACTTTTTCAACATCGATTTCTGCAACCCTATCATTGGCTTGCTGCGGTTTCTAGCATTCTCGTAGCTACTCTGGGTTTTGAATTATGCAGATTTTTTACTTGCGTCTCTACACTAAGAGCACACACTCTTCTCTAGTGAATAAGTTTGATTGAAAGACTTTGGAAAGAATATTTTGCCGCTGCAGCATCCACGTGATGATAGATGCGCTTGTGTAGGACAACATATATATCAATTTTCCTTCTGTAGACACTTTTCTAATCTTTTTTGTTACTTTATGCAGTGTGGCGGGATAAGTGAGGGGCTGTTTGTGCGTGGAGTGAGGTGGCGGGATAAGTGAGGGGCTGTTTGTGCGTGGAGTGAGGTGGCGGGATAAGTGAGGGGCTGTTTGTTCGCGGAGTGAGGTGGCGGAATAAGTGAGGGGCTGTTTGTTCGCGGATTGAGGTGGCGGAATAAGTGAGGGGCTGTTTGTTCGCGGATTGAGGTGGCGGAATAAGTGAGGGGCTGTTTGTGCCTGGAGTGAGGTGGCTGGATAAGTGAGGTGCTGTTTGTGCGCGGAGTGAAGTTTTAAGCCAACACTGTATTATACAGAGAGGGAGCAGGCTTGGAAGATAAAAGCAATACGCAGCTCACAATTGAAACCAGGCCGCAGCAGCCGTAGCGGTCCCAGCGCTTAAGCTGCGGTCGCATGCGCCGGTAGAAGCAGTGCTCGAGAACCAGAAGGATGCAGCAGAATATCATGCCCGCGATCAGTAGGATGAAAGCGCTGATGAAGTTCTTGACGCCAAGTGTCTGGTTCGTGTTTCTCAGCTTGCCGCTCTGCTGGCACGCACCAGTGATCCAATAATTGCTCCAGCGCTCCAGCAGCCCTGGTGACATTGTAGTGGACTGGTGACAAAGCCCAATTTGCTAAACACATCAATGGTAGCAGCTCACCGGTATTCCTGTACGCCAGTATCTGGTGGTTGATGCGATGGCGCCACTTCGATCCCTTGGGCAGGCCGATGCCGTACCCAGTCATGGCATACCAGTTGCCCACCGTCTTCAGCTTGCAGTCCTCGTCGTTGCCAACACGGTATTGCAGCACAGTGGCGTCGTAGATGAAAGCGTCGATTTCGCTGTGGGTGATGTTTTATATTGAAAGAAATCACACTAATTATGCTTTAATAAACAATTTATTTATTCAAAAACGCCTACAAAGATTTAAGCGTTCGAATGCCTTCGTCAATATTGCTCTTGCTGTAGTTGCGCATGTGCTCAGCGATGTCTGGATAGTTGATCCGCAGGTTCTCCTCCGTAGCGCCGGATGGCACGGTGGCGAAGCGAAAAGGCGGCCGATGGCTGGTCGGATGTCTCAGACGCCAGTCATTGATGCCAGAGAGGTCATAATATGACTCCTCAGCGATCATAAATGCGGCTAGATTGGCAGTGTAAGAGGCCAGAAATACCAGGGCGAAAAGGGCCCAGATGTTGCCTAGAAAACGGCTGGCGACGCCGCGAGGATTGTCAGCATTGACTGCGGCGCCAAATAGCATCGACCATATCAGCCACAGAGAGCGAAACAGGCTGAACTTGTGCTCTGTCGGAGTGGGGTGGGGGTTGTGTTATCAGGCTGGACTTGCAGTCCGTCGGAGTGGGGTGGGGGTTGTGTTATCAGGCTGAACTTGCAGTCCGTCGGAGTGGGGTGGGGGTTGTGTTATCAGGCTGGACTTGCAGTCCGTCGGAGTGGGGTGGAGGTTGTGTTATCAGGCTGGACTTGCAGTCCGTCGGAGTGGGGTGGAGGTTGTGTTATCAGGCTGGACTTGCAGTCCGTCGGAGTGGGGTGGAGGTTGTGTTATCAGGCTGGACTTGCAGTCCGTCGGAGTGGGGTGGGGGTTGTGTTATCAGGCTGGACTTGTAGTCCGTCGGTGTTGGATGGGGGTTGTGTTATTAGGCTGGACTTGCAGTCCGTCGGAGTGGGGTGGGGGTTGTGTTATTAGGCTGGACTTGCAGTCCGTCGGAGTGGGGTGGGGGTTGTGTTATTAGGCTGGACGTGTAGTCCGTCGGAGTGGGGTGGGGGCTATGTTATCAGGCTGGACTCGTATAAGAAGTGGGTTTTCTCACCTCTAGGAGGCACGTTGCCTCTGTTAAGCCCCTGCGGGCTGAGCCACTCGAACATGAACAGTGCAGCGCCGCAGGCGTGAACCGAGAACACCAGAATGAGGCACCAGGACGGATAGTCATACGGCTCTGTTTTATTTAATGCCGATTCAAAAAGAGATTTGTAATTTACGTTTTCTCCAATGAGTTCTTCAATCACTAAGCGATTCTCACTTAGAAAAGCCTTAGTCGAGATGGCTCCTTCGCGCAGCGCCACTAGAATTGTGATCCCGGTTCGATGAAACGGCACGCTGAAGTCAATCTGCTCGCTGCGGTTTGGCGTGATCTTCAGCGAAGTCACAACCATGTCTGCCTGGCCTTCTAGAAGCACTCGGACCAGGCCGTTCCATTCGTTCTTCTTTATGTTGGTGTTTTGCCGAGTGGATCGGGTGTGGGTGTTTTGTGGTGGTGTTTTGTATGGGTGTTTTGTGGTGGGTGTTTTGTGGTGGGTGTTTTGTATGGGTGTTTTGTGGTGGGTGTTTTGTGGTGGGTGTATTGTGCTGGGTGTTTTGTATGGGTTTTTTGTGGTGGGTGTTTTGTGGTGGGTGTTTTGTGACGGGTGTTTTGTGGTGGGTGTTTTGTGGTGGGTGTTTTGTGACGGGTGTTTTGTGGTGGGTGTTTTGTGGTGGGTGTTTTGTGGTGGGTGTTTTGTGGTGGGTGTTTTGTGGTGGGTGTTTTGTGGTGGGTGTTTTGTGACGGGTGTTTTGTGGTGGGTGTTTTGTGGTGGGTGTTTTGTGACGGGTGTTTTGTGGTGGGTGTTTCGGGGTGGGTGATTTGCTTTTAACGACTCACCGTCCAACCGCCCCACTTTTTGTCTGGCACCTCGAAAAGGTCAACCTCAAAGTCAAGATCCTTCATGAGCTCGCGGAGCATGTCTATGGCCAGACCTGAGCAGCAGCTGGGAATGTAGGGCAGCTCAGATGATGCGTTTGGGGCGGACCAGTTGTACCTGAGATGGCCGAATGCACAAATTAAAAGCTTAGTAATTGTCAAGGTAGGGTAATGGTTGCTAAGGTATGCTAATGCTTATCAAAGAAGGTTTAAACTCTTTAAGTAAGTTAATGATTGTCTGTCGGGTTCTCAGGCAGCACTCTGACCTGTTGGACAGGCTGACATTGTCGGCCAGAACCCGGCAGGGCAGGGACACTGGATCGCAGCCGCTGCCGCCGCCGCTTAGAGCGTCTGGCGCCCGGTAACGCACGAACGGGTCCTCCTTGAGGGTGGCCGCTCTTAGACGGAATTTCCGCGGCCTTCCCAGCGGGGGTTGGTTGGACGGTCCAGGCCAGGTGACGCCCTCCATGGCGAAGGAGGTTCCGCCAAGAGACTCGTATCGGCTGCTCATCGCCCAGCGGCCGACCGGATGCCAGTGGGTCGAGGCGCGCCGGCTGTTTGGCCGCGAGTTCAACAGAATGAACTCCGTTGTATTCAGCATGCCGTGACTGTCGAAGCCAATATATTGCCGCTGATCGTCGCTGTGACAGTCGTAGCAGTGGGAGCTGTTCAGGGCCAGCCTGCGGGATGTCGGAGAGGGATCACCGAGCGAGAAGATGGGTAGGAGGGGATTAGGACTGGTTGGACTAGGGTGGAGGGGATCAGAACTGGTTGGATTAGGGAGGAGGGGATCAGGACTGGTCGGATTAGGGATCGGGAGTGGATCAGGACTGGTTGGATTAGGGAGGGATCAGGACTGGTTGGATTAGGGAGGGAGGGGATCAGGACTGGTTGGATTAGGGAGGAGGGGATCAGGACTGGTTGGACTAGGGAGGAGGGGATCAGGACTGGTTGGATTAGGTATTCTATGAGCAGCTGCCTACCTGAAAATTTCCCTTCCATCTGGCCAGTACAGGCCTGTTCGATTCGAACACCTGAAGGTCGGTCGCATTCGCCGCAGGATTTCCCAGTTAGTGGAGCCGCTTTGAGCCGAGTTTTGCACCAGGCGCTGCTTGAATCGGCGAAGACCCTGAAACCAGACGCTTGAGGCCACGGTGACAGCTTTGATCAGGTCGCTGTTGTAGTAGAATGCTGCGAACATGTGCGTTTGGAAAAATATTAATTTGCAAGTGGAAAAGTCCTAATGATTTAAAGCCTTTGTTTATTATTATCTTACCAAAAAGTCCAGCGATCTGCATATCGCCCAGGTTGGCATTGAAGCCGGCCTTGATGTCGCTAGTTGGACTGGCCACAGCCGCCGGTGCCGCAATCCACAGATAGTCCCGTCCGAATAGGAAACTGAACTGGTCCGCCTTTCTGTGCGCCTGAATTGTCAGAAGTCTTAGGTCGGCGCTGCGGGCGCGTGTTTTGGGGTGGGTGTTTTAGGGTGGGCTTTTTCAGGCGGTTGTTTTGTGGTGAGGTGTTTTGGGGTGGGTGTTTTAGGGTGGGCTTTTTCAGGCGGTTTTTTGTGGTGAGGTGTTTTGGGGTGGGTGTTATAGGGTGGGTGGTTTTGAGGTGGGTGGTTTTGGGGTGGGTGGTTTGGGGCGGGTGTTTTGGGGTGAGGTGTTTTGGGGTGGGTGGGGTGGATGGGCGGACGTTTGTTTTGGATGGGTGCTTTGGAGCGGGAGTTTTGAGACTGGTGGTGCTTGGGTTGGCAGTATTCGCGTGTACTTTCAAATGCTAGATTCTGTGTTGCGCGAAGGTCCCTGAGTTCGATTCTGCTGGATGCCCACAGCACTGCAGCACATATTTTAATTCTATTCAAACGGTGTTGAATTGCCAGTGAGCCAACTAACAAGTTGCCATGGAGAAAGAAGATTCGGTCTTCTCCGTGGGCCAGGCGCCTTAGGACATTGTTGTAGGCGTGAATGCAGGCCGTTTGGCCGCAGCTGGTGACGTCAGACATCTGTGCCAGGCCTTCAAACAGCAGCACTTGGGTGACTTCGAATCTGCGGATTGGGAGGCAGCGATTGACGAGTTCGAGATCGATCAGAATGTCCACAACAGAGTAACGCGCAAGCAGCCGGAACACCTGCCTGAATATGTTGGGATCGCTCAGCTTCTGACTGTCCTCAGCCAGCTGTTTGAGGCTCTCCACAACAGCCTGCCAGCCCGGAGTCTGCCTGGACACAATCAGGCACAGCCGGCGCCAGCTGTACACGGCCAGGAAGTCCGCCACGGCGGTCGCCACGTGGTGAGCTCCGGGCTCCAGGCGGATGCACATCGGCTGCTGTTCCATCTGCGCGGTGGCGTGGATCGGGGACATTCAGCTATAACTTTGGGTTCCCAGTGTGTCTGCCTCCCTCCCCACCCTCCCCTAGTGTGTCTGCCTCCCTCCTCACCCTCCCCCCAGTGTGTCTGCCTCCCTCCCCACCCTCCCCCAGTGTGTCTGCCTCCCTCCCCACCCTCCCCAAGTGTGTCTGCCTCCCTCCCCACCCTCCCCCAGTGTGTCTGCCTCCCTCCCCACCCTCCCCCAGTGTGTCTGCCTCCCTACCCACCCTCCCCCAGTGTGTCTGCCTCCCTCCCCCAGTGTGCCTGCCCCCCTCCCCCAGTGTGTCTGCCCCCCTCCCCCAGTGTGTCTGCCCCCCTCCCCCAGTGTGCCTGCCCCCCTCCCCCAGTGTGTCTGCCTCCCTCCCCCAGTGTGCCTGCCCCCCTCCCCCAGTGTGTCTGCCCCCCTCCCCCAGTGTGTCTGCCCCCCTCCCCCAGTGTGCCTGCCCCCCCCCTCCCCCAGTGTGTCTGCCTCCCAGCCCACCCTCCCCAAGTGTGTCTGCCTCCCTCCCCACCCTCCCCCAGTGTGTCTGCCTCCCTCCCCACCCTCCCCCAGTGTGTCTGCCTCCCTACCCACCCTCCCCCAGTGTGTCTGCCTCCCTCCCCCAGTGTGCCTGCCCCCCTCCCCCAGTGTGTCTGCCCCCCTCCCCCAGTGTGTCTGCCTCCCTCCCCCAGTGTGCCTGCCCCCCTCCCCCAGTGTGTCTGCCCCCCTCCCCCAGTGTGCCTGCCCCCCTCCCCCAGTGTGTCTGCCCCCCTCCCCCAGTGTGTCTGCCCCCCCTCCCCCAGTGTGTCTGCCTCCCAGCCCACAGTGTCTGGTTTAGTGTCTTTAAACGCGCATAGATAGCAAATTTGTCAGTTGACAGAAAAGATCGAATAGCAGATTCTAAAGAATCTCAAATGGCATGGTGTGAGTTAAAAAGTTTAAATTGGCAGTCGCGTGTGTTTGTTCTGATAATGCCATTGTGTACAAAACAGTTTGCTAGCGAGCAGAAGGCAAAATATTAATAGATGAAAGGAAAGTAAAATGAGTAACAGTTCAGATTGCCTTTTGTCAGGCCAGTCAGAGTCAGGTCAGCTACAAAATATGCGAAATATGCCATGGTCTCACCTTAGACTTGATGGACATTTGCTGCAAAATTAGAAATTTAAAGTACATTTTCAATTATAGGCATTTTCTTTCCAGACGAAATTGCTTTGTAAAGGAAACCTTTCTACGCCTGAAACACGAGGATAATTACTTTTTTAGACGGATTTGCGTCAAATCCCAAAAATTAGGGAGGGATTTGAAATGTCATGGATTAAATTTTCTGCTTGTTTGGCTTCGACTCAATATTTCTTGGTAGAAGTAGAGGAGATGGCGAGAAGAAAGTTACATTTTTAAAAGCTGTATTCTACCTAATACTTTTTGCTTTGTTCTATTATACTCTGTTCTATTCCATTCTATTCCATTCTATTCCATTCTTTTCCATTCTATTCCATTCTATTCCATTCTATTCCATTATATTCCATTCTATTCCATTCTGTCATTCTATTCCATTCTATTCCATTCTATGTCATTATATTCCATTCTATTCCATTCTATGTCATTCTATGTCATTCTATTCCATTCTATTCCATTCTATGTCATTCTATTCCATTCTATTCCATTCTATTCCATTCTATTCCATTCTATGTCATTCTATTCCATTCTATGCCATTCTATTCCATTCTATTCCATTCTATTCCATTCTATTCGGCACTCACATCCAGCTGAGCCACAGCGTTGCCCAGGTAGGTGAAGCAGGGAATGCCCAGCGAAGTGGCCAGGTGCATCAGGTACTCCGTGGCGCTGGTGGCGGCCCGGTTGCTGACGTAGCGGCGCGCCACGGAGGCGATGAGCAGAGCGTTGGCATAATTTGGCTCGTCCATTTCTAGCATTCGACAGACCGTCTGCACCAGGTTCTTTGGAGTCTGCGCCGCCTTGTCCAGATTCTTCAAGTCGTGCAGCACAAATTCGAACAGAGTCTCATTCAGAGCTTTCTGATTGGCTGCGAGCCCCGTCTGCAGCTGGTTGTAGCGTGGCCCGACCTCCTTCAGGGCGTCCATTGAGTCCAGCAGTACAGGCTCCAGGCACAGCTTGTGAAGAAACTGCAGCTGCTGCGATTGGCGAGCATAGGTGCCTAGTGACAGGATCAGCTGAGCCATAGACAGCAGCCTTATCCACTGCCACCGCATAGCAACTGCAAGGTTGGAAGCATTTTCTAACAGTTGAAGTCCAAATAAAGAAAATAATTGTTGCTAGGCCTTCTCTTCGAAAGCTGCGCCCCAACTGAATTCGGACTCACATTCACAACCGCGGATTCGAGCTCAGGAGTTTTGGTGTGAGAATCCCTCTTCGAAGTGAAAACGAGTACAAGTCAAACAGTGTTCAAACATTTTCTATCCATAACTCTTTCTAATGGATAAAACTATTTCACTGAAAAAGCCTCACATTGTAAAAACTCCTGTCAGCTAGTAGCTCCTATAGCAGGTCCAATCGGACTGTCCTACGAAGCAGATGGTTCTTTGTGGAACAATTTATATGTATTTCTACTGCGTATGTGCATCAACTAATCCCACTCCATGACGGCCATGAACATTGAACACCTGCGCGCTTATAGAGTTATGAGGAACTGGGGGAAGGGGGCAAAATTTGGGAAGTTTGCGCACCTGCAGCATCCAAAGGGGGCATCTTCTGCGCGACTTCGCGGCCATTTTTTTCTCCCAATCCTTCTTTCTTCCTCCCTAAATCCTGTTTCGTAGAGGTTACCAACCCGCCTTCACGATCAGCTAACTCTGCTGGGACTGCCCCGACCCGTGCAGCTAGTGTGAGCGAGTGAAACACAATCTCCTGGCTCGCATTGCTAACGTCAATCAGGTTAAAAAATCTATCTATCTATCTATCTATCTATCTATCTATCTATCTATCTATCTATCTATCTATCTATCTATCTATCTATCTATCTATCTATCTGTCTATCTATCTATCTATCTATCTATCTGTCTATCTATCTATCTATCTATCTGTCTATCTATCTATCTATCTATCTATCTATCTATCTATCTGTCTATCTATCTATCTATCTATCTATCTATCTATCTATCTATCTATCTATCTATCTATCTAATCTACGAATTCCAAGCAGTAAATTTCTTGCGCTCTACCGGCACAGCCTGGTGAGAGACTGTACATTTTCAACACCTGCAGAATCGCCCTCCACAATGCCCTCTAAGACATCTTCTTCAAGCTTGTAGCAGCAACTAACCTGTGTATAACAGGAAGCGCGTATAGCGAAGGAGGAATGACAAATGTTTCTCGGCTAGAATTCAGCGAATTAGATTTTGGTGACCTCAAATTGGACATTGCTTCAAAACAGGGCTCTCATGCCTCTCAGGGGAGATCTGAAGAAGTTCCACAGTTTAACGAAAAACTTCATTAACCTCGTTAGAATTTCACTTTTTTTATCCAGCAAATTAAACGGATAAAAGTAGGATCAAAGCTTGTCTCGGAATTCCACTGAACATTGTCCGGTATTATCCCTTTGGGATCTGTTTCCCAACCAGAAGAGTCAAGCATCCAATGCCCCCTGGGCACTGACAGAAAGGCCATAAGCCCCTAAAAGCTAGGAGGCAGATGACAATTCCTCAGCTATCCATTTTGAGAGCTCATTTTGTCGGCCATCAGGCTCTCTTGACAAATTAGGAGCTTTGTGGAAATTAATCAAATAATCTGGCTGAGCTGCATTCGCAACATCATAACATGCCGGATTAACCCATGCCTCAAATGACTCAACTATTGAAATACCATCTGTACTAATATATTGTCACTCTCCTTAATAACTAGTTGCATTCTTGACACTCTCCAACACAGCTAGTCACATTCTTGTCACTCTCTTACACAGCTAGTCACATTCTTGTCACTCTCCTACACAGCTAGTCACATTCTTGTCACTCTCTTACACATCTAGTTACATTCGTGTCACTCTCTTACACAGCTAGTCACATTTGTGTCACTCTCCTACACAGCTAGTCACATTATTGTCACTCTTCTCTACAGCCAGTTGCATTCTTGTCACTCTACTACACAGCTAGTCACATGCTTGTCACTCTCCTACAAAGCTCATCACATGCTTGTCAGTCTCCTACACAGCTAACCACATGCTTGTCACTCTCTTACACAGCTAGTCACATTCTTGTCACTCTTCTCTACAGCCAGTTGCATTCCTGTCACTCTCCTACACAGCTAGTCACGTGCTTGTCACTCTCCTACACAGCTAGTCACACTCTTGTCACCCTCTTACACAGCTAGTCACATTCTTGTCACTCTCCTACACAGCTAGTCACATTCTTGTCACTCTCCTACACAGCTAGTCACACTCTTGTCACTCTCTTACACAGCTAGTCACATTCTTGTCACTCTTCTTACACAGCTAGTCACATTCTTGTCACTCTACTATACAGCTAGTCACATTCGTGTCACTCTACTACACAGCTAGTCACATGCTTGTCACTCTTCTTACACAGCTAGTCACATTCTTGTCACTCTCCTACACAGCTAGTCACATGCTTGTCACTCTCCTACACAGCTAGTCACATGCTTGTCACTCTCCTACACAGCTAGTCACATGCTTGTCACTCTCCTACACAGCTAGTCACATTCTTGTCACTCTCCTACACAGCTAGTCACATTCTTGTCACTCTCTTACACATCTAGTTACATTCGTGTCACTCTCTTACACAGCTAGTCACATTTGTGTCACTCTCCTACACAGCTAGTCACATTATTGTCACTCTTCTCTACAGCCAGTTGCATTCTTGTCACTCTACTACACAGCTAGTCACATGCTTGTCACTCTCCTACAAAGCTCATCACATGCTTGTCAGTCTCCTACACAGCTAACCACATGCTTGTCACTCTCTTACACAGCTAGTCACATTCTTGTCACTCTTCTCTACAGCCAGTTGCATTCCTGTCACTCTCCTACACAGCTAGTCACGTGCTTGTCACTCTCCTACACAGCTAGTCACACTCTTGTCACCCTCTTACACAGCTAGTCACATTCTTGTCACTCTCCTACACAGCTAGTCACATTCTTGTCACTCTCCTACACAGCTAGTCACACTCTTGTCACTCTCTTACACAGCTAGTCACATTCTTGTCACTCTTCTTACACAGCTAGTCACATTCTTGTCACTCTACTATACAGCTAGTCACATTCGTGTCACTCTACTACACAGCTAGTCACATGCTTGTCACTCTTCTTACACAGCTAGTCACATTCTTGTCACTCTCCTACACAGCTAGTCACATGCTTGTCACTCTCCTACACAGCTAGTCACATGCTTGTCACTCTCCTACACAGCTAGTCACATTCTTGTCACTCTCTTACACAGCTAGTCACATTCTTGTCACTCTCCTACACAGCTAGTCACACTCTTGTCACTCTCTTACACAGCTAGTCACATTCTTGTCACTCTTCTTACACAGCTAGTCACATTCTTGTCACTCTACTATACAGCTAGTCACATTCGTGTCACTCTACTACACAGCTAGTCACATGCTTGTCACTCTTCTTACACAGCTAGTCACATTCTTGTCACTCTCCTACACAGCTAGTCACATGCTTGTCACTCTCCTACACAGCTAGTCACATTCTTGTCACTCTCCTACACAGCTAGTCACACTCTTGTCACTCTCTTACACAGCTAGTCACATTCTTGTCACTCTTCTTACACAGCTAGTCACATTCTTGTCACTCTACTATACAGCTAGTCACATTCGTGTCACTCTACTACACAGCTAGTCACATGCTTGTCACTCTTCTTACACAGCTAGTCACATTCTTGTCACTCTCCTACACAGCTAGTCACATGCTTGTCACTCTCCTACACAGCTAGTCACATGCTTGTCACTCTCCTACACAGCTAGTCACATGCTTGTCACTCTCCTACACAGCTAGTCACATTCTTGTCACCCTCCCCTGCAGCCAGTTCTAGGATTCGTCTAATACTGTGTCATTATTCGTGTCTCGAGTATCTGATAGTAAAGTAGATATATGAAAAGCAGAAATGCTTTACTGAATCTCATACATTGTTACAAGCGTAATTCAGTGAAGTCACGCACTTGGTCAGCATCAGTGAGAACAGCTGCCTATGCCTGATGGTCCCATGCTCGATTGCCAGTGTTTGAATTCAATCGATCGATAATTGGTCGGCCTTCCTTTTTTGGTCGAGACTTGCTTGGACAACAGTAGAGAGACATGAGATGTGAGAATTGCACATTTGGCCCCATTCGAAACTTGAGAAGCACTGAGTCCATATAGTACTCAAAGCCACGCTGAGCAAATAACCAGTTCGAAGAGTCTGCTCAAATTGCACTCAATAATTTGACTGTCTAAAATAGTTGGCCAACTGACCAACGACCTGAGCTGGGTTGAAAACAGTCCTTATCAACTGAAACTGGGGACTTAAGGGCTGCACTGCATGAACTCGACAACTTGTCTGCCGTATATCATCTCCTAACTCTTAACCCTTCTCCCCTGACTTCCTCTTCGGTCCTCTCTTTTCCCTTTACCCTCTCTTCCCCTTTCTTCCGCTCCATTTCTGTCTTCCTCTTCTCCACTCTCCTCCCCTTCTCCCCTCTCTTCCCCTTTCTTCCCCCTCTCTTCCCCTCCTCCCTCTCTTCCCCTCCTCCCTCTCTTCCCCTTCTCGACTCTCCTCCCCCTCTCCCCTCTCTTCCCCTCCTCCACTCTCTTCCCCTCCTCCCTCTCTTCCCATCCTCCACTCTCTTCCCCTCCTCCACTCTCTTCCCCTCCTCCACTCTCTTCCCCTCCTCCACTCTCTTCCCCTCCTCCACTCTCTTCCCCTCCTTCACTCTCTTCCCCTCCTCCCTCTCTTCCCCTCCTCCCTCTCTTCCCCTTCTTGACTCTCCTCCCCCTCTCCCCTCTCTTCCTTTCCTCCCTCTCTTCCCCTTCTCCACTCTCTTCCCCTCCTCTGCTCTCTACCCCTTCTCCCCTCTCTTCCCCTTTCTTCCCCTCCTCCCTCTCTTCCCCTCCTCCCTCTCTTCCCCTTCTCGACTCTCCTCCCCCTCTCCACTCTCTTCCCCTCCTCCCTCTCTTCCCCTCCTCCCTCTCTTCCCCTCCTCCACTCTCTTCCCCTCCTCCCTCTCTTCCCCTCCTCCACTCTCTTCCCCTCCTCCGTCTCTTCCCCTTCTTGACTCTCCTCCCCCTCTCCCCTCTCTTCCTTTCCTCCCTCTCTTCCCCTTCTCCCCTCTCTTCCCCTCCTCTGCTCTCTACCCCTTCTCCACTCTCTTCCTTTTTTCCTTCTCGTTCTCTGCTCCCTCTATTCCTATTCTCTCTCTTTTCTCATTCTAACTATCTTTCTCTTCTATCCTCTCTTCCCTCTCATACCCTCTACCCATTCTTCCATTCTCCCTCTCTCTCTTCCCTAGCAACTAGGGAATCCAGGTCTCAAACAGTGCTTTCATAGCACACCGAGAGAGAGACAGACGCGCACACTGCAACTCGCATTACAAAAGCCGCACAAAACACGAAATGATAAAGAAACCTGGCTAAGCATGCATTGGCCCAATCTGAAACCTGCGCCCCACACCCATATTAACCAAATCCTTGGTCCGTTTCCACTTCGTCCGCCAATACAAGGGCGCAACAGAACTCGCAAGTCCAGAAATTTAGGCTCAGGATAATGAAGGCATCGCTAGCCAAATATAATTACACATTGGGACTGCGGCTCTGGCTCAAGCCACGCCGAGCACAACACTCGCTCGGCCCAGTCCTCAACTCAAAGGACTGGGAGATTTGGGCGGAGAGGCCAGAATTCCCAATCGCCGTCAACTGGGGACCTCGGCGCGGCGGGGAATGAGAAAGGGGGAGAGAAAATCGATTTCTGGTTGAACCCCCAGTCGGTCTCATCTCCTCACCTCCTGCGGACCTCCTCACAATGTTCGCCCCTCTGATCCCACGCTCTCTCTCCCAATGCCTCTGTCAGCGTCTGACTTTCGCAGTCGTCCCTAGATTTCAGTTTTATTTCAATGCAATCTTCATTTTGAGCCGAAACGGGAGGCAGGCAAGGGCGAGGCGAGTTGGGATCAAATGCGCGGCAGGAGGAGCAGCGGGCGACTCAATTATTTGCTCAGCCGGGAAAACCACTCTAAGATATGAAAATCTGTTCGAGATGGGACAGAATCTGTTAGTGATGGGACAGAATCTGTTAGTGATGGGACAGAATCTGTTAGTGATGGGACAGAATCTGTTAGTGATGGGACAGAATCAGTTAGAGGTGGGACAGAATCTGTTAGTGATGGGACAGAATCTGTTAGTGATGGGACAGAATCTGTTAGTGATGGGACAGAATCTGTTAGTGATTGGACAGAATCAGTTAGAGGTGGGACAGAATCTGTTAGAGATGGGACAGAATCTGGTAGAGATGAGACCGAATCAGTTAGAGATGGGACAGAATCTGTTAGAGATGGGACAGAATCTGTTAGAGATGGGACAGAATCTGTTAGAGATGTGACAGAATCTGTTAGAGATGTGACAGAATCTGTTAGAGATGTGACAGAATCTGTTAGAGATCGGACAGAATCTGTTAGAGATGGGACAGAATCTGTTAGTGATGGGACAGAATCTGTTAGAGATGGGACAGAATCAGTTAGAGATGGGACAGAATCTGTTAGAGATGGGACAGAATCAGTTAGAGGTGGGACAGAATATGTTAGAGATGGGACAGAATCTGTTAGAGATGTGACAGAATCTGTTAGTGATGGGACAGAATCTGTTAGAGATCGGAAAGAATCAGTTAGAGATGGGACAGAATCAGTAAGAGATGGGACAGAATTTGGTAGAGATGAGACAGAATCAGTTAGAGATGGGACAGAATCAGTTAGAGATGGGACAGAATTTGGTAGAGATGTGACAGAATCTGTTAGAGATGTGACAGAATCTGTTAGAGATGTGACAGAATCTGTTAGAGATGTGACAGAATCTGTTAGAGATGTGACAGAATCTGTTAGAGATGTGACAGAATCTGTTAGAGATGTGACAGAATCTGTTAGAGATGTGACAGAATCTGTTAGAGATCGGACAGAATCTGTTAGAGATGGGACAGAATCTGTTAGTGATGGGACAGAATCTGTTAGAGATGGGACAGAATCAGTTAGAGATGGGACATAATCTGTTAGAGATGGGACAGAATTTGGTAGAGATGAGACAGAATCAGTTAGAGATGGGACAGAATCTGTTAGAGATCGGACAGAATCAGTTAGAGATGGGAGAGAATCTGTTAGAGATGGGACAGAATCTGTTAGAGATGGGACAGAATAACTGCCATAGACACTAGCAGTGTTGAAAACACAGTCGAGACTGAGAGGCAGAGGGACAAAACCTGCTTGCGTGTCTAGGGGCGTGGGGGGTTTGGGTCGGCCAGAATCCGCGCAGCATCAACCGGTCAATAGTTTTATCCCGGATCCCAGCAACTGAATTGCTCAAAGATTAAAGGTCTACTAGTCCAAGCTGTGTAGGTGGAGTGGGATGAATCTGCGGTTTGTTGGACCAGTTCACTAGCCCACGATCGACGAAAGCCATCATTCTCCCATGAGAGGCTGGGGAAGAGTGATAGAAACTGCTGCAGTGGAAATGAACGATTCGTTGGGGAGAAGAGAATGAGCAGCGCAGGTCGCCAGCTCGATAATTACGATAATTCCGACCCAACTGACCAGATTTCCTTTCTCTATTGAGTCCTTTCAACCGGGAAAATAGGTGGAGCTGAATCTGAGTGTATGAAAAAGAAGAAGATAAAAACAGAAATGTGCCTTGAACTGTTTCTGTTCACAGAAGCTGAAAGAAATGAGTGATAAAAAAGAAGCAGGAAGCAGGAAGCCGGTTTGGCAATGTAAGCGTGACATTTTGCTGTGGGGTTTTCGCGTAGTTTTAGACACCCTGTGCGTTAGCGTCTGCTTTTGCCACGCAGTTTGAGAGAATGCGCATGTTGTAAGGGGTTCGATTGACTGTCGTGTGGACAAAATTGCATCGAGGCGACGGGACAAGGTTGTAAAGTACGGCTGAAATGTCATCATCGAATATTATTGCTGTCGATTGCTGTTGTAATCGCTCACGCACACGCACACGCTCACACGGTTCTTGACGTAGATTTTTATTTTGCGGGATTTAAGAAACCGCATTCTTATTTGATCCAGCGTGCAAGAATGCTTTGGAAGTCGCCATATGCGTGCAGAAATGCAAGTGTCTATGGTAAAAGCACCTTGAATTTACATGTGCTCTCCGCGCAGGAATGTCAATCGTGCAAGAATGTAATGCGCAATGTTTCTATACTTAGCAAAACAGCCAAAGACTAAAAGCATAAACAGAAACCAGTCATTCGTATATATTTAACATACGACACTATTAATTTATCACACATAAACATCAGAGCTTATAATAAACAAAATTTAATCAACAAAAGAGTAGGGTGTATTTGAAAAAAAAGATTAAATAATTAAAATTCAGCTAACAAATTGAACAGAATTTGATGAGCACCAGAGTTATTTTAATTACCTTGACAGAAAATGCGACACAATGTCTCACTCAAACACTAATTCGACGATGTTGGAGTCGCCATGTGCCCGAATCTTCAAACTCTTGGACCCGCGGCCAACATACTCCGACGTGACACAGTTGCCTTGTGCAGAAACTGACACCGATACACCGAGCTGCCTGACGCCGTTGCGACCTCGGATTGCCCTTCGATACCAGGGCTCAGAGCTGTTGTCAAGTGGCCACTCATCTTTGTGATTTCGGAGTCTCGCTTTCTACCGCGGCGGATGTAGCGCTGCACTGACGCGACATTCTTGTGGCCGGTGACTTTTGCGATACTCTCCAGATTGAAGCCACCTTAGTGAAGCTCCGTCACCACAGTTGCTCTCCAGGTTGAAGCCACCTTAGTGAAGCTCCGTCACCACAGTTGCTCTCCAGGTTGAAGCCACCTTAGTGAAGCTCCGTCACCACAGTTGCTCTCCAGGTTGAAGCCACCTTAGTGAAGCTCCGTCACCACAGTTGCTCTCCAGGCTGAAGCCACCTTAGTGAAGCTCCGTCACCACAGTTGCTCTCCAGGTTGAAGCCACCTTAGTGAAGCTCCGTCACCACAGTTTCTCTCCAGGCTGAAGCCACCTTAGTGAAGCTCCGTCACCACAGTTTCTCTCCAGGTTGAAGCCACCTTAGTGAAGCTCCGTCACCACAGTTGCTCTCCAGGTTGAAGCCACCTTAGTGAAGCTCCGTCACCACAGTTTCTCTCCAGGTTGAAGCCACCTTAGTGAAGCTCCGTCACCACAGTTGCTCTCCAGGTTGAAGCCACCTTAGTGAAGCTCCGTCACCACAGTTGCTCTCCAGGTTGAAGCCACCTTAGTGAAGATCCGTCACCACAGTTGCACTCCAGGTTGAAGCCACCTTAGTGAAGCTCCGTCACCACAGTTTCTCTCCAGGTTGAAGCCACCTTAGTGAAGCTCCGTCACCACAGTTGCTCTCCAGGTTGAAGCCACCTTAGTGAAGCTCCGTCACCACAGTTGCTCTCCAGGTTGAAGCCACCTTAGTGAAGCTCCGTCACCACAGTTGCTCTCCAGGCTGAAGCCACCTTAGTGAAGCTCCGTCACCACAGTTGCTCTCCAGGTTGAAGCCACCTTAGTGAAGCTCCGTCACCACAGTTGCTCTCCAGGTTGAAGCCACCTTAGTGAAGCTCCGTCACCACAGTTGCTCTCCAGGTTGAAGCCACCTTAGTGAAGCTCCGTCACCACAGTTGCTCTCCAGGTTGAAGCCACCTTAGTGAAGCTCCGTCACCACAGTTGCTCTCCAGGTTGAAGCCACCTTAGTGAAGCTCCGTCACCACAGTTGCTCTCCAGGTTGAAGCCACCTTAGTGAAGCTCCGTCACCACAGTTGTATGAATACTGTGAGGCGTGTAAACCTTTGACAATCCGGCGTTGGCGTGTAAACCTACACGTCAGCGTTGCTCCATTCTCCATTGATGTTTCTCATTTATAAAAACAGAACATGCATACTTTTACCATAGACATGTCTAGACACTGGCTCCTGGATTTATCTTCATACATCCCGCAAAATTGAAGTAGTTTAAAGAAGTTCATCTATGGTTTTTTCCGTCGGTATTTCACTTATACTTAATCTCATACCGGCCTCAAACTCATAGAATATATTATACATAAATCTGTCATGACTTTCTTATCGTCAGGCAGTGTACACTCTCACCGAGCCTTGGATAAGCCCTCGTGCTCATGTCTAATGGAGTACATGAAGCAATGAAATATTTTTTATGTCTCTTAAAAAAAATCGATGCGCCAAGACTTTGTCTGAGACTAATTTGAAAAATTTCGATCAAAGTCGGTTCACGTGGTCCCTGTAAATAATTAATAAAGTTGATTAAGTTCTGTCCACTATGCATAGGCGCCATGAGCACAAGTCGACTAAACTGTTAATATCCATTTGCCTCACGTTTGAGCAAACATAAGAAAATAATTACAAGTTATGAATAATCGAACAGGTCCACCTTAGCTTCACCAAATTCCAAATTGGGTAACGTTGATGACTCAACATCACACACCACACATAATAATGATTGCAGTCTCTAGATCTAATCTGTGTGCGATGATGATTCCAGTCTCTAGATCTAATCTGTGTGCGATGATGATTCGAGTCTCTAGATCTAATCTGTGTGCGATGAGGATTCCAGTCTCTAGATCTAATCTGTGTGCGATGAGGATTCCAGTCTCTAGATCTAATCTGTGTGCGATGATGATTCCAGTCTCTAGATCTAATCTGTGTGCGATGAGGATTCCAGTCTCTAGATCTAATCTGTGTGCGATGAGGATTCCAGTCTCTAGATCTAATCTGTGTGCGATGAGGATTCCAGTCTCTAGATCTAATCTGTGTGCGATGAGGATTCCAGTCTCTAGATCTAATCTGTGTGCGATGAGGATTCCAGTCTCTAGATCTAATCTGTGTGCGATGAGGATTCCAGTCTCTAGATCCAATCTGTGTGCGATGAGGATTCCAGTCTCTAGATCTAATCTGTGTGCGATGAGGATTCCATTCTCTAGATCTAATCTGTGTGCGTTGATGATTCCAGTCTCTAGATCTAATCTGTGTGCGATGAGGATTCCAGTCTCTAGATCTAATCTGTGTGCGATGATGATTCCAATCTCTAGATCTAATCTGTGTGCGATGATGATTCCAGTCTCTAGATCTAATCTGTGTGCGATGATGATTCCAGTCTCTAGATCTAATCTGTGTGCGATGAGGATTCCAGTCTCTAGATCTAATCTGTGTGCGATGAGGATTCCAGTCTCTAGATCTAATCTGTGTGCGATGAGGATTCCAGTCTCTAGATCTAATCTGTGTGCGATGAGGATTCCAGTCTCTAGATCTAATCTGTGTGCGATGAGGATTCCAGTCTCTAGATCTAATCTGTGTGCGATGAGGATTCCAGTCTCTAGATCTAATCTGTGTGCGATGAGGATTCCAGTCTCTAGATCTAATCTGTGTGCGATGAGGATTCCAGTCTCTAGATCTAATCTGTGTGCGATGATGATTCCAGTCTCTAGATCTAATCTGTGTGCGATGAGGATTCCAGTCTCTAGATCTAATCTGTGTGCGATGAGGATTCCAGTCTCTAGATCTAATCTGTGTGCGATGATGATTCCAGTCTCTAGATCTAATCTGTGTTCGATGAGGATTCCAGTCTCTAGATCTAATCTGTGTGCGATGATGATTCCAGTCTCTAGATCTAATCTGTGTGCGATGAGGATTCCAGTCTCTAGATCTAATCTGTGTGCGATGAGGATTCCAGTCTCTAGATCTAATCTGTGTGCGATGAGGATTCCAGTCTCTAGATCTAATCTGTGTGCGATGAGGATTCCAGTCTCTAGATCTAATCTGTGTGCGATGAGGATTCCAGTCTCTAGATCTAATCTGTGTGCGATGAGGATTCCAGTCTCTAGATCTAATCTGTGTGCGATGAGGATTCCAGTCTCTAGATCTAATCTGTGTGCGATGAGGATTCCAGTCTCTAGATCTAATCTGTGTGCGATGAGGATTCCAGTCTCTAGATCTAATCTGTGTGCGATGAGGATTCCAGTCTCTAGATCTAATCTGTGTGCGATGAGGATTCCAGTCTCTAGATCTAATCTGTGTGCGATGAGGATTCCAGTCTCTAGATCTAATCTGTGTGCGATGAGGATTCCAGTCTCTAGATCTAATCTGTGTGCGATGAGGATTCCAGTCTCTAGATCCAATCTGTGTGCGATGAGGATTCCAGTCTCTAGATCTAATCTGTGTGCGATGATGATTCCAGTCTCTAGATCTAATCTGTGTGCGATGAGGATTCCAGTCTCTAGATCTAATCTGTGTGCGATGATGATTCCAGTCTCTAGATCTAATCTGTGTGCGATGAGGATTCCAGTCTCTAGATCTAATCTGTGTGCGATGAGGATTCCAGTCTCTAGATCTAATCTGTGTGCGATGAGGATTCCAGTCTCTAGATCTAATCTGTGTGCGATGAGGATTCCAGTCTCTAGATCTAATCTGTGTGCGATGAGGATTCCAGTCTCTAGATCTAATCTGTGTGCGATGATGATTCCAGTCTCTAGATCTAATCTGTGTGCGATGAGGATTCCAGTCTCTAGATCTAATCTGTGTGCGATGAGGATTCCAGTCTCTAGATCTAATCTGTGTGCGATGAGGATTCCAGTCTCTAGATCTAATCTGTGTTTTCATTCAGCAAAGTCAAACGCCTTTCACACTGCCTACCCACATTGCTAAGCTCCCCATGCAGTATGGCAGAACGAGTCATTTCAAACTTACAACCGATTCGCGCCTCCTCAATGCAGATTTCCTTGGTCAATAGCTGTTTCTAGGCAAATTTTTAAATGCTCGATTAGCTTAGACACGAGGATTAGTTAGAAGCGTCAAACTGTTGCTATTGGTTGCCGGCATTGCTGCTGCAGTCTACAAACGGACTTAAAAGCAGTTTAAAAATCGCTAAATTTGAAGTGTAAATTTGATTCGATTTTAGATAATTAGCAATAAAATAATATAGCTGGGATGCTCAGTGGTCAAACAACATCTTTTAGCTGCCTATTCTTATGACAGATTATTGAGGTCCACTCGATTCTGCGAGATCTGTGATTGGCCAGTGCGCCCGTCATCCAATCAGAACGGGCCACGATTCCAGATTTGGCTTCTAGTAGCTAAGATTCTAGCTACAGCTTCTGGTACGATTCCAGCTTCAGCTCCTGATACGATTCCAGCTTCAGCTCCTGATACGATTCCAGCTTCAGCTCCTGATACGATTCTAGATTCAGCTCCTGATACGATTTCAGCTTCAGCTCCAGATACGATTCCAGCTTCAGCTGCAGATACGATTCCAGCTTCAGCTCCTGGTACGATTCCAGCTTCAGCTCCTGATACGATTCCAGCTTCAGCTCCTGATACGATTCTAGCTTCAGCTCCTGATACGATTTCAGCTTCAGCTCCTGATACGATTCTAGCTTCAGTTCCTGATACGAGTACGATTCCAGCTTCAGCTCCAGATACGATTCCAGCTTCAGCTCCTAATACGATTCCAGCTTCAGCTCCAGATACGATTCCAGCTTCAGCTGCAGATACGATTCCAGCTTCAGCTCCTGATACGATTCCAGCTTCAGCTCCTGATACGATTCTAGCTTCAGCTCCTGATACGATTTCAGCTTCAGCTCCTGATACGATTCTAGCTTCAGCTCCTGATACGATTCCAGCTTCAGCTCCTGGTACGATTCCAGCTTCAGCTCCTGATACGATTCCAGCTTCAGCTCCTGATACGATTCCAGCTTCAGCTCCTGATACGATTCCAGCTTCAGCTCCTGATACGATTTCAGCTTCAGCTCCAGATACGATTCCAGCTTCAGCTCCTGGTACGATTCCAGCTTCAGCTCCTGATACGATTCCAGCTTCAGCTCCTGGTACGATTCCAGCTTCAGCTCCTGATACGATTCCAGCTTCAGCTCCTGATACGATTCCAGCTTCAGCTCCTGATACGATTCCAGTTTTAGCATATGCATATAGACTCTAGTGCATCTGGAATAAAAATAGGAAATAAAGATACCTACAAAGATTATGCACTATAGAGCTCCAAACAAGTAGTAAAAAGCCAAGGTTTGATGCAGGAAAGCCGATTACTTGGTATTTTGCGCGCTTGGCACTAGTGTGTACCAAAAACGCATACCATTATTCAATCGGCAGATAGTTTGCTTGACCGCGCAATGCACACAGTTATTGCGCATTTGGTGCACTATAACATTTCTATAAATGCCACCGTGCGGTCAAGTTTGAGTGGCATCCCCAACTTCTCTCCAGCGGTCTGTTAGACGCAAGCAAAGGGCTGCAAATGTCTGGATGCGGCTAAAAAACTGTTACAAAGGCAAAGAATAGGAGACTAAGGTCACAGCTAGCAGATGAAGCTTGGATGGTCATTATCGCAGAGAGGCAGATATAAATATAAACTGTTTAGTAAGCAAATGCCGAGTAAACAAACAAAAATAGACCGATGGGCTAGCTTGGAAACAGCAGCAGTCAGCAGCAGCACCTAGAATGAATGAAACACGATACGCCTTTTAGGCCACATTCTATCAGTTTCAACTCCTGGCAGAAATAACGGGAAGGGAGAATGGGAATAGTCTGGCAGGCGAAATTGTCACTTTGATGTTTACGCCAAAGTAAAAATTTGACTAAAAACCATAGCCAGGATGTAAAATAGAAGTGTAACGTAGCGCTCTTCATCAACCAATTTAATTGCTTTGACTTTTCTAGCCATTGCTTGATTTCTTGGGATTCAATCAGAAATCATTACTAGGTTAATCTAGTACTAGCAGTACGTAGTACTCTAGTAATAACAATTATTGCGTAGTGACTTTTGCTAAAACGATACGATTAGCAATCTAGATAAAGCAGCTAGGTCTAGAGATAAGTGCGTGACCACTTAAGTGCATGAAGTCGGAGATGGTGCAGGCACATTCGGGTGACATGCTGATAAAGTTTTAAGGCCTGGCAAAGCCACACTGAGTCGCAGTTCAAATCTGACCTTCCGCCAGAACCGTTGAATATCTCGTCGGTCTGAAGGGCTGGCGACTTGATTCTTGTCAGTCGGCTTCGAGTCCTGAAAGAAGGCGTGCCGCAAGGCAGTCCGCTCTCGCCTCTGCTCTTCAACATCGCCACTCGAACCCTGCCCGGGGCCATTCAGCAGGCGGCATCCAACTGTAGGCCCACCCAATATGCGGACGACGTCACTGTGAAGACATCAGACGCCTCCCCGGTGACGGCTACAGTGCAGATGCAGGCCGCGATCGATGCGGTGAGCGGCTGGTGCGAGGAACACCACTTCAAGCTGTCGCCGGCGAAGCTGCGTTGCCGCGCGGTCCTGGGGTGCGAGCTTTGAGACTCTACACCGCCTCTACTGCAGTTACGTTCGTCCGGCAGGGCTCTACGGGGCTGAACTATGGTGGCCATTCCTGGCCCCCACCCACCTCGAACGCCTCGAATCCGCCAACTATGCCGCTGCTAGGATCATCATAGGGGTCGGTGCTGGGGCCCGGGCCCGCGCCCTAATCTGCGACGCCGGCCTCCAGCCGTTTAACACCATCTGCCGGCAGAGGGCCGCGGAGCTGCTCTTGCGCTGCCAGCAGTTCTCTGAAGGGCATCTACTCCGCGATCTGGCCAGCCCGTCCGCCACCCCCACAGGGCTCAAGGCGAGGACCGCGGGCACCCGAAGCTCTTGGCGCGAGTCGGCCATCGAGCTACTGAGCACTGTGGGAGGAGGCCGCGGGTGGAAGGCAGCATCCCCCCACCTGCTTTCGTCGCCCTTGGTCCCGTAGTCTCCAGACCCGCTTCGTCCGTGTCGAAACCAGCCGCGACAAGGCACCACTTGTTGGGAGGACAAAAGCCCTGGAGCTGCTAGACCGCCTGAGGCAGGAGGACCCGCCAGACCTGCAGATCTGGACAGACGGCGCAGCAGAGGAAGGCATCCGTAATGGAGGAGGCGGCTACCTGATTCGGCAGCGGGCCCCAGGGAGCCGGGACATCAGAGGCAGCGTCCCAGCGGGGCACCTAACCTGCTCAACGACCGCGGAGGCCGCTGCGGCTTTGCCAATCTCCACGGACGCCACAGCATGGCCGTCTGGCTGCTGTTCCACTCCCAAGCGTTCTTCAACCGGCTCCAGTCACAGCGTAAGTGCCAGACGGACCACGCAACTGCACAGGCGTCCATGCTGCTGGAGCAGCTCGCCACGGACCACCAGCCCACTGTAATCTGAGTGCCAGGCCACGCCGGGCTTGTGCTCAACGAGGAAGCCGACATTTTGGCCCGTGTGGGCTGCACGCTCCCGCAAGAGAACACCGGTCGCGGCGCTCAGAGCTGCTCTCAGGCGGCAAGGTCAAGCGGAAGACGACCGAGCATACGAAGACCTAGTCCCTCTGAACCATCCACATCGACTCAGCGGCGGCAAGCGGCTGCAGGTCGGCCGTGACTGGCCTCGTGCGGCGGAGGTGGCGCTGTTCCAACTCAGGGCGAACCGCGCGCCTTTCCTGCAAGCTACCCTACACCGCTAGGGCAAGGTACCCGCTACGTCTTGTCCCCACTGCAATGCTCCCGAGGAGGACACGCGGCACTTCCTGCTCGACTGCCCCAGGTGGGCCGATCAACGCTGCAACCTCCTCCCTTCTTCTGGCTCAATGTCCCTCCTGTGGGAGGACCCGAATCGGGTGCGGATCTTCGTCGAGGCGACGGGCGCGCTGGCGCGCCCCTCCCCGTATACCTAGCGAGGGATCCGTACGCCAACAACAAACAACTTGTTTCTTGTTTCAGAAGATGCGCAAAAACATTTGACCCGCGTTATTATCCTAAGTTGCTCCGTTCGGGTGCAGCACTAATCGTCAGGGGGCGAATGCCACCTTGGTATAAAAACGGGCGGCAAAATGGCTTGGTAGTGATAAAGTACTGACACAGAAGACTCATTCTGCTATAAGCATAGTGTAGAATTAAACGAGACACTAACAGAACAAGTCAATAAACTGACTAAAACATTTGTGCAACCAAGTTTATATATTTTTTCAACGAGTCAAACTCAAATGCACCTAACTCAATGACGCAATGATGGACACAATTTAAGTAAAATATTTCTAGAAGCCTACTACTACTTACTATAAGTAGCGCCGTTTGAAAAAAAAAACGAATCGTACAATCAGGTTTAATCACTTCTTTCCGCGAGTCTGAGCCGCCTTAGCCTTCTCGGCCAATTTGGCCACATACTTGATGTGGGCGCGCTGTTCGCCATAGAACCAGTGCAGCTGGTCCTCAAGCAAGTCGGCCTCGGCTCTGGCCCGCCGGTCGGCGTAGACCTCGTCAAGCACCTGATCCAGAGACAGGCCTAAACTGTTCAGCTTCTCAGCTGCGTCTTTCAGAGCGGCCTCGCGACGCTTCAAGAAGTCGGCCTTGGCAGCCTCGGTGCGGCGGGCCAGTTCACCTAGCCGGCGCTGCTTCAAGCTCTGGCAGCGGTCGCGAGTCTCGGCTAGCCGGCTGGGAAAGCCGGGCTTCGGCGTCTCCGCCTGTCCCGGCCGGGGCTCGTGTGAGAAGCTTAGCTCCAGGCCGGTTGTGAGGCGCAAGAATTGATTATAGTCCTCCGAGCGCAGAGCTTTCAACAGCTCCCTGCGCCTATCCAGCATGTCCAACAGGCTGCGCTCCAGGGCGTAATAATTCTTCGTGTTCATCTGCTCGCGAAGGACTCGAACTCGCACGGTAAGGCGAACAACTGCGATTGGGTGGGGATATTTGGTGAGCAAGCTGTCACCGTGAATGTCTTGGGGATATTAGGTGAGCTAGCTGTCACCGTGAATGTCTTGGGGATATTTGGTGAGCCAGCTGTCACCGTGAATGTCTTGGGGATATTTGGTGATCCAGCTGTCACCGTGAATGTCTTGGGGATATTTGGTGAGCCAGCTGTCACCGTGAATGTCTTGGGGATATTTGGTGAGCCAGCTGTCACCGTGAATGCCTTGGGGATATTAGGTGAGCTAGCTGTCACCGTGAATATCTTGGGGATATTAGGTGAGCTAGCTGTCACCGTGAATGTCTTGGGGATATTAGGTGAGCTAGCTGTCACCGTGAATGTCTTGGGGATATTAGGTGAGCTAGCTGTCACCGTGAATGTCTTGGGGATATTAGGTGAGCCAGCTGTCACCGTGAATGTCTTGGGGATATTTGGTGAGCTAGCTGTCATCGTGAATGTCTTGGGGATATTAGGTGAGCTAGCTGTCACCGTAAATGTCTTGGGATATTAGGTGAGCTAGCTGTCACCGTGAATGTCTTGAAGATATTTGGTGAGCCAGCTGTCACCGTGAATGTCTTGGGGATATTTGGTGAGCTAGCTGTCACCGTGAATGTCTTGGGGATATTTGGTGAGCCAGCTGTCACCGTGAATGTCTTGGGGATATTAGGTGAGCCAGCTGTCACCGTGAATGTCTTGGGGATATTTGGTGAGCCAGCTGTCCCCGTGAATGTCTTGGACCGTGAGCTGTGAATAACTGTGGATGTCATGCTCTGTAACCTAGGCAACGCATCTTATAAGGAAATCTCACTCTCATGCGCAGTAGAATCTTGAGCAGGATCCAAGCCCATCTCGATTGTCTTCTCCTTCATAACGTCCTTGATTGCCGCCTCCTACACCAATGAATTGAGTCATGTGACAAAATTTGAGCTGTGATCAGGATTTTTGTGGCATTTAGAAGCTCAAGAATTTAGCAATGAGGTAACTTACAATATCGGTAAACTCATAGGAGTGGATCTTCCGCACCGACTCTGGTATACTACTATAATAAAGAGAAGCGATTAGAAGCAAAAATAGGAATTATAGATTATGAGAAAAATTCGTTAAGACACTTGTAAACCTACCAACAACTTACTCGTCTAAATACTTGCGCAGCAGAAATGGTGCAGAAGTTTCGTTCGGCAGTTTTGCTGTTGATCTCTCCTCTGCAAATGATTTTTTATTGAAAAAACATTTAGAATACTTAACTTCATATATCTAATAAAAGCAGTAACATAACTAGACAGAACACTGACGATATTTTTCCAAGACTTCCTGAGAAATTGGACGCATAGTCCACTTCCTGCTGTAGTACTTGGTGAACCAGTGACCATGCCGAACTGGGGTGACTAAAATAATAGTTTTCATGTATTCGTTTGTTTGTTTTATATCAGAAATAATATAATATTTGCTGTGCTCGAATCCATTGACTTTACAGAAAAAAATACCAACAAAATTGTAAAGAAACATAGAACCACAAACAAATGTTTTAAGGACATTTCATTGAAGGTCATTCACAGACATTTTCAGTGAAAAGTATTTATTGAATAGTTAAAATATAGTCACTTTAGTAACAAGTAATGACCACTTAGTAACAACCACTTTGATAGCAACTGTGCTTGCAATATGAAAGGAAAGATATTTAAAAAATGCAAAACTTTGATAGCCAATGGCTATATACAATGTGTGGAACATTTCTTAAAATTCACACTTGTAATTTTATGCATTTCACACTTTTGCAGGCAGTGGCTACAGCTCCAATACTAAAACCCAAGGTTTTGTTCTGCTAAAGTTGTCACTTGTTTTCACTTAAGAGTTAATTTGCATTCTCATCCTAGGCAAATTTCAATAATGTGTTAAAGCTGGGAGAATTAATAAGAGCAGAGTAAGTACACAATTAATAAGGTATGTCTAGATAGCTAATAGCATAAAAACAGTAACTGAATATAGCATATGCACAGTTTTAGCAAACAGTACTTACAGTAGTAAATATACAGAAAATTTAAGTATTACTAAACTATCTCTAAGAAAAAACAATGCATAAATTTAAAGAATGTAGAAGCATTATTTATTATATAGATAAATTTGTATTAACAAACAAAATACTCTTTCTACACATTGAGCCTTTACAAGTATTAGCTTAAAATTTGACTTTTGTCTTCAAAAAGTTTTTTGGCAAACTTGCTTTCTTTAGACATTCAGTGAGATCATAAGTGACAAAAGTCTAGCAAGAGGACATCTGGTTCTGGTATCAGAATTATTATTGTTTGGAGTGTCGCCATTGCTATTTTGAGCTACACTTCTAAATGCAATTACTAATAATAACAATTGTATTTTATCTTTATAAATAATGTATTTTTTGCAAGAATTTGCAATTTATCACACATGCAAACATTAATCTTTGTTTTATTTTTATGTTATAATTTTTAATTTAAATTTAATATTTACTTTAGTGACACTTTACAGTACTGTTTATAACGGCAGAGCTTATTCCCACGGTCCCGTGCCGATAATTTCAATTTTATCCACACGGATCCGTGCCGATAATTTTCTGCTTATCCTCACGGCAGCTTGTATGAATAGGTCTACAACTAAGAAAATTGTCCAGCAAAAGCATTGGGAGACTGTTTTAACTCTCAAGAATTTAACGCCTAAGTCCGAAGGACACACAATTGTAAAGATTCGCAGAGGAAAGCGCGGAACTAGTTAACATGCTTTCGTCGAGTTTCTGAAACCTTATTTTCGTACGGTAACAAGTCAATAGTTATCATTTGCGCATGTGCATCATATCATATTTCAAGCGCGTGTGCAATACAAATGTCTGCGTGATTCTTCATGCAATTGTTAGCAACGTTGCATATTATTCGAAATTAACGATTATTCGAAATTAACGATTATTCGAAATTTAACATGTGCATTGCTCGTAATTAAAAGACGCCCTACTACAGGTAACTGCAGGTTCTGGAAAACATGTATGACCAGTTGTATATAGTACATGAAAATTGCTACACAGTTCCTGTAAAATATGTGCTTTAAGTTCTTAAAGTTATCGGCAAAACAAGCTGCCGTGTGGACAGGCAGAGAATTATCGGCACAGATCTGTGTGGATAAAATTGAAATTAACGGCACGGCATATATGAGTTGTAGACCTATATTCATACAAGCTGCCGTGTGGATAAGCAGAAATTATCGGCACGGATCCGTGTGGATAAAATTGAAAATATTGGCACGGGACCGTGGGAATAAGCACTTCCGTTTATAACATGTTAAAAAACTGCACTGTTTAACAAATCTTATTATGCAGTGGACTATGCAGAATTTACTGCACTGTTTAAAAAACCTCTTTCAGGCTTGGACTATGCAGTGGACTATGTGGAATTTACCACACTGTTAAATATACCTGATTTCAGGCTTTGACTATGCAGTGGACTATGTGGTAAACTATGTGGAATTTACCGCACTGTTTATTGGCTTTGCCAATTAAGAAGCTATTTTTAGTCCACTGCACCACTAACTTCAATGTAGGGTAATTTTGACATTAGTGTGTGGTAAAGTTAGCAGTTTTTACCGTGTGGTAAAATGTTGCTAACATTAATATTTCATTTCATCACTGATAATAATGTCTGTAAGTCATTAAGGATATAAACAAACCAATGGGAACTAATACATAAATGTTTACACTGCTTGATTTCTACAACATATAAAAAAGCAAATATTTATATATATATATTTATGTTTAAGACCATATATACTCAGATCAGATCAGATCATTTATTACAGATCTCAGATGTCTTCAGATGTCTTACTGAAGTGGTTAGGATTGTTACCAGAGACAAAGTGGACTTCATAACCTTAATAACATTCATAACATTGATCGATGAGAAAACATCTTACCGATCTTTGGGTTCGAACCAGATGCGAATTTTGTACAGCATATTAAGCCTGCTCCAGTTCCTAAGCCTAGTCGAATAAAAGAGCAGAAAGCACCCGCAGCCATAAAACTGTATGCTGTTACTAACCTACTACAAAATTTGATAAAGGGTGAGAAAGCAAAGGCATGAAGATTTTCCTCGGAACTTTATTTCTAAGAACTCACTTTTCAAATAAAGTGGACCTAGGTAAAACTAAAATAGGCTCTTTCATGCGCTGAAAATTTAATTTATATGTAAAGCAAACAAAACGAAAAACGTTTTCTTAGTTAAAACGATTTTAATTTCTTTTAAAAGTTTTAAAAGCTAGCATTTTTACATTCAAATTGTCTGGTTTCTAGAAAGCAATCTGAACTCTAGTACAAAGTGTAACTATATAAAAAGTGCAACAATCAGCATTTTATAGCTGGTTTTGTTTTATACAGGGTAAGTCTTTAGAGCTAAGCTTCATTCAACTTTTGCGTTTGCGTTTGTTACTTTTAATATATTGTATTCTTAACTGAATTAAATGACAAATTTATTATAAATTTCAGCAAATCGTCATGTATCAGAGACACATAAGAAAGGATTCCGGAAGTGGAACCAAGCAGACCACCCATTCTGATAGTACTGATGAGTTTTCTGAGGCAGGTGAGGTGATATAAAAAATAATATTTTCTCTATTTTGGTCCACAGTTTTTCATATAAGATGTTACCTATAGGTTGGCTCATATCTGTTTCAAATGCAAAAAAATAGCAGGCCCTAATACTCTTATTAAAGTCTAAAGTTATAGTTACACAGACAGATAATAAAAAACTGAAGATCATTTCCCTAGAGTAGACCAAACCATAGAGTAACCAACTATAAGCAATGAAAGTATGATACTTTTTAATGAAATAAAATGAGTACGAGGCCTAGTAATTTCCTTTTAGTAAAATAAGAACCTTTTGGCTTTTCTGTTTTATATAGGCCCTATGTATGAATGATATTAAATAAAAATTAATCCTACCAAGTTTGATCAGCTGTTTAGCCAATGGCACAGCAGCAGCTATTGAATGTTACCCCAACTAATGCTTGCACTGATTTAACAGCTGGCTGTAGTGTAGTGTAGACTACCTATTTCATAATTAACAAAAATGCCTCTCCACAGAGCGTTCACAACCGGTCAATGAGTCATCAACAGCAACAAATGCATCTGCTGGGCCTGCTGCCACCGAAGATGGCAGCACCGGATTGACTGGCCGGCTAGCTGGAGGCCTCTTCGCTGCCGCATCGGGCACCGCCTCCTACGGCTGGAGTGCAATCAAATGGACGGCTGGTGCCGGAGCTGCGGCCACCGGCGCAGTGGCCAGCCGCCTGCCAGTGGTTCACAGATTTGCTCCTGGAAGCAATGCCACAAGCCAAGCAAGCAGTTCCGGCAGCAAGAAGCAGGAGTAGCTCCATATATGCTTTCTGTTATGTCTCAGAGTAGACGGGCCAAATCAACCCCTTGTATTTCTGACACCGTGTCCGTATACCGTCATTTTCAGCTTGAATCCATGATTTTCTGTAGCAAACAACTCAAACAGGTGCCTTTGTTGCGGCAATTTTATAACTCGAGAAATCTGCCACGTTTGCCAAGCTTTCCTACTTTTCAGCCTGCATGGCTTATTTTATGCTAAATCATCTTCCGAACCGTTTTATTCAAACCATGTGCGTATTTTATTCTGCCATTGTCCGAATACTGCTACTGACAAGTAGCGCGCTATGCTTGACTCATTATTTCATGAGATTTCTGATAAGTGCGATAATTGTATTTTTTTCGTAAAATTCGCTCAGCAATTTTTTTCTTTGACAAATTTATATTTATTGTCTCTTGGGGTACGGACGGCCTCGCCGAAATGCATGATTGCCGATAAGATGTTGTAACACTATTTGTTAATATAACTGCATTCAACCTTATTCACAATTGTGTTCACGCATCTTTTTTTTAAAGAAAGCATACTTCCGGTTTTTCTGCTTTCGCTACCTCCAAAGCAAAGCCGACTAACTTCCTTCTGGTGGAGGGCAGAACTATTTATAAAATAATACTTTTTGAACATACTAATAACAGTGCATTGTGAAATTTTAGTTTAAAATATATAATATATGGCAAAACCTGAGATTCGGTGCCTATCGTTCTAGTCCGTCAGCCTGCAGTCAGCTAAATTGGAGGTTACTTGACTTCAACCCCAGACTTTTTGCCTCCAATGTGCCTGCCTGCCTGAGCTGGCTTCAAGGAGATGCAGCGCAATGTTCTGGAACTGCAGATCCCTCAATAGCACAATTGTTGGCTAGCGATGAGAAAGCTTCTGCGCTGCCTAGATGACATATAAGGCGGGTGCTCCCGAATTCATCTGCCAATGCGTCTGCTTTCCGTCATTTACTGTGTTTCTCTCCTGCAGCAGTTACTAAATTTATAGTCGTAAAAATTTTGAAGCACTTTTTGCCCTAGCCCTGCATTGTCTGCCGCTTCATTTGAATGCAGAAAGCCGCCCCGCTTCTTCTTATTGAGGCAAGCCGACAGGTAGAAATGCAGATTCTGAGATAAAATAATTCGGATAAAGGAAAAACAATTCAGATACTCTCAGTTGGTAGAAATAGATAACATAAGGGGCAAACGAAATATATTATTGGAAGAAATTGAAATTTAAAGCATGAATCATCTAAGGAAGTGAAACTAGAATCGAAGCAGGAAGTGAAACTAGAATCGAAGCAGGAAGTGAAACGAGAATCGAAGCAGGAAGTGAAACTAGAATCGAAGCAGGAATTGAAACTAGAATCGAAGCAGGAAGTGAAACTAGAATCGAAGCAGGAAATAAAAATAAAATCGAAGCAGGAAATGAAACTAGAATCGAAGCAGGAAATGAAACTAGAATCGAAGCAGGAAGTGAAACTAGAATCGAGGCAGGAAATGAAACTAGAATCGAAGCAGGAAGTGAAACTAGAATCGAAGCAGGAAATGAAACTAGAATCGAAGCAGGAAGTGATACTAGAATCGAAGCAGGAAATGAAACTAGAATCGAAGCAGGAAGTGAAACTAGAATCGAAGCAGGAAATTAAAAAAATCGAAGCAGGAAATGAAACTAGAATCGAAGCAGGAAGTGAAACTAGAATCGAAGCAGGAAGTGAAACTAGAATCGAAGCAGGAAGTGAAACTAGAATCGAAGCAGGAAGTGAAACTAGAATCGAAGCAGGAAGTGAAACTAGAATCGAAGCAGGAAGTGAAACTAGAATCGAAGTAGGATGTGAAACTAGAATCGAAGCAGGAAGTGAAACTAGGATCGAAGCAGCTGAAGTGAAACTAGAATCGAAGCAGGAAATGAAACTAGAATCGAAGCAGGAAGTGAAACTAGAATCGAAGCAGGAAGTGAAACTAGAATCGAAGCAGGATGTGAAGCGGTGTCCCAGTGACAACGAATCTCATATCAGGCATGGTGGAATGAGGTACTTTCCTATAGCATAAATAGTATAAATCTGTTAGTACAAGTTGAGGCATCAAATTTTTAAATCTTCATTGTTTTGTTTTGCACATTTTAGGCGTCGATATACGTAATGAAAGAACCTAGGTCTTTAAAGAGTTACATTTTAATCTTCTTTGGCTTATCTGCTGCTTTTGCATCGAGCTGCGATAATTCGAGCAAGTTTGATCATTGAAAATGTTCGATTGAATCAGATTGTCTGATTAAATGTTTGAAACTCGATTTAATTGCTAAGCGGCTTGTCAGTTTTGCATTGCTTTACTCAGTTTAAGCTGCCAGACTTTGTGACCAGAGGGCATAATCTTTTGTGAAATGCAATTCCTTTTGATTAGAAGTCATTCGGAGCTTCTCCCTTGATTCCTAAATTTGCCTTTCGGCTGCAATCAGTTTTAATCTAGTCTATCTTTGTACTTATATTTCCAAATATAAATGTTTCCTTTCATAACTCTCTCGCTAAGTTAGGTGTGAACATGAATTGTTTGCATGTGATTTCCAAGTAGAAAAACAATTGAAATCATAGCATATGCGAATAGGGAAATCCTTGAACCAAGACACAGTTTTATTCAGAAAATTTTGTGTTTTCAAGCCAGAATCGTTCTAAAATCGCTCTGCAAAACAAAAAACGTAATCTGTCTAAAAGAACATAATCTAGCAAAAAAGCTTTAACCGAAAGAAGACTCTTGAAATAGTTAGTGGACTGGTTTGCGAAAGCATTAGTAGCTAAACTATACTGTGTTTAATTTTCTTTCGAATATTCCACATCGAGAAGCACATTATATTCTACATAAGGATTTATTGTAAACCACACTTCTAAAATGGTAATCACGGCTTGTGGCGCTTCCAGTTATGTTTTTTTAGTCCATCATGACTGTCCTTGCGATGTCGATTGAGTTTTTTGTGCTTCCAGTAACGTTTTTTGGGTCCATGGCTCTTCTTGTGACGTCGACTGAGTTTGCTGTGCTTCCATTTTTTGTGTCCATCGCTCTTCTTGTGACGTCGATTGAGTTTGCTGTGCTTCCATTTTTTGTGTCCATCGCTCTTCTTGTGACGTCGATTTAGTTTGCTGTGCTTCCATTTTTTGTGTTCATGACTCTTCTTGTGACGTCGATTGAGTTTGCTGTGCTTCCATTTTTTGTGTCCATGACTCTTCTTGCGACGTCGATTGAGTTTGCTGTGCTTCCATTTTTTGTGTCCATCGCTCTTCTTGTGACGTCGATTGAGTTTGCTGTGCTTCCATTTTTTGTGTCCATGGTTCTTCTTGCGACGTCGATTGAGTTTGCTGTGCATCCATTTTTTGTGTCCATCGCTCTTCTTGTGACGTCGATTGAGTTTGCTGTGCTTCCATTTTTTGTGTCCATGGTTCTTCTTGCGACGTCGATTGAGTTTGCTGTGCTTCCATTTTTTGTGTCGATGGCTCTTCTTGTGACGTCGATTGAGTTTGCTGTGCTTCCAGTAACTTTTCTTCCATTCGAAGCAAATTCTTTTGGTGGCCCAGAGTTTGCCCAACTTCTTATAGAGCTTCTTCGCATCTTTCCCGGTTTTGCCGTGACGCCCTTTCTTGCATTTGCTCAGCTTCTTCAAGATTTTAGCAGCTTGTTTTCGCACTTTAGAGCATCGATCTGGGGACATTTAGAAGTAGTTGTGCCATAATGTCAATTCTGCTCTCTGATCTGATATACCTACAAGAGTATGTTAGCAATAAATCGCATGCTAAAAACTTACCTCGCTTGCAAGTGTACGTCACTTTGAGGTAGGCGCTCACTCCGCTGCAGTATCTGCCCATAGCACCTTTGTACGCTTTAACCGCTAAGCGACACTTCCGCTTGCCGTCGCAGACCCCACGCAGGATGCGCGTCACTTTGCGAGTGGCACAGCCGTGCCGGACAGGTCGCCGCTTCGAGAGACCTACGCGACGACAGCGATTACGCGGCGCCGGGCCGTAGATGGCAGAGCGAACGGCGAGAATGTGGCCTTTCTTACAGGCCAGCGTGAGCCGCTTGCCGTAGCAGGCGCTCGCGCATTTTTCTGTTTGACAACGAAGTTTAGTTGTGTCGTCCATACGTTATCTATACGGCGATTTTAGATATAGACTATATCTTGGAAGTTCCAGCGCTGAAATCCCCACTAGCCGAAATTCTAACTCGCCAAATCCCAACTCAACGAAATCCCCACTCAAAGTAACTCCAACTCACTCACCGAAATCCCAACTCACTGAAATCCCAACTCACTGAAATCCCAACTCACTGAAATCCCAACTCACTGAAATCCCAACTCACTGAAATCCCAACTCACTGAAATCCCAACTCACTGAAATCCCAACTCACTGAAATCCCAACTCACTGAAATCCCAACTCACTGAAATCCCAACTCACTGAAATCCCAACTCACTGAAATCCCAACTCACTGAAATCCCAACTCACTGAAATCCCAACTCACTGAAATAAAAACTCACCGAAATTTTAACTCACAGAAATTCCATCAACAGTTAATATACTATGCATAAAAATTGTAGAAAACCACCACCCAAACGAAAGGCTAGAAGATTGTGAACAGATTGAATGTGAATGTCTACAGGTTGAACTTACTTTTCACGGAGACCGACTGCACAGCCGCCACGCAGACAGCCAACATTAGCAGCAGCAGCGGCAGTGGCAGCGTCAGTGATCTGCCCATCTTTAGAGGTGGCAAGTTGTTAAACTAATACGGCAATCAAAACTCAAAGCTGTATTATCTAAAGTTTATCAGATCCGATTTTTTTATGACTGTCAACGGCTAGCAAGGGACTTCTCGTATTTATGCGCTCCACTGACCCCGCGCTAAGTGGGGCTGCCAGTAGACTAACACCTGCTGATGACAGGTGCATTGCTTAGAATGGAGACAATTTTTTTGGAATTAAGTCGGTGTAAACAAATTCGATAACAAGGAAGGACTCGAGTGACATGTGTCAATTCGAGTTGAGGCATTTGGAAGCAGCTGAAACCACTGTAAAAGTGTCTCAAAGTCGTTAGGAGCTTTAGGCACTTCTAAATACGAAATTAGCTCGATAAGTGGTGGCAGATGATATTTTAGTGCGTTGTAAAATAATTTTTTTCTTTAACAAAAAAAGTTGTCCCTAAAGTGGATCAAAGCGCAGTGCAGTGTTTGACACGTTTAGAAAGTGACTTTCTATGTGATTTTTTCTTGAATTCCGTCTGCATTAACATCAGCCACTACAAAGTTATGCCATTCAGCGAAAAATCATTTAACTGCGGTCAGTCAAGAGAGTGTAAGTCCAAGGCAAGGACTGACGATGAGAAAGTCAGGGCAGATGTACACACCTGTGTGAGTGTGTGCCTGCGTACAGTATCTGTGAGCGTGTGTGCTAAGGAGTCAGCGAATTGGGCAGAATTTCCTACTCGCAGGCTGCGGGTCTATGAGTCACCAAAGGGTGTTGCGATTGCCCACAGCCCTCCTGCAATTATTATTTTTTAAAAATTATTTTATATTATGGTCAGTCAAAGAAGCTGAAACCATATTGTAACGCTTTACCTTACTTCACGTTAAACAAAGACCGAAGAATGGCCTATGCTTGTAAAAAAAACTGTATGCCTTTCCTTTTGAGGAATGCTACGTCGGACACCGCAATTCTGTATCTAAGGGGGAGTTTCGCACGGCTTGAAATGTCTCGAGTGCTTCACCCCCGACAACGGCTCTCCACTAACATCCTACCAATTGAAGGAGTTCCGACAGCAAAGCGGGATCCTTACTAGCCGAAATCGCTACTTGTCGATTTCTAAAATAATTTCTTAATAAATTAAGCCTAATTTACTGGAAGGTAAATAGGCTAAAATGTGAAGTGGTCAATAAAAATGGTGAATAATGAATTTTCCCAGCTTTACTCAGACTGTTCGCTCTTGGCAGAAATCAATCCCGGTTTGAAGTGACACTAGTTTTGTCACTTCAAACGCACCGGCCACACCCTTAAGCGCATAAGCTATAGTTCTTAAACTCGAAACTCGCTTTCTGCCGGACTCAATAAAATTTTGAGCCGCACAGGTGGGCGGATGGCTCATCTCTCAGGGGATATTATTAAATATTACTGTAATTAAAGAATTGCTAATTGAATTGATATACAATGAGACTGCCGTTGAGGTGGCTGCAGTGAGGGGCGTGCTCTAATCTCTGTCTAGATGTGAATCACTCTCTTCAGCCTCCTGATTATCCATGAGCAAAACAGGCGCCGACAAAAGACCTTACGCAATGTCTAATTATTTCTGTTATCTCTTTTCGTACACTTTTTCTATAGAAATTCTTTCTAAAGCTTTATCAATCAGCCTGTGGGACTCTCCCTTTCAAACACGCCCCCACAGAAATCTTTAGTCTATAAGTGCACTTAAACTAGAAGTATAGTTAGTAGTTCATCGGGTCATTATTTATCACAGTCGGGTAAATTTGTGTGATGGCGTGGCATTAAGACAACGTTGGACTTTTATTTAGATATTGAGTATTGCACGCGATGGACTTTTATTTTGATATTCAGTATTGTTTGGTCTTGGGCAAAATCAAGTTGGGAAAAACGGCGAAGCGCGAGAAAATATAGAAGCAAAAAGCAGAAGCGGATATGTGAATAGGCAATATTTCACTACCCTCGTACACCATAGACTATGGACTATAGACTATCGACTGAAACTGGGATTAGCAACAGATACGTTCATAGATGTGGCAGCTGTCTATGGCCGTTTTCGGCATTGCCGTCGGCAACGGCAGTGAGGGCTTACAGCCTGCTGCAGTCAAGTAGAGGTTAATAAAATCGTTCCAGCGTCTGACAACAACTATTTTGCGTCTCCGTGTAGATATCAGGTAATCAAAGTTGAACACACGAGCGTTCCAATCAGCGCCTAAGATACCGGCCGCAATGTCCTTAATCCGGTCCAAGGCCCTTCCAACTCTTCTCCCTTGTCTCATCTCTCCAGTGTCTTTTCTCTGGTCAGTCATCGCTCCACTGTCTCATCTCTTCCGTGTCTTATCCGTTCCATGTCTCATAAAAGCAGCAAAGAAACAAGTAAAATATGAAGGAAACGAAAAGTCGGCTTGCTTTGATATGCTTGCCTTAATCTATGCCTTTCAAAATGTCACTTAATGTTTATTAAAGTGACAAAGTGCACAAAAATCTGATGCAATGCCGACAGCAACTTGCGATTGGCAACCAGCAACTCATGTTTGCGCTTCATAAAAGTCGTCACAGTTCAGTACACCAAACTAGTCAATTTGGAATGTGACTGAACAGTTCGTCAACCTGAAGCTCCTCAGGTAGAGTTCTCTAAGCTCCCTCAGTTAAGCGTCGTACGGCATTGTGTAGTAGCAGAACTTCTTGGCCCATCTGAAACAGGTTAAATTGGAGGCCTCAATGCACTGGACTCTGATATTGAAGGCATTGAAGCATTATAAAAAAGAGTATCAGAGTGAGCGAGTACTCACACTGGCGTGTTGCAGCAGTACAGTTGCAGCATGCAGTAGTTGCAGTACTCGGTGCAGCACGCATCCAGCACGACTCTCTCCGCTGAAACGACAGGCGGAGCCGAGTTCATGAACGTCAAGGAGATAGTTCGTTCGATGAAGACAAAATAAGAGGAATGGCGCACTCACCTGGGTCCATGTCGCTCCAAGGCACGACCGGTCCATCCTCCGGCAGTACCTGCAGCTTGGTGAAGTCCACGTTCCGCTTGCTGCTTGCTGGCCGCTTGATACACGCAGGATTGCTAATGTTGTACAGGCCGACATCTCTGCACAGCGCATTGATGGTTCTGAGTAGCTTCGGCAAATTGCAGGAGCGAATCCGCTTGTGCGCGTACTCGTTTAGCCGGTTGGCCTGTTCCAGGGTCAATTTTGTGGTGGCCAAAGCCGGTGGTACCAGCAGCATTAGCATCAGCAGCAGCAGTAGCGGAGGCAGTGGGATCGGCAGCCAGCTTCGTTGAGCAGATCCTGCAAAGGGAAGAAAGCAAATGAGAGAATCACTCGACCTAGACAGTAGACAGATGTAGACAGTAGGTCGAAAGTGCTGAAGAGATGT
The DNA here is from genome assembly GCA_950097015.1 of Macrostomum hystrix. Taxonomy (NCBI): domain Eukaryota; kingdom Metazoa; phylum Platyhelminthes; family Macrostomidae; genus Macrostomum; species Macrostomum hystrix. The sequence goes on along the minus strand of CATNEN010000025.1, from coordinate 4,698,965 downwards.
TTAGCAGTTTTCTTCACTCACCAAGAAGCCTTTCACCTCTGCAGACAGTTCTAGCGGGCATTTTAACTAGCATTAAATTATTCCAAGCTGGACCGAAATGGAAGCAACTGTGCTATTTGCGAAAAAAATGATATAGTCTAGTGTTACCTTGTCAGCCGTACCTGGAAGCAAGGACTGACTAAAGAGGCCGAAAATTGCTGCTAGCTTTATAGACTGCGGCGTCCAATCAAGTCCATGAGAATGGGTGAAAGGCACCTATTGAGATGATTCGGCACCGAAATGGCTTTGATTGGGCAGCGAATGCGTTAATGGCGGCTCAACCAAAGACTAAGCTGCTGTAGGCTCGGAACGGACTGCTAAAGCAGCTCACGGACTAGTGCTCAAATTTAGACATCTGTTAACGTCATCGTTAGGCCAGCAGCCAGTCAGTTAGATGGCAGTGAATCAGTAAGAACAATATTTTCGTACTGAGTACTCCACAGTTTGGTGAGTAGCAGAGCGGTCTAAAGCGTTTGCCTCTCGCACCAAGGTCCCTGACCTCGATTCAAATTCATTTGGGGCCTTCCGGCGGAGATAAGGCTTGGGGCTTGTGCAAATTGCGACATTGAAGGCCAACCTCCAAGGCACAGTGAAGGTGTACACTGCCTGACGATGAGAAAGTCGGCGTACATGTACACAGCTGTGTGCGTGTGTGCCTGCGTACAGTACCAGTGAGCGAGTGTGCTCAGGAGTCAGCGAAACGGGCAGAATTGCTTCAACTGTCGCCAAATGATGTGCCATTGCCCACAGCCCCTCCTGCAAGTAATAATAATAATTAAGCATACTCAAGTGTCTGACGCAGTTTACCGTAAGAGTTTACAGTCCTTAAAAATGGATGCTTTGCTGTTCTTGCAGCGACGAAAACATAGGAGATTCGAGCTTGGACTGACCCTGATAATACGGGGAAGATAGTAGCATTCTTGTGGAAAGAGGAATGAAAAAGTCTGAAAGGGATAATTTCCAATATACGCTCGTAAATGGACTAGGGTTTTTGAAATCACACACGAAATCTGGTGAATAACTTCAAGCTCATGGAAATACCTGAGCTTTCACACCAATTCTAAGGGAACCGTGGATTCGCATACGGTTTGGCTTATCATATTATTTCCTTAAGGAAATTAGCAGGCTATGGGGCGGTCAGATACTAACAGCTCATGCTGTACTGCACTGCAATGATAGAGAGCATAGATAGCTCTGTGAGGCCTGGGGGCTATTGTCTCATGGGAACCTGGGTCCTTGGGACCACAGCCGTTTTGAATGAGTGAAAAACAGGAGCTACTAATAGACAATATTATTCAGCCGAAATTTTACAAGAAATCTGCAAGCCTGAGTTGAGAGGTACTCTATCTTCTTTTAGACTAGGAAACAATAAGTTAGCTTGCGAAACATTGGGATCTGTGAGACCGAGAGTTCCCTAAGAGAAAATATTGTGCAGTAGGTGCAAATAGAAGTTATACAAACGAGATCCACTTTTGTTCAAGTTTAGTTGAAATTGGTATAGCACCGCCCGTTAAAAAAAAGAAAATTTAAAAAAGCTCCGAGTACGTAATTTTGCGTCTCCAACTGCAGTGTGTACTCGCCAAAACTGACATTTAAAATAACTATAGCCACTCGTGTATTCAGTTATGTAGTGACTTATTAAATTAAATTGAGACTTCGCAGTCAGAGCCAGTGTTTACGGCACTGAACGAATCGAACGGCAGGCCCAAGCCCACTAGTTCTAGGCCGAGAATCAAATATATTAACGAGATAAGGAGGGGGCAGAATAACACGAGTGAGGACGGGCCAGGGGGTGGGGAAAGAGAGACGAGCAGCTAGCCAATCAGAGGCGAGGGAAAGGAAAGAGAAGTAAGTGAAGGTTAGCTAAGAAGTTAAACAGATAGAGGGAGAGAGGATAAAGTACAATAGGAGGGCGCGCGAGCGTAAACAAGCACAGAGAAGAGGGAAGTTTGAAGAATGACAAGTTGATCCTTTGCAAATACATTCCTTGCTAAGCAGTTCCGCCACAGCCACAAGGGAGGGATTCGTTGTTTCGAATACCACTAAGACGTTCATCAGCCTGAAGTTCTCTCCCATCCTGATGTTGTCAAGTTCTCTCAGCTCCCTCAGTTAAGCGTCGTACGGCATTGTGTAGTAGCAGAACTTCTTGGCCCATCTGAAACAAATTTAGCAGTCCCAATGCACTGGATTCTGATAATGAAGGGATTGCTTCGAATCAAAACGAATATCAGAGTGAGCGAGTACTCACACTGGCGTGTTGCAGCAGTACAGTTGCAGCATGCAGTAGTTGCAGTGCCCGGTGCAGCACGCATCCAGCACGACTCTCTCCGCTGAAACGACAGGCGTAGTCGAGTTGATGAACGTCAATGAGATCGTTCATTTGATGAAGGCACAATAAGAGGAATGGCGCACTCACCTGGGTCCATGTTGTTCCACGGCGCAATCGATGCGTTTTCCTCTGGCAGCAACTGCAGCTTGGTGAAGTCCGCGTTTCGTTTTCTGGCTGGCGGCTTGATGCAGTCGGAATTGGCGCTGTTGTACACAGTGACGTGTCTGCACAGCACCTTGATGGTGTTGAGCAGCTTCGGCAGATTGCAGGAGCGAATGCGCATGTGCGCGTATCTGTTCTGCTTGATCGCCTGCTCGAGGGTCAACTTTGGTGAGGTTAGAGCTGGTATAACTAGCATCAGCACTAGCACCAGTACCAGCAGCAGCGGAGATAGTTGAAGCGACATCCAGCTATTCTGACGGGTCCTACGACATTCATCAGGATAACAAATTAGGATTTTCAAAGAAGAGGAGCTTCAGGTCTTTTACGGACTGTTGCAATCTTAACTTACCAGATAGTTTTCCAGCACAGCCTTCAATTTTCCTGATCGTTTTTTACTTTTTAGTTGTAAGAAAATATACAATACTAACTGAGAAGGATAGAAAAGTCAGGATCAGGTCATGCCTGCTTCTTCGTTTAGCTACCGAGTCTTTACTAGTCGAATAAGTGCACTGGTGCGAGCCAATAAAGATGGGTGTAGATCTGATTGGAGAGAAGCGAACTCGGGCGTGACAAATGAATTTGATGAGGATTATTACCCCGATAAGCATGCTTTGAGTAAAGTGGCACTCCGATAAGCATGCTTTGAGTAAAGTGGCACTCCGATAAGCATGCTTGGTGTGAAGCGGCACTTCGATAAGCATGCTTGGTGTGGATCAAGTGTGTACAGTGATGAGGCGGTGATGCGTATACTTTTGCTGTCTTGCGTTTCTCTCCGAAAACGGAAATCGGGAGAGACAAGTCTCCAGAGGCTTTAATCCTCAACGGCTCTGGATTTTATGATTAGTTTTCTTTATTCAGTAAACTCCTGAAGATCGTTTGTCCTATGCAGTGCGCAATTAACACAATCCGACTAGGATTTTCATGACTGACGTCTAAGTGCACTGAGGAGCCGCCCACGCTGGTCACGCTGCGCGTCCTTGCCGTGCGAACGTTTGCTGCCGCCACTCCACTGTCCCCGTGACTTCAGCGTGGTCACTCTGCCTGTGACTTCAGTGTCTCCACTGTCCCTGTGACTTCAGTGTCTCCACTGTCCCTGTGACTTCAGTGTCTCCACTGTCCCTGTGACTTCAGTGTCTCCACTGTCCCTGTGACTTCAGTGTCTCCACTGTCCCTGTGACTTCAGTGTCTCCACTGTCCCTGTGACTTTGTCTCCACTGTCAGTGTGACTTCAGTGTCTCCACTGTCCCTGTGACTTTGTCTCCACTGTCAGTGTGACTTCAGTGTCTCCACTGTCCCTGTGACTTTGTCTCCACTGTCAGTGTGACTTCAGTGTCTCCACTGTCCCTGTGACTTTGTCTCCACTGTCAGTGTGACTTCAGTGTCTCCACTGTCCCTGTGACTTTGTCTCCACTGTCAGTGTGACTTCAGTGTCTCCACTGTCCCTGTGACTTCAGTGTCTCCACTGTCCCTGTGACTTCAGTGTCTCCACTGTCCCTGTGATTTCAGTGTCTCCACTGTCCCTGTGACTTCAGTGTCTCCACTGTCCCTGTGACTTCAGTGTCTCCACTGTCCCTGTGACTTTGTCTCCACTGTCAGTGTGACTTCAGTGTCTCCACTGTCCCTGTGACTTCAGTGTCTCCACTGTCCCTGTGACTTCAGTGTCTCCACTGTCCCTGTGACTTCAGTGTCTCCACTGTCCCTGTGACTTCAGTGTCTCCACTGTCCCTGTGACTTTGTCTCCACTGTCAGTGTGACTTCAGTGTCTCCACTGTCCCTGTGACTTTGTCTCCACTGTCAGTGTGACTTCAGTGTCTCCACTGTCCCTGTGACTTTGTCTCCACTGTCAGTGTGACTTCAGTGTCTCCACTGTCCCTGTGACTTCAGTGTCTCCACTGTCCCTGTGACTTCAGTGTCTCCACTGTCCCTGTGATTTCAGTGTCTCCACTGTCCCTGTGACTTCAGTGTCTCCACTGTCCCTGTGACTTCAGTGTCTCCACTGTCCCTGTGACTTTGTCTCCACTGTCAGTGTGACTTCAGTGTCTCCACTGTCCCTGTGACTTCAGTGTCTCCACTGTCCCTGTGACTTCAGTGTCTCCACTGTCCCTGTGACTTCAGTGTCTCCACTGTCCCTGTGACTTTGTCTCCACTGTCAGTGTGACTTCAGTGTCTCCACTGTCCCTGTGACTTCAGTGTCTCCACTGTCCCTGTGACTTCAGTGTCTCCACTGTCCCTGTGACTTCAGTGTCTCCACTGTCCCTGTGACTTCAGTGTCTCCACTGTCCCTGTGACTTCAGTGTCTCCACTGTCCCTGTGACTTTGTCTCCACTGTCAGTGTGACTTCAGTGTCTCCACTGTCCCTGTGACTTTGTCTCCACTGTCAGTGTGACTTCAGTGTCTCCACTGTCCCTGTGACTTTGTCTCCACTGTCAGTGTGACTTCAGTGTCTCCACTGTCCCTGTGACTTTGTCTCCACTGTCAGTGTGACTTCAGTGTCTCCACTGTCCCTGTGACTTTGTCTCCACTGTCAGTGTGACTTCAGTGTCTCCACTGTCCCTGTGACTTTGTCTCCACTGTCAGTGTGACTTCAGTGTCTCCACTGTCCCTGTGACTTCAGTGTCTCCACTGTCCCTGTGACTTCAGTGTCTCCACTGTCCCTGTGACTTCAGTGTCTCCACTGTCCCTGTGACTTCAGTGTCTCCACTGTCCCTGTGACTTTGTCTCCACTGTCAGTGTGACTTCAGTGTCTCCACTGTCCCTGTGACTTCAGTGTCTCCACTGTCCCTGTGACTTCAGTGTCTCCACTGTCCCTGTGACTTCAGTGTCTCCACTGTCCCTGTGACTTCAGTGTCTCCACTGTCCCTGTGACTTTGTCTCCACTGTCAGTGTGACTTCAGTGTCTCCACTGTCCCTGTGACTTCAGTGTCTCCACTGTCCCTGTGACTTCAGTGTCTCCACTGTCCCTGTGACTTCAGTGTCTCCACTGTCCCTGTGACTTTGTCTCCACTGTCAGTGTGACTTCAGTGTCTCCACTGTCCCTGTGACTTTGTCTCCACTGTCAGTGTGACTTCAGTGTCTCCACTGTCCCTGTGACTTTGTCTCCACTGTCAGTGTGACTTCAGTGTCTCCACTGTCCCTGTGACTTTGTCTCCACTGTCAGTGTGACTTCAGTGTCTCCACTGTCCCTGTGACTTTGTCTCCACTGTCAGTGTGACTTCAGTGTCTCCACTGTCAGTGTGACTTCAGTGTCTCCACTGTCAGTGTGACTTCAGTGTCTCCACTGTCCCTGTGACTTCAGTGTCTCCACTGTCCCTGTGACTTTGTCTCCACTGTCAGTGTGACTTCAGTGTCTCCACTGTCCCTGTGACTTCAGTGTCTCCACTGTCCCTGTGACTTTGTCTCCACTGTCAGTGTGACTTCAGTGTCTCCACTGTCAGTGTGACTTCAGTGTCTCCACTGTCAGTGTGACTTCAGTGTCTCCACTGTCAGTGTGACTTCAGTGTCTCCACTGTCAGTGTGACTTCAGTGTCTCCACTGTCAGTGTGACTTCAGTGTCTCCACTGTCAGTGTGACTTCAGTGTCTCCACTGTCCCTGTGACTTCAGTGTCTCCACTGTCCCTGTGACTTCAGTGTCTCCACTGTCCCTGTGACTTTGTCTCCACTGTCAGTGTGACTTCAGTGTCTCCACTGTCCCTGTGACTTCAGTGTCTCCACTGTCCCTGTGACTTCAGTGTCTCCACTGTCCCTGTGACTTCAGTGTCTCCACTGTCCCTGTGACTTTGTCTCCACTGTCAGTGTGACTTCAGTGTCTCCACTGTCCCTGTGACTTTGTCTCCACTGTCAGTGTGACTTCAGTGTCTCCACTGTCCCTGTGACTTTGTCTCCACTGTCAGTGTGACTTCAGTGTCTCCACTGTCCCTGTGACTTCAGTGTCTCCACTGTCCCTGTGACTTCAGTGTCTCCACTGTCCCTGTGACTTCAGTGTCTCCACTGTCCCTGTGACTTTGTCTCCACTGTCAGTGTGACTTCAGTGTCTCCACTGTCCCTGTGACTTTGTCTCCACTGTCAGTGTGACTTCAGTGTCTCCACTGTCCCTGTGACTTTGTCTCCACTGTCAGTGTGACTTCAGTGTCTCCACTGTCCCTGTGACTTTGTCTCCACTGTCAGTGTGACTTCAGTGTCTCCACTGTCCCTGTGACTTTGTCTCCACTGTCAGTGTGACTTCAGTGTCTCCACTGTCCCTGTGACTTCAGTGTCTCCACTGTCCCTGTGACTTCAGTGTCTCCACTGTCCCTGTGATTTCAGTGTCTCCACTGTCCCTGTGACTTCAGTGTCTCCACTGTCCCTGTGACTTCAGTGTCTCCACTGTCCCTGTGACTTTGTCTCCACTGTCAGTGTGACTTCAGTGTCTCCACTGTCCCTGTGACTTCAGTGTCTCCACTGTCCCTGTGACTTCAGTGTCTCCACTGTCCCTGTGACTTCAGTGTCTCCACTGTCCCTGTGACTTCAGTGTCTCCACTGTCCCTGTGACTTTGTCTCCACTGTCAGTGTGACTTCAGTGTCTCCACTGTCCCTGTGACTTTGTCTCCACTGTCAGTGTGACTTCAGTGTCTCCACTGTCCCTGTGACTTTGTCTCCACTGTCAGTGTGACTTCAGTGTCTCCACTGTCCCTGTGACTTTGTCTCCACTGTCAGTGTGACTTCAGTGTCTCCACTGTCCCTGTGACTTCAGTGTCTCCACTGTCCCTGTGACTTCAGTGTCTCCACTGTCCCTGTGATTTCAGTGTCTCCACTGTCCCTGTGACTTCAGTGTCTCCACTGTCCCTGTGACTTCAGTGTCTCCACTGTCCCTGTGACTTTGTCTCCACTGTCAGTGTGACTTCAGTGTCTCCACTGTCCCTGTGACTTCAGTGTCTCCACTGTCCCTGTGACTTCAGTGTCTCCACTGTCCCTGTGACTTCAGTGTCTCCACTGTCCCTGTGACTTTGTCTCCACTGTCAGTGTGACTTCAGTGTCTCCACTGTCCCTGTGACTTCAGTGTCTCCACTGTCCCTGTGACTTCAGTGTCTCCACTGTCCCTGTGACTTCAGTGTCTCCACTGTCCCTGTGACTTCAGTGTCTCCACTGTCCCTGTGACTTCAGTGTCTCCACTGTCCCTGTGACTTTGTCTCCACTGTCAGTGTGACTTCAGTGTCTCCACTGTCCCTGTGACTTTGTCTCCACTGTCAGTGTGACTTCAGTGTCTCCACTGTCCCTGTGACTTTGTCTCCACTGTCAGTGTGACTTCAGTGTCTCCACTGTCCCTGTGACTTTGTCTCCACTGTCAGTGTGACTTCAGTGTCTCCACTGTCCCTGTGACTTTGTCTCCACTGTCAGTGTGACTTCAGTGTCTCCACTGTCCCTGTGACTTTGTCTCCACTGTCAGTGTGACTTCAGTGTCTCCACTGTCCCTGTGACTTCAGTGTCTCCACTGTCCCTGTGACTTCAGTGTCTCCACTGTCCCTGTGACTTCAGTGTCTCCACTGTCCCTGTGACTTCAGTGTCTCCACTGTCCCTGTGACTTTGTCTCCACTGTCAGTGTGACTTCAGTGTCTCCACTGTCCCTGTGACTTCAGTGTCTCCACTGTCCCTGTGACTTCAGTGTCTCCACTGTCCCTGTGACTTCAGTGTCTCCACTGTCCCTGTGACTTCAGTGTCTCCACTGTCCCTGTGACTTTGTCTCCACTGTCAGTGTGACTTCAGTGTCTCCACTGTCCCTGTGACTTCAGTGTCTCCACTGTCCCTGTGACTTCAGTGTCTCCACTGTCCCTGTGACTTCAGTGTCTCCACTGTCCCTGTGACTTTGTCTCCACTGTCAGTGTGACTTCAGTGTCTCCACTGTCCCTGTGACTTTGTCTCCACTGTCAGTGTGACTTCAGTGTCTCCACTGTCCCTGTGACTTTGTCTCCACTGTCAGTGTGACTTCAGTGTCTCCACTGTCCCTGTGACTTTGTCTCCACTGTCAGTGTGACTTCAGTGTCTCCACTGTCCCTGTGACTTTGTCTCCACTGTCAGTGTGACTTCAGTGTCTCCACTGTCAGTGTGACTTCAGTGTCTCCACTGTCCCTGTGACTTCAGTGTCTCCACTGTCCCTGTGACTTCAGTGTCTCCACTGTCCCTGTGACTTTGTCTCCACTGTCAGTGTGACTTCAGTGTCTCCACTGTCCCTGTGACTTCAGTGTCTCCACTGTCCCTGTGACTTCAGTGTCTCCACTGTCCCTGTGACTTCAGTGTCTCCACTGTCCCTGTGACTTTGTCTCCACTGTCAGTGTGACTTCAGTGTCTCCACTGTCAGTGTGACTTCAGTGTCTCCACTGTCAGTGTGACTTCAGTGTCTCCACTGTCAGTGTGACTTCAGTGTCTCCACTGTCCCTGTGACTTCAGTGTCTCCACTGTCCCTGTGACTTCAGTGTCTCCACTGTCCCTGTGACTTTGTCTCCACTGTCAGTGTGACTTCAGTGTCTCCACTGTCCCTGTGACTTCAGTGTCTCCACTGTCCCTGTGACTTCAGTGTCTCCACTGTCCCTGTGACTTCAGTGTCTCCACTGTCCCTGTGACTTTGTCTCCACTGTCAGTGTGACTTCAGTGTCTCCACTGTCCCTGTGACTTTGTCTCCACTGTCAGTGTGACTTCAGTGTCTCCACTGTCCCTGTGACTTTGTCTCCACTGTCAGTGTGACTTCAGTGTCTCCACTGTCCCTGTGACTTTGTCTCCACTGTCAGTGTGACTTCAGTGTCTCCACTGTCCCTGTGACTTTGTCTCCACTGTCAGTGTGACTTCAGTGTCTCCACTGTCAGTGTGACTTCAGTGTCTCCACTGTCAGTGTGACTTCAGTGTCTCCACTGTCCCTGTGACTTTGTCTCCACTGTCAGTGTGACTTCAGTGTCTCCACTGTCCCTGTGACTTCAGTGTCTCCACTGTCCCTGTGACTTTGTCTCCACTGTCAGTGTGACTTCAGTGTCTCCACTGTCAGTGTGACTTCAGTGTCTCCACTGTCAGTGTGACTTCAGTGTCTCCACTGTCAGTGTGACTTCAGTGTCTCCACTGTCAGTGTGACTTCAGTGTCTCCACTGTCCCTGTGACTTCAGTGTCTCCACTGTCCCTATGACTTCAGTGTCTCCACTGTCCCTGTGACTTTGTCTCCACTGTCAGTGTGACTTCAGTGTCTCCACTGTCCCTGTGACTTCAGTGTCTCCACTGTCCCTGTGACTTCAGTGTCTCCACTGTCCCTGTGACTTCAGTGTCTCCACTGTCCCTGTGACTTCAGTGTCTCCACTGTCCCTGTGACTTCAGTGTCTCCACTGTCCCTGTGACTTCAGTGTCTCCACTGTCCCTGTGACTTCAGTGTCTCCACTGTCCCTGTGACTTTGTCTCCACTGTCAGTGTGACTTCAGTGTCTCCACTGTCCCTGTGACTTCAGTGTCTCCACTGTCCCTGTGACTTCAGTGTCTCCACTGTCCCTGTGACTTCAGTGTCTCCACTGTCCCTGTGACTTCAGTGTCTCCACTGTCCCTGTGACTTTGTCTCCACTGTCAGTGTGACTTCAGTGTCTCCACTGTCCCTGTGACTTCAGTGTCTCCACTGTCCCTGTGACTTCAGTGTCTCCACTGTCCCTGTGACTTCAGTGTCTCCACTGTCCCTGTGACTTCAGTGTCTCCACTGTCCCTGTGACTTTGTCTCCACTGTCAGTGTGACTTCAGTGTCTCCACTGTCCCTGTGACTTCAGTGTCTCCACTGTCCCTGTGACTTCAGTGTCTCCACTGTCCCTGTGACTTCAGTGTCTCCACTGTCCCTGTGACTTTGTCTCCACTGTCAGTGTGACTTCAGTGTCTCCACTGTCCCTGTGACTTTGTCTCCACTGTCAGTGTGACTTCAGTGTCTCCACTGTCAGTGTGACTTCAGTGTCTCCACTGTCAGTGTGACTTCAGTGTCTCCACTGTCCCTGTGACTTTGTCTCCACTGTCAGTGTGACTTCAGTGTCTCCACTGTCCCTGTGACTTCAGTGTCTCCACTGTCCCTGTGACTTTGTCTCCACTGTCAGTGTGACTTCAGTGTCTCCACTGTCAGTGTGACTTCAGTGTCTCCACTGTCAGTGTGACTTCAGTGTCTCCACTGTCAGTGTGACTTCAGTGTCTCCACTGTCAGTGTGACTTCAGTGTCTCCACTGTCCCTGTGACTTCAGTGTCTCCACTGTCCCTATGACTTCAGTGTCTCCACTGTCCCTGTGACTTTGTCTCCACTGTCAGTGTGACTTCAGTGTCTCCACTGTCCCTGTGACTTCAGTGTCTCCACTGTCCCTGTGACTTCAGTGTCTTCACTTTCCCTGTGACTTCAGTGTCTCCACTGTCCCTGTGACTTCAGTGTCTCCACTGTCCCTGTGACTTCAGTGTCTCCACTGTCCCTGTGACTTCAGTGTCTCCACTGTCCCTGTGATTTCAGTGTCTCCACTGTCCCTGTGACTTCAGTGTCTCCACTGTCCCTGTGACTTCAGTGTCTCCACTGTCCCTGTGACTTTGTCTCCACTGTCAGTGTGACTTCAGTGTCTCCACTGTCCCTGTGACTTTGTCTCCACTGTCAGTGTGACTTCAGTGTCTCCACTGTCCCTGTGACTTCAGTGTCTCCACTGTCCCTGTGACTTTGTCTCCACTGTCAGTGTGACTTCAGTGTCTCCACTGTCCCTGTGACTTCAGTGTCTCCACTGTCCCTGTGACTTTGTCTCCACTGTCAGCGTGACTTCAGTGTCTTCACTGTCCCTGTGACTTCAGTGTCTCCACTGTCAGTGTGACTTCAGTGTCTCCACTTTCCCTGTGACTTCAGTGTCTCCACTGTCAGTGTGACTTCAGTGTCTCCACTGTCCCTGTGACTTCAGTGTCTCAACTGTCCCTGTGACTTTGTCTCCACTGTCAGTGTGACTTCAGTGTCTCCACTGTCCCTGTGACTTTGTCTCCACTGTCAGTGTGACTTCAGTGTCTCCACTGTCCCTGTGACTTCAGTGTCTCCACTTTCCCTGTGACTTCAGTGTCTCCACTGTCAGTGTGACTTCAGTGTCTCCACTGTCCCTGTGACTTCAGTGTCTCCACTGTCCCTGTGACTTTGTCTCCACTGTCAGTGTGACTTCAGTGTCTCCACTGTCCCTGTGACTTTGTCTCCACTGTCAGTGTGACTTCAGTGTCTCCACTGTCCCTGTGACTTCAGTGTCTCCACTGTCCCTGTGACTTTGTCTCCACTGTCAGTGTGACTTCAGTGTCTCCACTGTCCCTGTGACTTTGTCTCCACTGTCCCTGTGACTTCAGTGTCTCCACTGTCCCTGTGACTTTGTCTCCACTGTCAGTGTGACTTCAGTGTCTCCACTGTCCCTGTGACTTCAGTGTCTCCACTGTCCCTGTGACTTCAGTGTCTCCACTGTCCCTGTGACTTCAGTGTCTCCACTGTCCCTGTGACTTTGTCTCCACTGTCAGTGTGACTTCAGTGTCTCCACTGTCCCTGTGACTTTGTCTCCACTGTCAGTGTGACTTCAGTGTCTTCACTGTCCCTGTGACTTTGTCTCCACTGTCAGTGTGACTTCAGTGTCTCCACTGTCCCTGTGACTTTGTCTCCACTGTCAGTGTGACTTCAGTGTCTTCACTGTCCCTGTGACTTTGTCTCCACTGTCAGTGTGACTTCAGTGTCTCCACTGTCCCTGTGACTTTGTCTCCACTGTCAGTGTGACTTCAGTGTCTCCACTGTCCCTGTGACTTCAGTGTCTCCACTGTCCCTGTGACTTCAGTGTCTCCACTGTCCCTGTGACTTTGACTCCACTGTCAGTGTGACTTCAGTGTCTCCACTGTCCCTGTGACTTTGTCTCCACTGTCAGTGTGACTTCAGTGTCTCCACTGTCCCTGTGACTTTGTCTCCACTGTCAGTGTGACTTCAGTGTCTCCACTGTCCCTGTGACTTTGTCTCCACTGTCAGTGTGACTTCAGTGTCTCCACTGTCCCTGTGACTTCAGTGTCTCCACTGTCCCTGTGACTTCAGTGTCTCCACTGTCCCTGTGATTTCAGTGTCTCCACTGTCCCTGTGACTTCAGTGTCTCCACTGTCCCTGTGACTTCAGTGTCTCCACTGTCCCTGTGACTTTGTCTCCACTGTCAGTGTGACTTCAGTGTCTCCACTGTCCCTGTGACTTCAGTGTCTCCACTGTCCCTGTGACTTCAGTGTCTCCACTGTCCCTGTGACTTCAGTGTCTCCACTGTCCCTGTGACTTTGTCTCCACTGTCAGTGTGACTTCAGTGTCTCCACTGTCCCTGTGACTTCAGTGTCTCCACTGTCCCTGTGACTTCAGTGTCTCCACTGTCCCTGTGACTTCAGTGTCTCCACTGTCCCTGTGACTTCAGTGTCTCCACTGTCCCTGTGACTTCAGTGTCTCCACTGTCCCTGTGACTTTGTCTCCACTGTCAGTGTGACTTCAGTGTCTCCACTGTCCCTGTGACTTTGTCTCCACTGTCAGTGTGACTTCAGTGTCTCCACTGTCCCTGTGACTTTGTCTCCACTGTCAGTGTGACTTCAGTGTCTCCACTGTCCCTGTGACTTCAGTGTCTCCACTGTCCCTGTGACTTCAGTGTCTTCACTTTCCCTGTGACTTCAGTGTCTCCACTGTCCCTGTGACTTCAGTGTCTTCACTTTCCCTGTGACTTCAGTGTCTCCACTGTCCCTGTGACTTCAGTGTCTCCACTGTCCCTGTGACTTCAGTGTCTTCACTTTCCCTGTGACTTCAGTGTCTCCACTGTCCCTGTGACTTCAGTGTCTCCACTGTCCCTGTGACTTCAGTGTCTCCACTGTCCCTGTGACTTCAGTGTCTCCACTGTCCCTGTGATTTCAGTGTCTCCACTGTCCCTGTGACTTCAGTGTCTCCACTGTCCCTGTGACTTCAGTGTCTCCACTGTCCCTGTGACTTTGTCTCCACTGTCAGTGTGACTTCAGTGTCTCCACTGTCCCTGTGACTTTGTCTCCACTGTCAGTGTGACTTCAGTGTCTCCACTGTCCCTGTGACTTCAGTGTCTCCACTGTCCCTGTGACTTTGTCTCCACTGTCAGTGTGACTTCAGTGTCTCCACTGTCCCTGTGACTTCAGTGTCTCCACTGTCCCTGTGACTTTGTCTCCACTGTCAGAGTGACTTCAGTGTCTTCACTGTCCCTGTGACTTTGTCTCCACTGTCAGTGTGACTTCAGTGTCTCCACTTTCCCTGTGACTTCAGTGTCTCCACTGTCAGAGTGACTTCAGTGTCTTCACTGTCCCTGTGACTTTGTCTCCACTGTCAGTGTGACTTCAGTGTCTCCACTGTCCCTGTGACTTCAGTGTCTCCACTGTCCCTGTGACTTCAGTGTCTCCACTGTCCCTGTGACTTCAGTGTCTCCACTGTCCCTGTGACTTCAGTGTCTCCACTGTCCCTGTGACTTTGTCTCCACTGTCAGTGTGACTTCAGTGTCTCCACTGTCCCTGTGACTTCAGTGTCTCCACTGTCCCTGTGACTTCAGTGTCTCCACTGTCCCTGTGACTTCAGTGTCTCCACTGTCCCTGTGACTTCAGTGTCTCCACTGTCCCTGTGACTTTGTCTCCACTGTCAGTGTGACTTCAGTGTCTCCACTGTCCCTGTGACTTCAGTGTCTCCACTGTCCCTGTGACTTCAGTGTCTCCACTGTCCCTGTGACTTCAGTGTCTCCACTGTCCCTGTGACTTTGTCTCCACTGTCAGTGTGACTTCAGTGTCTCCACTGTCCCTGTGACTTTGTCTCCACTGTCAGTGTGACTTCAGTGTCTCCACTGTCCCTGTGACTTTGTCTCCACTGTCAGTGTGACTTCAGTGTCTCCACTGTCCCTGTGACTTTGTCTCCACTGTCAGTGTGACTTCAGTGTCTCCACTGTCCCTGTGACTTTGTCTCCACTGTCAGTGTGACTTCAGTGTCTCCACTGTCAGTGTGACTTCAGTGTCTCCACTGTCAGTGTGACTTCAGTGTCTCCACTGTCCCTGTGACTTCAGTGTCTCCACTGTCCCTGTGACTTTGTCTCCACTGTCAGTGTGACTTCAGTGTCTCCACTGTCCCTGTGACTTCAGTGTCTCCACTGTCCCTGTGACTTTGTCTCCACTGTCAGTGTGACTTCAGTGTCTCCACTGTCAGTGTGACTTCAGTGTCTCCACTGTCAGTGTGACTTCAGTGTCTCCACTGTCAGTGTGACTTCAGTGTCTCCACTGTCAGTGTGACTTCAGTGTCTCCACTGTCAGTGTGACTTCAGTGTCTCCACTGTCCCTGTGACTTCAGTGTCTCCACTGTCCCTGTGACTTCAGTGTCTCCACTGTCCCTGTGACTTTGTCTCCACTGTCAGTGTGACTTCAGTGTCTCCACTGTCCCTGTGACTTCAGTGTCTCCACTGTCCCTGTGACTTCAGTGTCTCCACTGTCCCTGTGACTTCAGTGTCTCCACTGTCCCTGTGACTTTGTCTCCACTGTCAGTGTGACTTCAGTGTCTCCACTGTCCCTGTGACTTTGTCTCCACTGTCAGTGTGACTTCAGTGTCTCCACTGTCCCTGTGACTTTGTCTCCACTGTCAGTGTGACTTCAGTGTCTCCACTGTCCCTGTGACTTTGTCTCCACTGTCAGTGTGACTTCAGTGTCTCCACTGTCCCTGTGACTTTGTCTCCACTGTCAGTGTGACTTCAGTGTCTCCACTGTCAGTGTGACTTCAGTGTCTCCACTGTCCCTGTGACTTTGTCTCCACTGTCAGTGTGACTTCAGTGTCTCCACTGTCCCTGTGACTTCAGTGTCTCCACTGTCCCTGTGACTTTGTCTCCACTGTCAGTGTGACTTCAGTGTCTCCACTGTCAGTGTGACTTCAGTGTCTCCACTGTCAGTGTGACTTCAGTGTCTCCACTGTCAGTGTGACTTCAGTGTCTCCACTGTCAGTGTGACTTCAGTGTCTCCACTGTCCCTGTGACTTCAGTGTCTCCACTGTCCCTGTGACTTCAGTGTCTCCACTGTCCCTGTGACTTTGTCTCCACTGTCAGTGTGACTTCAGTGTCTCCACTGTCCCTGTGACTTCAGTGTCTCCACTGTCCCTGTGACTTCAGTGTCTCCACTGTCCCTGTGACTTCAGTGTCTCCACTGTCCCTGTGACTTCAGTGTCTCCACTGTCCCTGTGACTTCAGTGTCTCCACTGTCCCTGTGACTTTGTCTCCACTGTCAGTGTGACTTCAGTGTCTCCACTGTCCCTGTGACTTTGTCTCCACTGTCAGTGTGACTTCAGTGTCTCCACTGTCCCTGTGACTTTGTCTCCACTGTCAGTGTGACTTCAGTGTCTCCACTGTCCCTGTGACTTCAGTGTCTCCACTGTCCCTGTGACTTCAGTGTCTTCACTTTCCCTGTGACTTCAGTGTCTCCACTGTCCCTGTGACTTCAGTGTCTTCACTTTCCCTGTGACTTCAGTGTCTCCACTGTCCCTGTGACTTCAGTGTCTCCACTGTCCCTGTGACTTCAGTGTCTTCACTTTCCCTGTGACTTCAGTGTCTCCACTGTCCCTGTGACTTCAGTGTCTCCACTGTCCCTGTGACTTCAGTGTCTCCACTGTCCCTGTGACTTCAGTGTCTCCACTGTCCCTGTGATTTCAGTGTCTCCACTGTCCCTGTGACTTCAGTGTCTCCACTGTCCCTGTGACTTTGTCTCCACTGTCAGTGTGACTTCAGTGTCTCCACTGTCCCTCTGACTTTGTCTCCACTGTCAGTGTGACTTCAGTGTCTCCACTGTCCCTGTGACTTCAGTGTCTCCACTGTCCCTGTGACTTTGTCTCCACTGTCAGTGTGACTTCAGTGTCTCCACTGTCCCTGTGACTTCAGTGTCTCCACTGTCCCTGTGACTTTGTCTCCACTGTCAGCGTGACTTCAGTGTCTTCACTGTCCCTGTGACTTTGTCTCCACTGTCAGTGTGACTTCAGTGTCTCCACTTTCCCTGTGACTTCAGTGTCTCCACTGTCAGTGTGACTTCAGTGTCTCCACTGTCCCTGTGACTTCAGTGTCTCCACTGTCCCTGTGACTTTGTCTCCACTGTCAGTGTGACTTCAGTGTCTCCACTGTCCCTGTGACTTTGTCTCCACTGTCAGTGTGACTTCAGTGTCTCCACTGTCCCTGTGACTTCAGTGTCTCCACTTTCCCTGTGACTTCAGTGTCTCCACTGTCAGTGTGACTTCAGTGTCTCCACTGTCCCTGTGACTTCAGTGTCTCCACTGTCCCTGTGACTTTGTCTCCACTGTCAGTGTGACTTCAGTGTCTCCACTGTCCCTGTGACTTTGTCTCCACTGTCAGTGTGACTTCAGTGTCTCCACTGTCCCTGTGACTTCAGTGTCTCCACTGTCCCTGTGACTTTGTCTCCACTGTCAGTGTGACTTCAGTGTCTCCACTGTCCCTGTGACTTTGTCTCCACTGTCCCTGTGACTTCAGTGTCTCCACTGTCCCTGTGACTTTGTCTCCACTGTCAGTGTGACTTCAGTGTCTCCACTGTCCCTGTGACTTCAGTGTCTCCACTGTCCCTGTGACTTCAGTGTCTCCACTGTCCCTGTGACTTCAGTGTCTCCACTGTCCCTGTGACTTTGTCTCCACTGTCAGTGTGACTTCAGTGTCTCCACTGTCCCTGTGACTTTGTCTCCACTGTCAGTGTGACTTCAGTGTCTTCACTGTCCCTGTGACTTTGTCTCCACTGTCAGTGTGACTTCAGTGTCTCCACTGTCCCTGTGACTTTGTCTCCACTGTCAGTGTGACTTCAGTGTCTTCACTGTCCCTGTGACTTTGTCTCCACTGTCAGTGTGACTTCAGTGTCTCCACTGTCCCTGTGACTTTGTCTCCACTGTCAGTGTGACTTCAGTGTCTCCACTGTCCCTGTGACTTCAGTGTCTCCACTGTCCCTGTGACTTCAGTGTCTCCACTGTCCCTGTGACTTTGTCTCCACTGTCAGTGTGACTTCAGTGTCTCCACTGTCCCTGTGACTTTGTCTCCACTGTCAGTGTGACTTCAGTGTCTCCACTGTCCCTGTGACTTTGTCTCCACTGTCAGTGTGACTTCAGTGTCTCCACTGTCCCTGTGACTTTGTCTCCACTGTCAGTGTGACTTCAGTGTCTCCACTGTCCCTGTGACTTCAGTGTCTCCACTGTCCCTGTGACTTCAGTGTCTCCACTGTCCCTGTGATTTCAGTGTCTCCACTGTCCCTGTGACTTCAGTGTCTCCACTGTCCCTGTGACTTCAGTGTCTCCACTGTCCCTGTGACTTTGTCTCCACTGTCAGTGTGACTTCAGTGTCTCCACTGTCCCTGTGACTTCAGTGTCTCCACTGTCCCTGTGACTTCAGTGTCTCCACTGTCCCTGTGACTTCAGTGTCTCCACTGTCCCTGTGACTTTGTCTCCACTGTCAGTGTGACTTCAGTGTCTCCACTGTCCCTGTGACTTCAGTGTCTCCACTGTCCCTGTGACTTCAGTGTCTCCACTGTCCCTGTGACTTCAGTGTCTCCACTGTCCCTGTGACTTCAGTGTCTCCACTGTCCCTGTGACTTCAGTGTCTCCACTGTCCCTGTGACTTTGTCTCCACTGTCAGTGTGACTTCAGTGTCTCCACTGTCCCTGTGACTTTGTCTCCACTGTCAGTGTGACTTCAGTGTCTCCACTGTCCCTGTGACTTTGTCTCCACTGTCAGTGTGACTTCAGTGTCTCCACTGTCCCTGTGACTTCAGTGTCTCCACTGTCCCTGTGACTTCAGTGTCTCCACTGTCCCTGTGACTTCAGTGTCTCCACTGTCCCTGTGACTTCAGTGTCTCCACTGTCCCTGTGACTTCAGTGTCTCCACTGTCCCTGTGACTTCAGTGTCTCCACTGTCCCTGTGACTTCAGTGTCTCCACTGTCCCTGTGACTTTGTCTCCACTGTCAGTGTGACTTCAGTGTCTCCACTGTCCCTGTGACTTCAGTGTCTCCACTGTCCCTGTGACTTCAGTGTCTCCACTGTCCCTGTGACTTCAGTGTCTCCACTGTCCCTGTGACTTCAGTGTCTCCACTGTCCCTGTGACTTTGTCTCCACTGTCAGTGTGACTTCAGTGTCTCCACTGTCCCTGTGACTTCAGTGTCTCCACTGTCCCTGTGACTTCAGTGTCTCCACTGTCCCTGTGACTTCAGTGTCTCCACTGTCCCTGTGACTTTGTCTCCACTGTCAGTGTGACTTCAGTGTCTCCACTGTCCCTGTGACTTTGTCTCCACTGTCAGTGTGACTTCAGTGTCTCCACTGTCCCTGTGACTTTGTCTCCACTGTCAGTGTGACTTCAGTGTCTCCACTGTCCCTGTGACTTTGTCTCCACTGTCAGTGTGACTTCAGTGTCTCCACTGTCCCTGTGACTTTGTCTCCACTGTCAGTGTGACTTCAGTGTCTCCACTGTCAGTGTGACTTCAGTGTCTCCACTGTCAGTGTGACTTCAGTGTCTCCACTGTCCCTGTGACTTCAGTGTCTCCACTGTCCCTGTGACTTTGTCTCCACTGTCAGTGTGACTTCAGTGTCTCCACTGTCCCTGTGACTTCAGTGTCTCCACTGTCCCTGTGACTTTGTCTCCACTGTCAGTGTGACTTCAGTGTCTCCACTGTCAGTGTGACTTCAGTGTCTCCACTGTCAGTGTGACTTCAGTGTCTCCACTGTCAGTGTGACTTCAGTGTCTCCACTGTCAGTGTGACTTCAGTGTCTCCACTGTCAGTGTGACTTCAGTGTCTCCACTGTCCCTGTGACTTCAGTGTCTCCACTGTCCCTGTGACTTCAGTGTCTCCACTGTCCCTGTGACTTTGTCTCCACTGTCAGTGTGACTTCAGTGTCTCCACTGTCCCTGTGACTTCAGTGTCTCCACTGTCCCTGTGACTTCAGTGTCTCCACTGTCCCTGTGACTTCAGTGTCTCCACTGTCCCTGTGACTTTGTCTCCACTGTCAGTGTGACTTCAGTGTCTCCACTGTCCCTGTGACTTTGTCTCCACTGTCAGTGTGACTTCAGTGTCTCCACTGTCCCTGTGACTTTGTCTCCACTGTCAGTGTGACTTCAGTGTCTCCACTGTCCCTGTGACTTTGTCTCCACTGTCAGTGTGACTTCAGTGTCTCCACTGTCCCTGTGACTTTGTCTCCACTGTCAGTGTGACTTCAGTGTCTCCACTGTCAGTGTGACTTCAGTGTCTCCACTGTCCCTGTGACTTTGTCTCCACTGTCAGTGTGACTTCAGTGTCTCCACTGTCCCTGTGACTTCAGTGTCTCCACTGTCCCTGTGACTTTGTCTCCACTGTCAGTGTGACTTCAGTGTCTCCACTGTCAGTGTGACTTCAGTGTCTCCACTGTCAGTGTGACTTCAGTGTCTCCACTGTCAGTGTGACTTCAGTGTCTCCACTGTCAGTGTGACTTCAGTGTCTCCACTGTCCCTGTGACTTCAGTGTCTCCACTGTCCCTGTGACTTCAGTGTCTCCACTGTCCCTGTGACTTTGTCTCCACTGTCAGTGTGACTTCAGTGTCTCCACTGTCCCTGTGACTTCAGTGTCTCCACTGTCCCTGTGACTTCAGTGTCTCCACTGTCCCTGTGACTTCAGTGTCTCCACTGTCCCTGTGACTTCAGTGTCTCCACTGTCCCTGTGACTTCAGTGTCTCCACTGTCCCTGTGACTTTGTCTCCACTGTCAGTGTGACTTCAGTGTCTCCACTGTCCCTGTGACTTTGTCTCCACTGTCAGTGTGACTTCAGTGTCTCCACTGTCCCTGTGACTTTGTCTCCACTGTCAGTGTGACTTCAGTGTCTCCACTGTCCCTGTGACTTCAGTGTCTCCACTGTCCCTGTGACTTCAGTGTCTTCACTTTCCCTGTGACTTCAGTGTCTCCACTGTCCCTGTGACTTCAGTGTCTTCACTTTCCCTGTGACTTCAGTGTCTCCACTGTCCCTGTGACTTCAGTGTCTCCACTGTCCCTGTGACTTCAGTGTCTTCACTTTCCCTGTGACTTCAGTGTCTCCACTGTCCCTGTGACTTCAGTGTCTCCACTGTCCCTGTGACTTCAGTGTCTCCACTGTCCCTGTGACTTCAGTGTCTCCACTGTCCCTGTGATTTCAGTGTCTCCACTGTCCCTGTGACTTCAGTGTCTCCACTGTCCCTGTGACTTCAGTGTCTCCACTGTCCCTGTGACTTTGTCTCCACTGTCAGTGTGACTTCAGTGTCTCCACTGTCCCTCTGACTTTGTCTCCACTGTCAGTGTGACTTCAGTGTCTCCACTGTCCCTGTGACTTCAGTGTCTCCACTGTCCCTGTGACTTTGTCTCCACTGTCAGTGTGACTTCAGTGTCTCCACTGTCCCTGTGACTTCAGTGTCTCCACTGTCCCTGTGACTTTGTCTCCACTGTCAGCGTGACTTCAGTGTCTTCACTGTCCCTGTGACTTTGTCTCCACTGTCAGTGTGACTTCAGTGTCTCCACTTTCCCTGTGACTTCAGTGTCTCCACTGTCAGTGTGACTTCAGTGTCTCCACTGTCCCTGTGACTTCAGTGTCTCCACTGTCCCTGTGACTTTGTCTCCACTGTCAGTGTGACTTCAGTGTCTCCACTGTCCCTGTGACTTTGTCTCCACTGTCAGTGTGACTTCAGTGTCTCCACTGTCCCTGTGACTTCAGTGTCTCCACTTTCCCTGTGACTTCAGTGTCTCCACTGTCAGTGTGACTTCAGTGTCTCCACTGTCCCTGTGACTTCAGTGTCTCCACTGTCCCTGTGACTTTGTCTCCACTGTCAGTGTGACTTCAGTGTCTCCACTGTCCCTGTGACTTTGTCTCCACTGTCAGTGTGACTTCAGTGTCTCCACTGTCCCTGTGACTTCAGTGTCTCCACTGTCCCTGTGACTTTGTCTCCACTGTCAGTGTGACTTCAGTGTCTCCACTGTCCCTGTGACTTTGTCTCCACTGTCCCTGTGACTTCAGTGTCTCCACTGTCCCTGTGACTTTGTCTCCACTGTCAGTGTGACTTCAGTGTCTCCACTGTCCCTGTGACTTCAGTGTCTCCACTGTCCCTGTGACTTCAGTGTCTCCACTGTCCCTGTGACTTCAGTGTCTCCACTGTCCCTGTGACTTTGTCTCCACTGTCAGTGTGACTTCAGTGTCTCCACTGTCCCTGTGACTTTGTCTCCACTGTCAGTGTGACTTCAGTGTCTTCACTGTCCCTGTGACTTTGTCTCCACTGTCAGTGTGACTTCAGTGTCTCCACTGTCCCTGTGACTTTGTCTCCACTGTCAGTGTGACTTCAGTGTCTTCACTGTCCCTGTGACTTTGTCTCCACTGTCAGTGTGACTTCAGTGTCTCCACTGTCCCTGTGACTTTGTCTCCACTGTCAGTGTGACTTCAGTGTCTCCACTGTCCCTGTGACTTCAGTGTCTCCACTGTCCCTGTGACTTCAGTGTCTCCACTGTCCCTGTGACTTTGTCTCCACTGTCAGTGTGACTTCAGTGTCTCCACTGTCCCTGTGACTTTGTCTCCACTGTCAGTGTGACTTCAGTGTCTCCACTGTCCCTGTGACTTTGTCTCCACTGTCAGTGTGACTTCAGTGTCTCCACTGTCCCTGTGACTTTGTCTCCACTGTCAGTGTGACTTCAGTGTCTCCACTGTCCCTGTGACTTCAGTGTCTCCACTGTCCCTGTGACTTCAGTGTCTCCACTGTCCCTGTGATTTCAGTGTCTCCACTGTCCCTGTGACTTCAGTGTCTCCACTGTCCCTGTGACTTCAGTGTCTCCACTGTCCCTGTGACTTTGTCTCCACTGTCAGTGTGACTTCAGTGTCTCCACTGTCCCTGTGACTTCAGTGTCTCCACTGTCCCTGTGACTTCAGTGTCTCCACTGTCCCTGTGACTTCAGTGTCTCCACTGTCCCTGTGACTTTGTCTCCACTGTCAGTGTGACTTCAGTGTCTCCACTGTCCCTGTGACTTTGTCTCCACTGTCAGTGTGACTTCAGTGTCTCCACTGTCCCTGTGACTTCAGTGTCTCCACTGTCCCTGTGACTTCAGTGTCTCCACTGTCCCTGTGACTTCAGTGTCTCCACTGTCCCTGTGACTTTGTCTCCACTGTCAGTGTGACTTCAGTGTCTCCACTGTCCCTGTGACTTTGTCTCCACTGTCAGTGTGACTTCAGTGTCTCCACTGTCCCTGTGACTTTGTCTCCACTGTCAGTGTGACTTCAGTGTCTCCACTGTCCCTGTGACTTCAGTGTCTCCACTGTCCCTGTGACTTCAGTGTCTTCACTTTCCCTGTGACTTCAGTGTCTCCACTGTCCCTGTGACTTCAGTGTCTTCACTTTCCCTGTGACTTCAGTGTCTCCACTGTCCCTGTGACTTCAGTGTCTCCACTGTCCCTGTGACTTCAGTGTCTTCACTTTCCCTGTGACTTCAGTGTCTCCACTGTCCCTGTGACTTCAGTGTCTCCACTGTCCCTGTGACTTCAGTGTCTCCACTGTCCCTGTGACTTCAGTGTCTCCACTGTCCCTGTGATTTCAGTGTCTCCACTGTCCCTGTGACTTCAGTGTCTCCACTGTCCCTGTGACTTCAGTGTCTCCACTGTCCCTGTGACTTTGTCTCCACTGTCAGTGTGACTTCAGTGTCTCCACTGTCCCTGTGACTTTGTCTCCACTGTCAGTGTGACTTCAGTGTCTCCACTGTCCCTGTGACTTCAGTGTCTCCACTGTCCCTGTGACTTTGTCTCCACTGTCAGTGTGACTTCAGTGTCTCCACTGTCCCTGTGACTTCAGTGTCTCCACTGTCCCTGTGACTTTGTCTCCACTGTCAGAGTGACTTCAGTGTCTTCACTGTCCCTGTGACTTTGTCTCCACTGTCAGTGTGACTTCAGTGTCTCCACTTTCCCTGTGACTTCAGTGTCTCCACTGTCAGTGTGACTTCAGTGTCTCCACTGTCCCTGTGACTTCAGTGTCTCCACTGTCCCTGTGACTTTGTCTCCACTGTCAGTGTGACTTCAGTGTCTCCACTGTCCCTGTGACTTTGTCTCCACTGTCAGTGTGACTTCAGTGTCTCCACTGTCCCTGTGACTTCAGTGTCTCCACTTTCCCTGTGACTTCAGTGTCTCCACTGTCCCTGTGACTTCAGTGTCTCCACTGTCCCTGTGACTTCAGTGTCTCCACTGTCCCTGTGACTTTGTCTCCACTGTCAGTGTGACTTCAGTGTCTCCACTGTCCCTGTGACTTTGTCTCCACTGTCAGTGTGACTTCAGTGTCTCCACTGTCCCTGTGACTTCAGTGTCTCCACTGTCCCTGTGACTTTGTCTCCACTGTCAGTGTGACTTCAGTGTCTCCACTGTCCCTGTGACTTCAGTGTCTCCACTGTCCCTGTGACTTTGTCTCCACTGTCAGTGTGACTTCAGTGTCTTCACTGTCCCTGTGACTTTGTCTCCACTGTCAGTGTGACTTCAGTGTCTCCACTTTCCCTGTGACTTCAGTGTCTCCACTGTCAGTGTGACTTCAGTGTCTCCACTGTCCCTGTGACTTCAGTGTCTCCACTGTCCCTGTGACTTTGTCTCCACTGTCAGTGTGACTTCAGTGTCTCCACTGTCCCTGTGACTTTGTCTCCACTGTCAGTGTGACTTCAGTGTCTCCACTGTCCCTGTGACTTCAGTGTCTCCACTTTCCCCGTGACTTCAGTGTCTCCACTGTCAGTGTGACTTCAGTGTCTCCACTGTCCCTGTGACTTCAGTGTCTCCACTGTCCCTGTGACTTTGTCTCCACTGTCAGTGTGACTTCAGTGTCTCCACTGTCCCTGTGACTTCAGTGTCTCCACTGTCCCTGTGACTTTGTCTCCACTGTCAGTGTGACTTCAGTGTCTCCACTGTCCCTGTGACTTTGTCTCCACTGTCCCTGTGACTTCAGTGTCTCCACTGTCCCTGTGACTTCAGTGTCTCCACTGTCCCTGTGACTTCAGTGTCTCCACTGTCCCTGTGACTTTGTCTCCACTGTCAGTGTGACTTCAGTGTCTCCACTGTCCCTGTGACTTTGTCTCCACTGTCAGTGTGACTTCAGTGTCTCCACTGTCCCTGTGACTTTGTCTCCACTGTCCCTGTGACTTCAGTGTCTCCACTGTCCCTGTGACTTCAGTGTCTCCACTGTCCCTGTGACTTCAGTGTCTCCACTGTCCCTGTGACTTTGTCTCCACTGTCAGTGTGACTTCAGTGTCTCCACTGTCCCTGTGACTTTGTCTCCACTGTCAGTGTGACTTCAGTGTCTCCACTGTCCCTGTGACTTCAGTGTCTCCACTGTCCCTGTGACTTTGTCTCCACTGTCAGTGTGACTTCAGTGTCTCCACTGTCCCTGTGACTTCAGTGTCTCCACTGTCAGTGTGACTTCAGTGTCTCCACTGTCCCTGTGACTTCAGTGTCTCCACTGTCCCTGTGACTTCAGTGTCTCCACTGTCCCTGTGACTTCAGTGTCTCCACTGTCCCTGTGACTTTGTCTCCACTGTCAGTGTGACTTCAGTGTCTCCACTGTCCACTGTCAACAGAAAATTGGACTGAACGATGATTAGTGGCATTGTGGACCTTGAATTTTCAGAAAGCATAACCAGACAAAAAATTGTTTATTGAGGAACTGACAATATCTAAAAAAAAGTTCATTCCCACCTGCAAATAAAAAAGCCGCAGGTTTTGTCTCGCACTGAATGCTCCAGAATTGAAATTGGAAGGTGTAACGGCCCGAGAAGGGGAAGGAGAGGGATGTGAAGGCGACACCGTTTATGGCACACTAATTTCTTCTGTCGAATGCGAGAGCAACAGGTGCAGCAACCCGGCTTGAGTCGGGTAGATCAATCAGTTCTGAATTGAGCACAGTCAAGGCGAAAAAAACCGACTCAAAAAAAGACTCAATTAAGAACTCCCGCGTACTCGAAATTGGCGCGCTATATCCTTTGATATCGAGTATCTCCGGCCAGACAGCCCACCAGAAGCCCATTGTGATGCTCAGGCAATCGGCCAGACGAGACAACAAGCGAAATAGGACCGCTTACCTTCGTAAACATGTGAACGAGGGCGCACTGAGTGGGCGTATTGGCTGCTAGTATAGCTGTTAGTACGAACCGCGCAGGCACTTTCAGCGCGTGTGGATGAAGGCACCGTTTCTTACAGGTGCCCAAATTGCATGCGCGTTCCTCGATGTTCGCGCTTTAATGACTGCTAACGGAAAATAACACCAAAATCTAAGCACCAGGGTTTGTTTGGTCCAATATTAACATATTAGAATTGCTGCTTCAACAATATGATAGACTTTGGGGTTGACTCATCAATCTGAGCATCTTGGAGTTGACTCATCAATCTGAGCATCTTGGAGTTGACTCATCAGTCTGAGCATCTTGGAGTTGACTCATCAGTCTGAGCATCTTGGAGTTGACTCATCAGTCTGAGCATCTTGGAGTTGACTCATCAGTCTGAGCATCTTGGAGTTGACTCATCAGTCTGAGCATCTTGGAGTTGACTCATCAGTCTGAGCATCTTGGAGTTGACTCATCAGTCTGAGCATCTTGGAGTTGACTCATCAGTCTGAGCATCTTGGAGTTGACTCATCAGTCTGAGCATCTTGGAGTTGACTCATTAGTCTGAGCATCTTGTAGTTGACTCATTAGTCTGAGCATCTTGGAGTTGACTCATCAGTCTGAGCATCTTGGAGTTGACTCATCAGTCTGAGCATCTTGGAGTTGACTCATCAGTCTGAGCATCTTGGAGTTGACTCATCAGTCTGAGCATCTTGGAGTTGACTCATCAATCTGAGCATCTTGGAGTTGACTCATCAGTCTGAGCATCTTGGAGTTGACTCATCAGTCTGAGCATCTTGGAGTTGACTCATCAGTCTGAGCATCTTGGAGTTGACTCATCAATCTGAGCATCTTGGAGTTGACTCATCAGTCTGAGCATCTTGGAGTTGACTCATCAGTCTGAGCATCTTGGAGTTGACTCATCAGTCTGAGCATCTTGGAGTTGACTCATCAGTCTGAGCATCTTGGAGTTGACTCATCAATCTGAGCATCTTGGAGTTGACTCATCAGTCTGAGCATCTTGGAGTTGACTCATCAGTCTGAGCATCTTGGAGTTGACTCATCAGTCTGAGCATCTTGGAGTTGACTCATCAGTCTGAGCATCTTGGAGTTGACTCATCAATCTGAGCATCTTGGAGTTGATCATGAGCTTGACTTATCAATCTGTGCAGGACCCGAAATTAGAGAAAGAAGTAATGAAATAAGGATGGTGATAAAGAGTGTCCAACATAATAGATTAGCTATGATCAACACACGAAGCACAATGTACTGTTGGTACTCAAAGATTGAGTAAAAGGCAGCACAAAGCACGATGTGAATACAATATGCATATATTTTTATATACTGGACTTTGTTTAAATAATTTTAATGTTTATATAACTGTTTTGACTCAGAAATTTGCACACCAGCACACACGGGCTAACACTAAAGTACAGTGCACATGATGGTTAAAGAGAGGCAGCAGGATCTATACATTAGCATGTAGATGTGAGCGGGCGTGTTTTAGCTAATATTAAAGAATGACATTAATTTAGTTTCCTGCATATCGTTAGTAGCCATATAAAAATCATAGACTGGAATGAAGCTATTTTTTTAGTTTTGCTTAAACAAGCCGTCACCACAGTAGTTGTTAGATGTGTCACATTGTCAGGCGTATAACTGTTACCGGATGAGTTCAGTCTGCAATTTGAGAAAGATAATTGAAAACTACAAACTAAAAAAGTTGACAAGTTTGTTTAAAAAAAAAACAGAAATGAAGAGTACAGCGACTAGTTCAAAATGGAATTAAGGAATTTATGATCGATTCTGCACTGCTGAACAAAGCACTAAACTAGTTAGGCAAATACCTTGACCCAAAAATGTAGTAAACAAGACAAATAATGACAAAAATATGATCAATAATTCGTTAAAGCAATCATGACAGTCGACTTGTCTTTAGACGCACAAATGCTGGGTTTTTCAGATAATTTTTTTTACCAATCTGTAAACCAATAATGGCAACCATGACCACTATTCGCGTTTTCTTGTTCTTGTTGCTGGTAAATAATATTGGTCATCGGTGCCTAATATTGGTCATCGGTGCCTAATATTGGTCATCGGTAACAAATATTGGTCATCGGTAACAAATATTGGTCATCGGTAACAAATATTGGTCATCGGTGCCTAATATTGGTCATCGGTAACAAATATTGGTCATCGATGCCTAATATTGGTCATCGATGCCTAATATTGTTCATCGGTGCCTAATATTGGTCATCGGTAACTAATATTGGTCATCAGTAACTAATATTGGTCATCGGTAACTAATATTCGTCATCGGTAACTAATATTTGTAACCAATAATGGTCATCGGTCTGTAGCCAGTAATGTAATGTATTCATGGGTAACCAATGATGTTCAATGTTAGCCAGTAATGGTCATCGGTTATCAACGATGGTCATCGGTAACCCATATGGTAATCAGTAGTGTAATAATTGTCTAAGGTAAGGAAGAGAGGAAATAGTTATTAAAATGTTATAGAAAACTAACTACCTGGACTATAGTAGTATATCTGAAAGTAAAATATATCTGAAAAAGCCAGCATTCGAGACAGAAAGAAAAAAAGTTATAAATTAAACAAAGTTTTGACGCAAGAACACAAGATTTTGAATTCTTCTTTACTAACCGTTTGTTATATCCGTGCAAGTTTTGTTATCCATTTTTAGCAGAACGAAACGAGCAAACCCCAAGAATGTATTTTTTTTCTTCATATTTTTATGAAGCAAAAGTGCAAATTGTTCGGAAATAGATTCACGCTTTTTTTCTTTTAAATCTCGCTTTATTTTAAGAAGACAAGAAGAATCGGTGTAGATAATTTATCCACTGGTGGGGATACTTTACAAACTGGTTGGGGATAATTTAACAACTGGTTAGGGATATTAAAAAACTAGTGGGGATAATTTACCAACTGGTAGGGATAATTTACCAACAGGTTGGGGATAATTTACCAACTGGTGGGGATAATTTACCAACAGGTTGGGGATAATTTACCAACTGGTTAGGGATATTTACCAACAGGTTGGGGATAATTTACCAACTGGTTAGGGATATTTACCAACAGGTTGGGGATAATTTACCAACAGGTTTGGGATAATTTAACAACTGGTGTGGATAATTTAACAACTGGTGGGGATAATTTACCAACAGGTTGGGGATAATTTAACAACTGGTGGGGATAATTTACCAACAGGTTGGGGATAATTTACCAACAGGTTGGGGATAATTTAACAACGGGTGGGGATAATTTACAAACTGGTGGGGGATAATTTAACAACTGGTGGGGATAATTTACCAACTGGTAGGGGATAATTTACCAACCGGTTGGGGATAATTTACCAACTGGTTAGGGATACTGGTGGGGAATAATTTAACAACCGGTTGGGGATAATTTACCATCTGGTTAGGGATATTTAAAAACTAGTGGGGATAATTTACCAACTGGTTAGGGATATTTAAAAACTAGTGGGGATAATTTACCAACTGGTTAGGGATATTTAAAAACTAGTGGGGATAATTTACCAACTGGTGGGGATAATTTACAAACTGGTGGGGATAATTTACAAACTGGTGGTGATAATTTACAAACTAGTGGGGATAATTTAACAACGGTTGAGGATATTTTACCATTGCCATTATTTTGCATTACATTGGTAAGTTGGTATTGGTAATATTGTCGAGAAATTACAGTTTTTAAAACATAAATATCAAGTTTTAGTTCCATCTTCCCACATGTGTGCCTTTCGGCCTAGCAACAAAAAAGATATTTTTATTAGGAATCAGCAAGAATAAGAAATCAAGATATGAAAGCAAATTGCACCGCCAATTGCCCTGCCCCCAGACACAAACACCTCAAGAGTAAAGTCAATCGTCAGAAATACACAACAGTAGAAGAAGCACATGTCTAATCACTAGTCGAGTCAGTCAAGCAAGCCTTCTGAAGATCACTCGGAATAGTCGTAATCCGTAGATCCGCCGTCTGAATCGTTGGCCCCGGTCGCTGCATTGGCGCCAGCGCCGCCGCCCACAGCACGACGACGCCTGGCCTCGGTCGCATTGTTGTCAGCGTCGTCGGCTGAGTCGGCGTCGTATTCGTCGGATCCGGCTGAGTCGTCTTCCTGATCGCTAGAGTCGTACACCGGCTTCTTGGTTGGCACCTCGGTGGCCGGCAGCACATCCAGTCGGATGGGCTGGTTGAGCTCAAGATCCAGGTAGGAGTCGGAGCGGAGGCACAGGGTGTAGGTGTAACTGCCCGGCTTCTCAGGCGCCGGGAAGCGAAGCGGAAACTGTTCAATGGTTCGATTAGAATTTTAAGATTAGGGATCTGAAGTAGGTAAGGTGCTTGGTAATTTTCAGGATCTTATAGTTTGGATGGGAATTGGGATCTTATAGTTTGGATGGGAATCGGGATCTTATAGTTTGGATGGGAATCGGGATCTTATAGTTTGGATGGGAATTGGGATCTTATAGTTTGGATGGGAATTGGGATCTCATAGTTTGGATGGGAATTGGGATCTTATAGTTTGGATGGGAATCGGGATCTTATAGT
The DNA here is from genome assembly GCA_950097015.1 of Macrostomum hystrix. Lineage (NCBI taxonomy): Eukaryota > Metazoa > Platyhelminthes > Macrostomidae > Macrostomum > Macrostomum hystrix. Next base: position 4,668,753 of record CATNEN010000025.1, on the reverse strand, counting down.
TTGGATGGGAATCGGGATCTTATAGTTTGGATGGGAATCGGGATCTTATAGTTTGGATGGGAATTGGGATCTTATAGTTTGGATGGGAATTGGGATCTTATAGTTTGGATGGGAATCGGGATCTCATAGTTTGGATGGGAATTGGGATCTCATAGTTTGGATGGGAATTGGGATCTTATAGTTTGGATGGGAATCGGGATCTTATAGTTTGGATGGGAATCGGGATCTTATAGTTTGGATGGGAATTGGGATCTTATAGTTTGGATGGGAATCGGGATCTTATAGTTTGGATGGGAATCGGGATCTCATAGTTTGGATGGGAATTGGGATCTTATAGTTTGGATGGGAATTGGGATCTTATAGTTTGGATGGGAATCGGGATCTTATAGTTTGGATGGGAATTGGGATCTCATAGTTTGGATGGGAATTGGGATCTCATAGTTTGGATGGGAATTGGGATCTTATAGTTTGGATGGGAATCGGAATTCCAGTTTGGATGGGAGTTGGGATCTCATAGTTTGGATGGGAATTGGGATCTTATAGTTTGGATGGGAATTGGGATCTTATAGTTTGGATGGGAATCGGGATCTTATAGTTTGGATGGGAATCGGGATCTTATAGTTTGGATGGGAATCGGGATCTCATAGTTTGGATGGGAATTGGGATCTCATAGTTTGGATGGGAATTGGGATCTCATAGTTTGGATGGGAATTGGGATTTCAGTTTGGATGGGAATCGGAATTCCAGTTTAGATGGGAGTTGGGATTCCAGTTTGGATGGGAGTTGGGATTTCAGTTTGGATGGGAATCGGGATTTCAGTTTGGATGGGAATCGGAATTCCAGTTTGGATGGGAATCGGAATTCCAGTTTGAATGGGAATCAGGATTTTAGTTTGGATGGGAATCGGGATTCCAGTTTGGATGGGAATCGGGATTTCAGTTTGGATGGGAATCGGGATTTCAGTTTGGTTGGGAATCGGAATTCCAGTTTGGATGGGAATCAGGATTTCAGTTTGGATGGGAATCGGGATTTCAGTTTGGATGGGAGTTGGGATTTCAGTTTGGATGGGAATCGGAATTCCAGTTTGGATGGGAATCGGAATTCCAGTTTGGATGGGAATCGGGATTTCAGTTTGGATGGGAATCGGGATTTCAGTTTGGATGGGAATCGGAATTCCAGTTTGGATGGGAATCAGGATTTCAGTTTGGATGGGAATCGGGATTTCAGTTTGGATGGGAATCGGGATTTCAGTTTGGATGGGAATCGGAATTCCAGTTTGGATGGGAATCGGGATTTCAGTTTGGATGGGAATCGGAATTCCAGTTTGGATGGGAATCGGGATTTCAGTTTGTATGGGAATCAGGATCTTTTAGTTTGTATGGGAATCGGGATTTCAGTTTGGATGGGAATCGGAATTCCAGTTTGGATGGGAGTTGGGATTTCAGTTTGGATGGGAATCGGAATTCCAGTTTGGATGGGAATCGGAATTCCAGTTTGGATGGGAATCGGAATTCCAGTTTGGATGGGAGTTGGGATTCCAGTTTGGATGGGAGTTGGGATTCCAGTTTGGATGGGAATCGGAATTCCAGTTTGGATGGGAATCGGAATTCCAGTTTGGATGGGAATCGGAATTCCAGTTTGGATGGGAATCGGAATTCCAGTTTGGATGGGAATCGGAATTCCAGTTTGGATGGGAATCGGAATTCCAGTTTGGATGGGAATCAGGATTAAATTAGTTTGATAGAAATTCCGAAGTTAGAGAGTTTTGATGGGGAATAGGGATTTTTTACTCGAATGGGGAATGGGGATTTTGAATTTTTGGATGGGATTCGGAATTTAAGAGGCATTTATACTTCAAAAGTTTATTTGCAATTTTTACATTTTTATAACTGCGATATGTATTTCTAAAGCTTGTAGACTTATGAAAAATGGTGTGATTTAATTAAGATTTTAATGAAGAGGATTTTTATTGGGTTTTAATCTCATTAAGGGTAAATTATTAACACCGACACGCAACCAGTACATCACGAATGCTAAAAACTAGACCAGTCAATTTTTCTACTCCCAAGGGGAAAGTCATCAGGAAATGAAATTACTGATATAAGTTTCAAGAATGGAAAACTAGAATGATAGCCAGATTCGGAGATGCACGCAATGGCCTGTTCGAACAAATCAAGGTGAGAATAGCTGCAACAAGTACAAAAACAGATTCAGACCCAGACGAAATCGTGCGGCTAAGCTCATTGCTGAGCGGAACGGGGGATAATTGGGCGATTGGGCATGTCGGACCAGCTGGTTAAGATGGGGGAGCCAATTGGCCTACAAAAAACAAGAGACCCGATCTGCGTCATAAACAACTTTCTCCTAGAAGTACTTCGGTCGCATTTAGTTGGCATCATGGAAGCAGCCTGTATAAAAAATTGTTTTGTGAATGGCCAATGGAGCAATGGCCTAAACTGCGAGAAAGTTTACCCACTGAACCAATGGCCTATATTATCAGAGGATTGGAAAACATTTTCTGCAGATATTTGGAAACGATTATTAGCGGAAAAATCAAGGGATAATCAAAGACAATCTGTGAGGATTTGGGAAATTATTGGGGACTTGTAGGTGGAAATTTCGGGACAATTTTGTTTCGAGTTTTGCGGGCTGCAACTGTATCTGGGGTTTAGGCAATTGGAAGTGGTGTTTTCTGGGTATTTTTATGTAAGGAATTTCTGGGCACTGCATGCCGGTGATTTTTGGACTATTTTTTGTTGTTTTGGGAAGACAATACTCGGCGTGTATGTGGGAAGAATACTTGGTGAGGATTTGGGGACAATAGTCAAAAGTAACTGCGGGACGACCGGTGGAGACTTAAGGTGGGAATTTTAGAACAATAATAGATGGGGATTTGAGGATATAATCGGTGAGGATTTGAGGTCAATAATGGATGGAGATTTAAGGACAAGAATCGGTGGGAATTCAACAATCAGCTGAGGGGATACGTTAGCAATAATCAGTGGGAATTCGTCAACAATAACCTGTGTGGTTTCGTCAACAATATCCTTTGGGAATTCGTCAACAATATCCTTTGGGAATTCGTCAACAATATCCTTTGGGAATTCGTCAACAATATCCTTTGGGAATTCGTCAACAATATCCTTTGGGAATTCGTCAACAATATCCTTTGGGAATTTGTCAACAATAATCTGTGTAGTTTCCTCAACAATATCATCTGGGAATTCGTCAACAATAATCTGTGGGAATTCGTCAACAATAACCTGTGTGGTTTCGTCAACAATATCCTTTGGGAATTCGTCAACAATATCCTTTGGGAATTCGTCAACAATATCCTTTGGGAATTCGTCAACAATATCCTTTGGGAATTCGTCAACAATATCCTTTGGGAATTTGTCAACAATAATCTGTGTAGTTTCCTCAACAATATCGTCTGGGAATTCGTCAACAATAATCTGTGGGAATTCGTCAACAATAATCTGTGGGAATTCGTCAACAATAATCTGTGGGAATTCGTCAACAATAATCTGTGGGAATTCGTCAACAATAATCTGTGGGAATTCGTCAACAATAATCTGTGGGAATTCGTCAACAATAATCTGTGGGAATTCGTCAACAATAATCTGTGGGAATTCGTCAACAATAATCTGTGGGAATTCGTCAACAATAACCTGTGGGAATTCTTCAACAATAATCTGTGGGAATTCGTCAACAATAATCTGTGGGAATTCGTCAACAATAATCTGTGGGAATTCGTCAACAATAATCTGTGGGAATTCGTCAACAATAATCTGTGGGAATTCGTCAACAATAATCTGTGGGAATTATTCAACAATAATCTGTTGGAATTCGTCAACAATAATCTGTGGGAATTCGTCAACAATAATCTGTTGGAATTCTTCAACAATAATCTGTGGGAATTCGTCAACAATATCCTTTGGGAATTCGTCAACAATAATCTGTGGGAATTATTCAACAATAATCTGTTGGAATTCGTCAACAATAATCTGTGGGAATTCGTCAACAATAATCTGTTGGAATTCTTCAACAATAATCTGTGGGAATTCGTCAACAATAATCTGTTGGAATTCTTCAACAATAATCTGTAGGAATTCGTCAACAATAATCTGTGGGAATTCGTCAACAATAATCTGTGGGAATTATTCAACAATAATCTGTTGGAATTCGTCAACAATAATCTGTGGGAATTCGTCAACAATAATCTGTTGGAATTCTTCAACAATAATCTGTAGGAATTCGTCAACAATAATCTGTGGGAATTCGTCAACAATAATCTGTGGGAATTTGTCAACAATAATCTGTGGGAATTCTTCAACAATAATCTGTGGGAATTCGTCAACAATAATCTGTGGGAATTCGTCAACAATAATCTGTGGGAATTCGTCAACAATAATCTGTGGGAATTCGTCAACAATAATCTGTGGGAATTCGTCAACAATAATCTGTGGGAATTCGTCAACAATAATCTGTGTGGTTTCGTCAACAATATCCTCTGGGAATTCGTCAACAATAATCTGTGGGAATTCGTCAACAATAATCTGTGGGAATTCGTCAACAATAATCTGTGGGAATTCGTCAACAATAATCTGTGTGGTTTCGTCAACAATAATCTGTGGGAATTCGTCAACAATAATCTGTGGGAATTCGTCAACAATAACCTGTGGGAATTCGTCAACAATAATCTGTGTGGTTTCGTCAACAATATCCTCTGGGAATTCGTCAACAATAATCTGTGGGAATTCGTCAACAATAATCTGTGGGAATTCGTCAACAATAATCTGTGGGAATTCGTCAACAATAATCTGTGTGGTTTCGTCAACAATAATCTGTGGGAATTCGTCAACAATAATCTGTGGGAATTCGTCAACAATAATCTGTGTGGTTTCGTCAACAATATCCTCTGGGAATTCGTCAACAATAATCTGTGGGAATTCGTCAACAATAATCTGTGGGAATTCGTCAACAATAATCTGTGTGGTTTTGTCAACAATATCCTCTGGGAATTCGTCAACAATAATCTGTGGGAATTCGTCAACAATAATCTGTGGGAATTCGTCAACAATAATCTGTGTGGTTTCGTCAACAATAATCTGTAGGAATTCGTCAACAATAATCTGTGGGAATTCGTCAACAATAATCTGTGGGAATTCGTCAACAATAATCTGTGTGGTTTCGTCAACAATAATCTGTGGGAATTCGTCAACAATAATCTGTGGGAATTCGTCAACAATAATCTGTGTGGTTTCGTCAACAATAATCTGTGGGAATTCGTCAACAATAATCTGTGGGAATTCGTCAACAATAATCTGTGGGAATTCGTCAACAATAATCTGTGGGAATTCGTCAACAATAATCTGTGTGGTTTCGTCAACAATAATCTGTGTGGTTTCGTCAACAATAATCTGTGTGGTTTCGTCAACAATAATCTGTGTGGTTTCGTCAACAATAATATGTGTGGTTTCGTCAACAATAACCTGTGGAGATTTGTGGACACTAAACGGTTGGGATTAGGAAATAAAAAACAGGGGAGTAGAGATGTTCGACGATTGATAAATTTGTGATATTCTCAAAGAATTGCAGGAGTCGGGACAATAATAGGTTTGGCTCAGTTTGCGGAAAGTAAATAGGAAATATTTAAATAGCATTTTTGCCAACTCGGACGAATGCAGTCAAATGGCTGCAGGATTACATTTATTCCATTCTATTTTTGTTTTCATCAGTTAGACCTAATAAATGAGTAGGTATCAAATTTATGTTTTAATCATCTTATTACAGTGCTTCGACCTTTTCTGAAGGGAAAGTATACTTAAACAAAAATCGAAAATATTTTCCCGGGAAATATGTTATGAAACAAAACAAAAGCCTTTCGATATAGGCATTGTTTTTGTCACTACTATTAGTAGGTTCTTTAAATATTCTAAAAAATATTAGCAAGATTGAGATCATATTTCTAACTAGTTCAATTCCAACAATAAAAAAATCATACCTGCTGAGTGTTGTCCAGCGAAGTGATAAACACTGGCTGGGTGAGCAGCCTGGAGGCGCGCCTATCGCAGGCGTATAGCCACCAGAATTCCAGCTTCTCGCCTGGAAACAGCGGACAATGGACAGTACGCGTAGTCCTACTGCGCGTGTCCAAAGAGTTGTCTCGGCGAAGCTCCTCTTGGACCCGATCCCAGCCGCTCTCGCCGTCTGAGTCGTCGCCGTCGCCGCTTCCTCCGCCGGCTCCGCCGGCCCCGCCATTGGCAGATCCGTCTTCGTCTTCAACTGGGCCATCGACGTTGGCGACGTCGGCATCGGCTGGCGGGGCAGTGTCACCACCGACGGCCATCTCAACAAGCGGTGGCAGGTCGTCGTCGTCGGCTTCATCGCCGCTGTTGTTCTGCTCGTTAGCAACGCCGTTCGATGTCGAAGCCGCAGCGTTAGAAGACTTCTGCTGCTGCTGCTGTTGCTTAGCTTGCTGCTGCTTTGGCTTTCCTTTACTCTTGCCCTTATTGAGCCAGTTGTCCTTGCCACGCTTCTTCTTCTGTTGCTGCTGATGATGTGACGACTGCTGCTGCTGCTGCGCCAATTGCTTCTTGGCCGGTGAGCCATCAGCAGCGGCGGCGACTATTGAGCCGCCATTGGATGTTGGCTGCAAAGCAGTTAAATCGTCAGCGGGGCCGTTTTGTAGCTGCTGCTGCTGCTGCGGCTGCAAGTCATCGTCGCCATCGTCTAATTGCTGACCGGAGCCGTCCTCGCCGGCGACCGGGGACGACATAAGCTCAGATAGGTCGCGCCTGGTCAGAGTGACCGTCATCGTCACCAAACTGCCAGCGGTCACCTGGACAAGTTTAATGAAATCAGCGTTTTGACAATTATCCTTTTGGCCAACAACAAACCCGATTAGACATCAAACACCAATTACCCCAGTTGACCACCAACTACCATAGAATTGACCACCAACTACCATAGAATTGACCACCAACTACCATAGAATTGACCACCAACTACCATAGAATTGACCACTAACTACCCCAGTTGACCACCAACTACCATAGAATTGACCACCAACTACCATAGAATTGACCACCAACTACCCCAGTTGACCACCAACTACCATAGAATTGACCACCAACTACCATAGAATTGACCACCAACTACCATAGAATTGACCACTAACTACCCCAGTTGACCACCAACTACCATAGAATTGACCACCAACTACCATAGAATTGACCACCAACTACCATAGAATTGACCACCAACTACCCCAGTTGACCACCAACTATCCCAGTTTGGCCGCCTAAGCCAAGTAATAAACGGCATCCATACCTGTTCCGGCTTGTCATCGTCGATAACTTCAATCTTGTACTGGACGTCAACCTGCGGCATGCCGGCGCAGACAGTCATGACGTCACGATACTGATCCTCAGTCAGGCCGCGCAGCAGGGCCCGACGTTCGTTATCCGGCATCTGCGCCAATTGTCGAATAGTTCTAACGTTGCGCTTTCGCGTCACAAAATGTCGCAGCGAGTCCTCGGAGATGTGCGGCAATTGCAAAATCGGACTCTTATTCTCCCAAAGTCCTTGCACAATCATTGGACTGAGCTTCATAATGCACTCGATGGTCTCCAGGCGAGGATGATTGCAACGCCCACCAGTGTACTGAGCGTAGGCAACAAGCTGCATGCTTAGAGACACCATTTCCTGCAGTAGGGCTGGGCATTTGCGGACAACAGTTCTCCTATCAGCCTCCAGAGTGTTGGGATTCAAATCTAGCCGGCTTAGATGGGCGTGAAGCAATACGCGAGCTTTCAAAGCGTAGGGCAGACAGAATGGCGGCTCTTTGTTCTTCTCGTTCACCTGCGGCAACTGTTTCATCGCCATCGGCACCTGGATGGGAGATGGTTGAGGAATAAGGAGATCTTTAGTTTGACAAACAATTTTTTTGTCACACAGGATTAACATAGTCTGATAGTCTCTAATCGTATATTCCTACTATCAGTAGACTATCGCTAACAAACTGGTAGACAAACTACGCGGAATCCAACCAACCTTCTTGTTACCAGAGTACCAGACGATCTTTTTAAATAATTTCAGTACCAAAACTGAATTTAACAACTACATCTTCCTACTATCAGTAGACTATCGCTAACGAACTGTAAAAGAGGCACCGCACCATGCAACCTACCTCCTCGTTATCGGACGGTCGTTCAACAATTTCAGGATTCTGCGCCCTATTAAACTCGCACGCGCTAGCCAGAATCATTAGGATGCGACGATATGACATGCTTGGAGTGCGTTGTAAAAAGTAGCGAAATATTTCCGTAGTGTGCAGCAGAATCGCTTCTCCGGTAAACTTGATTGTGCGATACCACCAGGTGCCAACGACTAGCGGTAGGAGCACCATGAATACGAGACCATAGGCTCCCAGCACTAGCATGCTATTCTCCTGTTTAACTAACCATTTCGGCAACGCTATACCAAAATTAACAGCGGCCGGACCGTCTGGATTGCCATGCATTTCCCAGTTCTTGCGATCCTGTTCGTTAGTTAAAGCCCTGTAGGCCTTTGAAATCTGCTGGAACACCTGCGGATCGCCGCCTTTGTCAGGGTGATGCGTCAGCGACAGCTGGCGATAGGCTTTGCGGATGTCTAACGGACTGGCGCCCTGCATTGGGAGAGTAAGCGGGTGCCAGCGTTAGCAATAGACTCGCCATATTTAATTTGCAAGTGTGAGATATAATTATAAAACACGGTCCTGCTATCTTCCTGCCTGAGAATCTGACAGGAGGGCAGTGATCCTACCTGAGAATCTGACAGGAGGGCAGTGATCCTACCTGAGAATCTGACAGGAGGGCAGTGATCCTACCTGAGAATCTGACAGGAGGGCAGTGATCCTACCTGAGAATCTGGCGGTAGGTTACTGCTCTTACCTAGGAATCTAATCGTACCAAAATGTTGATGTAATGATAACTACAGCATGGTTTTTAGGTAACGTAACTCAGAGCCTAAAGGACTTTCAATATTAATCAATAATGATGCGCGTACCCTGTCGATTCCAAGGACACCGTAAGGATCAAAGTCCATCCATTCCACTTTAATAGTGTTGACCTTGTAAACTAGAACGGCGAACACAATCCACAGGACGAAAAATAGTAGCTTACTGAAAAAAGAAGAGAAAAACTGTCGGAATGAAGCTACTGCATTTGATTTTAAACAAATCAAACTAGTTATACTACTTACAGCAACTTCTTCTTTCGCTCCTTCCAAGGCGAAAATGATTTGATGAGGTGGCGCTTCATTTGGCAGCCGTCGCAGTGACATTTTCGTTTGCCTTGCTCGCTGCGATCTAATTGGGAGTTAATTAATTGACAAGAGTTTTCAATAGCATTATATTTAGACATTCTAATTGAACATAAATACTTTACTTTATGTGCTTAACTAATAATAACTATCATAACTTTATAATTTATGAATAATATTAATCTTTATTTCAAATAGGAAGAATAACCATGTCTTTGCTTTTGATATTGTGATTAAAGAAAAAAAAGCACAATGTTGATTATTTATATAAATATATGCTAAACTTTATTTGCTAAAATATGCTATGCTTAACTAAAACTGAACACATGCCTTATGGTACAAAAAATAGAAAAACCAGATTCTATAATTAGAGAACCATAATTCATTAAAAATATTCTACTTTTTGTTTTTATACAAAAATTAATAACAAGGCCTACCAGCATATAACTAAAGTTAAAAAAATGTTTTGTTACAAATTTGGCCTGTAATTATCTTAATAACAACAATAATTAAAATACCCATTGTCAATGCCAATTACCAATAACCTTAAATAAAATATTAAAGCAAAAATATTTTGATATAACCCTAAAATGCTGTTTTCTATCTGAAACTATAGCTTCCATGTCAAAATGGCCACTCAAGGAATTGGGCTCAAATGAAAAACAACTGCATCTGATGTTTATATTGAGATAATTAACAATGAGGAAAACCAAAACTAGTTGTAATAATAGCAAAACAACAATACTCTATAAGTGTGTAGCAATAAGGAGCCAGTAAACTACAATATACCAATTCCACTAAAGTTTAAATTTGGAACTTTTGTGTCCTCTGATATTCACACTCCTTATGTCACTTTTGCTATAATTTTTAGCAATAATTTTCAGGTAAGACTCTAAACAACTGTTATGAAACATTTAAAAATATAAAATAACATTTCTATAAATATAGCAGATAGAAATAGCATTGGCTTGAATAGATATATCATTTTTACAATCATTATTACCACCAATTTTCTACTGTGTCACACTGTTTTATAACTTCATCTTGTGTCACATTTCGGCAACAATTTTTGTGTGTCAATGCTCTTACTCTAATAGTACATAGGAAATGCCATGCATTGACCAGAATTAGGCCTTGATGAGAGCCAAAGACCTTTTCATGGTGTTGGTATGGTGGGGATTGTTGGGTCTATGATGTCTACTACATGGAGTGTAAAAATGATATAAATATTAGAGTTCCACCATAGCTATGGATTTATGGGAAGTTACAACTAATGAGCATTTTGGACAAGAGTTATGAATATGGATCTATGGTTATAGGAACTTCTATTTCCTCTATCTAGTTTCTATATCTTGAGTTAGCAAATAAAGTTTGCACTGAAGTGAGTAAAACAAACAGACAATAACAAGAAAAATAAATAATATATAGAAAAAGGCATGAAAATTCTATACAAACTCAAGCCCCCAAAGACTTAAAATACTAAGAATTATAGACACTAATTCAACAGAGCTTATATTTATGCATTTAAGCTATACTACCCCACACTACTGCCCCATGTAGTCCAAACTTGAACTGCTTTTGTACATCTATAACCTCTATAACTCATTTTTGTTGCCTCAGGAGTCTAAAAAGTTCAAAAATAGAGTCAAAATAATTTAGAGTGGGATAGGATTGCCTATTCATACAAGTGTAATATACATAATGCACAAGATACAAATGTTACTGGAAGTTACAGGATTTATTTAGTTGTGGATATGGATACAGATATATATAGGCTATGGGAAAATTTCTGAGATACTGATACAGATAAGCCTATGTAAAAAAATTAGGTTACAACTCAAAAAAGATAAAAATAAATAATATAGTAAAATAGGAGATTACCAAAATACCAAAGGGAAATCTTTAGTTATGTAATCTTGACAAAAAATCCTTAGATATAAAATTAAAAAAATCTAAGGACACAATTTCTTCTTAGCTTACATAGCAAAATTTAAAAGTTTATTTATGTTTGTCCATTTTTAACTAGAGTAGCAACTTTGCTATATGTTCCTGTCCAAAAATGATAATATGATAGGATATGTATACAATATTAAGCTATTAAAATATAGTGCGACGGATAATTCCACAAAAGCCTATTATTGTTTCACTTACCAGATTGTGATGAAGGCCAGAAGTAGTAAGTGAGTGGCAGCAAAACAAGTGCATAAAAAGCTAAGAGAAAGTAATAAAATGTTGAGCCAGACTCGTCATATTCAAATTTCATTCCTGCCATGCTTATGCAGATTTGACGTGGGAAATTTTTATTGAAGCAAAAAGCAAAAAAACTTTTTAGGCCTAGTCAAGAAATACAACAAATGTTAATGTAGCGATTTTTAGTAACCAGACGCACCGGACCTAACAAGCACTAATCGTCCGTGTATATTAGGTATTGGGTGCAACTTTCTACACATCGGAAACAGTATCTATAGATGTGAGATTTGATTACAATCTAATCTAGGTTTTTATCACGACTTGAAGTTAGATATATTTTAGCAAATTTGATGCCTTATAACGTGTTCAAAAAAGAGACCACCAAAAAATTTAAACTCGTGGGGAAACGATACTAATTACCGTAACGCTATTTCAATCCAAAACGATTACGTAGCATGACTTTTAAAGTATCGGGCTTGAAATTTAAAATTTAACATTCTACACGAACGGTTATTGTATAGTTTATTAAAACCCGATATCTTTCTCGTTACTTAAATATTTTGGACAAATATTTTCTAAACTTTGGCTTAATAATTTAATACATAGTAAATACCAACAACATCAAATTTGTGATGTCAACGAAGCAACAACAGCACAGCACAAAAATATAAAGTAAAATGACATAAGGTTGTGGTGTCAGAAGGACAAATTCCGAATAGCTGCAAGCTTCCTGAAACTCCCGATCGCACTGGCCCTCATCTGGTGTTAGCCCGGCATCTGCCTGCAGCAGGCCTTTCACGTAGGGCCGCGTTCTCCAACGCCCTCGGCGTGACGGGCCCCGCAGGGCGAGGCAAGGACCACTGTAGTATACTACAGTGGTCCTTGGGGCGAGGGGCAAGACGTCCTGCAAAGATCTTGCCGTATGACTCAAGGACCACTGTAGTATTCCAGTATAGCAAATTTGTCTAGTCTACTTTAGCAGTCCTTGGTTTAATTGATTCCGCGTGCAAGATGTGCCCTGCCAGCTGCAGCCGCCGCCTCCGGAAGGTCTCGCTGGGTGGTCGGCTCAGCCATGCATGCAATAGTGGGCCGTGTTTGAGACCCGCTCCGGGTTATAGATGCCAAAATCGCACTCGGGTATTAACTCCATGATTTTATAAAAGCTGTTAATTAATTCCGTCAAAACCGATTGTTTTTATTTTTTACTATCATGAATTATAGAGAGCTATATTGTCAACAATTTTTTCAATCACACAGTGCAGAGTTCAATATAATATGTTTTATAAAAACTTTACTCAATATAATGTGCAATGAGAACAAGGTAGAGACAAGAAGTGCGCATATGGGCTCATGAGAAACTATGCACACATGTAGAGTCCATATCAGTGTGCAAGCTGTGTTTACGAGTACTCGGCGCCCTGGATAGACAAGGAACAAAGATAGCAGTCCTTCACTTTAGTAGTCCTCGAAACAATGTAGCCATAAATATAAATAAGAAACTATACAATTTTTTCTTCCTTTTATATTTTCTCTTAAGAATAACGAATACATCGTGCGATTTGCATTTCTAAGCAATATTCTTTAGCATTCATAATTAAAAAAAATTAGCATGCATTCTTATAAAAATAGTTACATTTAATTATCTATCACAGAAAAATCCGCTCTACTTATTTGTTTTATTTCGACTAAGCGAAAATGAAAATAACTATGGTTTTACGAAATCGGAAAACGAGCTTAAATGAGAATGCGCTATCTGAGCAATCGTTCAGATTTAAATTAGCTTAACAGTTTTCTACTCCTAGCCGCAATAAATACTTTTTTGTTCGGTATACTAATGATATGTATACCCAAAACTTTAATAATTGTAAAAAGGTATTCTAAAATGGAAATCTATGCGAAGTCCTTTTCCGCGTGATAATCCCACACTTTTAAAGTGGAATATTTGGCGTGTCTGGGTGCATTGCTTTATCTACAAGCTGCCACTCACAGAAAGACTATTCATAACTTCACCATGGTGGACAAAACAGAATTGAAGTTAACTCCACCTGGAAAGACGAAGCTAATAACAGTGCACTTTCTGTCGGACCATTCTAAGGAGCTCATTGTTGAAGTTGTCCAGCGAAGCGAGAAATTAAAAGTGCAAGATTTGGACCAGTCAGCAATAGGGTGAGAAATCCAAGGTCTTTGTTACCTTCTAACAATGAATAAAGTTAAATTAGATTTTTCTGTTAATCATTAAGAGTGTAATAAGTATCATTATATGTAAAAATATCTATATTTTTTGGCTTTTAGGTTAACAAAAATGAAGATGGTAACCCAAAATTAAATTAAAAAATTATGTTTTATTTAAGTAGTGGTTTTAATGCTTTTTTTTCGTTCCTTTATTCAGATAATAGTTTTTTATATAAAAAGTTAAGTTAAGTGCTTGCTTTACAAGCTTTATAATAAAATTGCACATAAAGCCTATTATCTTGATTCTTGAGGCAGAACATTAGTGAATGAGAAAAAAATAATGATGTGTACTTCCAATGCATTCAGAATTCTGAAATATTTCGTTTTGAAGTTTAAAAGTTTATGTTACAGGTAAAGATCGTCTGTTTTTATTTGCGTCAATAGATAATATTCAGAAATTTATTGAGTTTATAACTGCTCTAATTAAAAAATGTACAGGTTGCCGTCTAAGTCGTCTTCTAAGCGGTCTGAAAAAGCGGCACTCAAAAAGCCATCAAGAAATGTCTTCGGTTGCCTAATGAGTGAGTACTTTTGTTGCAAACGAAGCCTGGGCCACGAATAGACCGGCAGATGAGCCCTCGACCAATCTTTCTCTCTCGTCGAGTGCTTCTTAGAATCCTAAAAAAGGTTGAAATTTCCTAATTAGAAGAAACTGAAGTGAGCATCCAGTTACCTAATTTTACTCAGCAACCTCATATTCTCAATTATCTTGAGTCGCTAATTCATTTAGTCTAAAATCACGCCCCTCTTTTTCAAAGGCGCTTTGTCAACAATGGTTGAAGAGGACAGTGAGTCATGTCTGTCTGTGAGCAGCGTTGATCAACAGCAGCAGCAACAGCAGCAGCCGCAGCCGCAGTCCCCGCTGCAGCAGCAGCAGCAGCAGCAGCAGCAACAACAACACACAATGACTTATCGCTTCTACAGCATTTCGAATAGCCGCTTCTTGGACAGCCCGTCACCTGTGGAGCTGCAGGGCGACTTCGAATTCCCAGATGGCGGTCAGTCTGGTCTGGGCGATGAGTTGGAAGATCAGGAAACTGATGAGTCGGCAAATTTCGACGAACAGATGCGGCAACACATGGCCGGAACTTCTGGTTAGTCTGCAGCACGAACTACTTTAGATGTACAAATATCTAGCTTCGTAGAGTTTTTGGCTGATTAAAGTTTCAATTAAAATAAGCGTCAAATAATTGTGCTTGCAAAAAATAATTGCAGGACTGCAGCCTGCGAGGAGGCAGTTCTGCCCATTTCGCTGACTCCTGAGCACACACGCACACAAATATAGTACACAGGCACACGCTCACACAGGTGTGTACATCTGCTCTGACTTTCTCATCGTCAGACTGTGTACACTCTCACTGTGCCTTGGTGGTTGACCCTCAAGGGCGTAAAGTGCAGGACAAGCCACCAAGCCTTCTCTCCGCGGCTGAGCCACAAATGAATGTGGTTTCGCCGCGGAATCGAGCTTAGGGACCTTGGTGCGAGAGTGTTCCCCGCAACGACATTAAATTTTTCAGATATTCTGCGCAGTCTATGGGAGCATCAGCTCAGGTGCGAAGCTGCAGCAGCAGCAGCCTCTTCCACCGCAGGCGGAGGTGCAACTTCTGCCGCCACAGCAGCCGCTTCAAGATCCGATTCAAGCAGAACTTCAGTTACTAGTTGATTATCAATTTATTAAATTAAATCAGATCATTCTATTGCATTAGAGTTATCGCTCAATTTTTCTTAAAGTCTATCAAATACAAAGTAAAATCACTGAGAAGACTGCAACATGCTGAAAAAAGGCGTATAAACCAGTAAGTAATTTCCCTATTGCCAAATTCGATTATTTCTCGCACTCCTTTTTCTCTACCGTAAGAAGGATTCTTTTTTTAGTCATTGTTTCAACTGTACTTCTGTTAATTTTGTCTCTCCGCCCCTGAATCCCACGCGGGCATTGTCCCGAGGGTATTGCATACCTGCTAAAAATTGATATTGATCAACTGTGATCTAGACTGAAGGATAGGAAGCTGCACTGACTGAATGCCTCCCTAGCCCAGTGCTGAGGCGTGACCTCGGATAACCTGTCACTATGCGGCCACCGCCCACTAAGCTTAAAATTTCCATTAACCGCTGATGAGCTGATGACACGCATTGTTAAAATATATGATAAACAACTGCGGCTTCGGATTCACCGATTTTCTAAAGAGGAGAAAGGAGAACAGATATTTCTGGATAAGGAATTCGGTATTAAGAAAGTCTCAGATGAGAAAGTCTCAGATGAGAAAGTCACAGATGAGAAAGTCACAGATGAGAAAGTCTCAGATGAGAAATGCTCAGATGTGAAAGTCTCAGATGTGAAATGCTCAGATGAGAAAGTCTCAGATGAGAAATGCTCAGATGAGAAAGTCTCAGATGTGAAAGTCTCAGATGAGAAAGTCACAGATGAGAAAGTCACAGATGAGAAAGTCACAGATGAGAAAGTCTCAGATGAGAAAGTCACAGATGAGAAAGTCACAGATAAGAAAGTCTCAGATGAGAAACTCCCAGAGGAGAAAGTCTCAGATAAGAAAGTCACAGATGAGAAAGTCTCAGATAAGAAAGTCACAGATGAGAAAGTCTCAGATGAGAAACTCCCAGAGGAGAAAGTCTCAGATGAGAAAGTCACATGATCGGAAAGTCTCAGATGAGAAACTCCCAGAGGAGAAAGTCTCAGATGAGAAAGTCACAGATGAGAAAGTCCCAGATGAGAAAGTCTCAGATGAGAAAGTCACAGATGAGAAAGTCCCAGATGAGAAAGTCCCAGATGAGAAAGTCTCAGATAAGAAAGTCACAGATAAGAAAGTCTCAGATGAGAAAGTCCCAGATGAGAAAGTCCCAGATGAGAAAGTTTCAGATGAGAAAGTCTCAGATGAGAAAGTCACAGATGAGAAAGTCTCAGATGAGAAAGTCCCAGATGAGAAAGTCCCAGATGAGAAAGTTTCAGATGAGAAAGTCTCAGATGAGAAAGTCACAGATGAGAAAGTCTCAGATGAGAAAGTCCCAGATGAGAAAGTCCCAGATGAGAAAGTCACAGATGAGAAAGTCCCAGATGAGAAAGTCCCAGATGAGAAAGTCACAGATGAGAAAGTCCCAGATGAGAAAGTCCCAGATGAGAAAGTCTCAGATGAGAAAGTCTCAGATGAGAAAGTCCCAGATGAGAAAGTCCCAGATGAGAAAGTCTCAGATGAGAAAGTCTCAGATGAGAAAGTCCCAGATGAGAAAGTCCCAGATGAGAAAGTCCCAGATGAGAAAGTCCCAGAGGAGAAAGTCCCAGATGAGAAAGTCTCAGATGAGAAAGTCTCAGATGAGAAAGTCTCAGATGAGAAAGTCCCAGATGAGAAAGTTTCAGATGAGAAAGTCCCAGATGAGAAAGTCCCAGATGAGAAAGTTTTAGATGAGAAAGTCCCAGATGAGAAAGTCCCAGATGAGAAAGTTTTAGATGAGAAAGTCCCAGATGAGAAAGTCACAGATGAGAAAGTCCCAGATGAGAAAGTTTTAGATGAGAAAGTCCCAGATGAGAAAGTCCCAGATGAGAAAGTCCCAGATGAGAAAGTCCCAGATGAGAAAGTTTTAGATGAGAAAGTCCCAGATGAGAAAGTTTTAGATGAGAAAGTCCCAGATGAGAAAGTTTTAGATGAGAAAGTCCCAGATGAGAAAGTCCCAGATGAGAAAGTCCCAGATGAGAAAGTTTCAGATGAGAAAGTCTCAGATGAGAAAGTCCCAGATGAGAAAGTCTCAGATGAGAAAGTCCCAGATGAGAAAGTCTCAGATGAGAAAGTCCCAGATGAGAAAGTCCCAGATGAGAAAGTCCCAGATGAGAAAGTTTTAGATGAGAAAGTCCCAGATGAGAAAGTTTTAGATGAGAAAGTCCCAGATGAGAAAGTTTTAGATGAGAAAGTCCCAGATGAGAAAGTCCCAGATGAGAAAGTCCCAGATGAGAAAGTTTTAGATGAGAAAGTCCCAGATGAGAAAGTTTTAGATGAGAAAGTCCCAGATGAGAAAGTTTTAGATGAGAAAGTCCCAGATGAGAAAGTCTCAGATGAGAAAGTCACAGATGAGAAAGTCCCAGATGAGAAAGTTTCAGATGAGAAAGTCTCAGATGAGAAAGTCTCAGATGAGAAAGTTTCAGATGAGAAAGTCCCAGATGAGAAAGTCCCAGAGGAGAAAGTCCCAGATGAGAAAGTTTCAGATGAGAAACTCCCAGATGAGAAAGTCTCAGATGAGAAAGTCTCAGATGAGAAAGTCTCAGATGAGAAAGTCACAGATGAGAAAGTCCCAGATGAGAAAGTTTCAGATGAGAAAGTCCCAGATGAGAAAGTCTCAGATGAGAAAGTCTCAGATGAGAAAGTCACAGATGAGAAAGTCCCAGATGAGAAAGTCACAGATGAGAAAGTTTCAGATAAGAAAGTCACAGATGAGAAAGTCCCAGATGAGAAAGTTTCAGATGAGAAAGTCCCAGATGAGAAAGTCTCAGATGAGAAAGTCTCAGATGAGAAAGTCCAAGATGAGAAAGTCCCAGATGAGAAAGTCTCAGATGAGAAAGTCTCAGATGAGAAAGTCACAGATGAGAAAGTCCCAGATGAGAAAGTCCCAGATGAGAAAGTCTCAGATGAGAAAGTCTCAGATGAGAAAGTCTCAGATGAGAAAGTCTCAGATGAGAAAGTCCCAGATGAGAAAGTCCCAGATGAGAAAGTCCCAGATGAGAAAGTCTCAGATGAGAAAGTCTCAGATGAGAAAGTCCCAGATGAGAAAGTCCCAGATGAGAAAGTCCCAGATGAGAAAGTCTCAGATGAGAAAGTCACAGATGAGAAAGTCCCAGATGAGAAAGTCTCAGATGAGAAAGTCACAGATGAGAAAGTCACAGATGAGAAAGTCACAGATGAGAAAGTCTCAGATGAGAAAGTCCCAGATGAGAAAGTCCCAGATGAGAAAGTCCCAGATGAGAAAGTCCCAGATGAGAAAGTCCCAGATGAGAAAGTCACAGATGAGAAAGTCTCAGATGAGAAAGTCCCAGATGAGAAAGTCCCAGATGAGAAAGTCCCAGATGAGAAAGTCTCAGATGAGAAAGTCCCAGATGAGAAAGTCTCAGATGAGAAAGTCCCAGATGAGAAAGTCCCAGATGAGAAAGTCCCAGATGAGAAAGTTTTAGATGAGAAAGTCCCAGATGAGAAAGTTTTAGATGAGAAAGTCCCAGATGAGAAAGTTTTAGATGAGAAAGTCCCAGATGAGAAAGTCCCAGATGAGAAAGTCCCAGATGAGAAAGTTTTAGATGAGAAAGTCCCAGATGAGAAAGTTTTAGATGAGAAAGTCCCAGATGAGAAAGTTTTAGATGAGAAAGTCCCAGATGAGAAAGTCTCAGATGAGAAAGTCACAGATGAGAAAGTCCCAGATGAGAAAGTTTCAGATGAGAAAGTCTCAGATGAGAAAGTCTCAGATGAGAAAGTTTCAGATGAGAAAGTCCCAGATGAGAAAGTCCCAGATGAGAAAGTCCCAGATGAGAAAGTCCCAGAGGAGAAAGTCCCAGATGAGAAAGTTTCAGATGAGAAAGTCACAGATGAGAAAGTCTCAGATGAGAAAGTTTCAGATGAGAAAGTCCCAGATGAGAAAGTCTCAGATGAGAAAGTCTCAGATGAGAAAGTCACAGATGAGAAAGTCCCAGATGAGAAAGTTTCAGATGAGAAAGTCCCAGATGAGAAAGTCTCAGATGAGAAAGTCCCAGATGAGAAAGTCCCAGATGAGAAAGTCCCAGATGAGAAAGTCCCAGATGAGAAAGTCCCAGATGAGAAAGTCCCAGATGAGAAAGTCCCAGATGAGAAAGTTTCAGATGAGAAAGTCCCAGATGAGAAAGTCCCAGATGAGAAAGTTTCAGATGAGAAAGTCCCAGATGAGAAAGTCTCAGATGAGAAAGTCCCAGATGAGAAAGTCCCAGATGAGAAAGTCCCAGATGAGAAAGTCCCAGATGAGAAAGTCCCAGATGAGAAAGTCCCAGATGAGAAAGTCCCAGATGAGAAAGTCCCAGATGAGAAAGTCCCAGATGAGAAAGTCCCAGATGAGAAAGTTTCAGATGAGAAAGTCCCAGATGA
The DNA here is from genome assembly GCA_950097015.1 of Macrostomum hystrix. NCBI lineage: Eukaryota > Metazoa > Platyhelminthes > Macrostomidae > Macrostomum > Macrostomum hystrix. The sequence continues at coordinate 4,648,918 of CATNEN010000025.1, read as the reverse complement.
GAAAGTCCCAGATGAGAAAGTTTCAGATGAGAAAGTCCCAGATGAGAAAGTCTCAGATGAGAAAGTCCCAGATGAGAAAGTCCCAGATGAGAAAGTCTCAGATGAGAAAGTCCCAGATGAGAAAGTCCCAGATGAGAAAGTCCCAGATGAGAAAGTCCCAGATGAGAAAGTCCCAGATGAGAAAGTCCCAGATGAGAAAGTCCCAGATGAGAAAGTTTCAGATGAGAAAGTCCCAGATGAGAAAGTCTCAGATGAGAAAGTCCCAGATGAGAAAGTCCCAGATGAGAAAGTCCCAGATGAGAAAGTCACAGATGAGAAAGTCACAGATGAGAAAGTCTCAGATGAGAAATGCTCAGATGTGAAAGTCTCAGATGTGAAATGCTCAGATGAGAAAGTCTCAGATGAGAAATGCTCAGATGAGAAAGTCTCAGATGTGAAAGTCTCAGATGAGAAAGTCACAGATGAGAAAGTCACAGATGAGAAAGTCTCAGATGAGAAAGTCACAGATGAGAAAGTCTCAGATGAGAAAGTCACAGATGAGAAAGTCACAGATGAGAAAGTCTCAGATGAGAAAGTCACAGATGAGAAAGTCACAGATAAGAAAGTCTCAGATGAGAAACTCCCAGAGGAGAAAGTCTCAGATAAGAAAGTCACAGATGAGAAAGTCTCAGATGAGAAACTCACAGATAAGAAAGTCTCAGATGAGAAACTCCCAGAGAAGAAAGTCTCAGATAAGAAAGTCACAGATGAGAAAGTCTCAGATAAGAAAGTCACAGATGAGAAAGTCTCAGATGAGAAACTCCCAGAGGAGAAAGTCTCAGATGAGAAAGTCACAGATGAGAAAGTCCCAGATGAGAAAGTCTCAGATGAGAAAGTCACAGATAAGAAAGTCCCAGATGAGAAAGTCCCAGATGAGAAAGTCTCAGATAAGAAAGTCACAGATAAGAAAGTCTCAGATGAGAAAGTCCCAGATGAGAAAGTCCCAGATGAGAAAGTTTCAGATGAGAAAGTCTCAGATGAGAAAGTCACAGATGAGAAAGTCTCAGATGAGAAAGTCCCAGATGAGAAAGTCCCAGATGAGAAAGTTTCAGATGAGAAAGTCTCAGATGAGAAAGTCACAGATGAGAAAGTCTCAGATGAGAAAGTCCCAGATGAGAAAGTCCCAGATGAGAAAGTCACAGATGAGAAAGTCCCAGATGAGAAAGTCCCAGATGAGAAAGTCACAGATGAGAAAGTCCCAGATGAGAAAGTCCCAGATGAGAAAGTCTCAGATGAGAAAGTCTCAGATGAGAAAGTCCCAGATGAGAAAGTCTCAGATGAGAAAGTCTCAGATGAGAAAGTCTCAGATGAGAAAGTCCCAGATGAGAAAGTCCCAGATGAGAAAGTCCCAGATGAGAAAGTCCCAGAGGAGAAAGTCCCAGATGAGAAAGTCTCAGATGAGAAAGTCTCAGATGAGAAAGTCTCAGATGAGAAAGTCCCAGATGAGAAAGTTTCAGATGAGAAAGTCCCAGATGAGAAAGTCCCAGATGAGAAAGTTTTAGATGAGAAAGTCCCAGATGAGAAAGTCCCAGATGAGAAAGTTTTAGATGAGAAAGTCCCAGATGAGAAAGTCACAGATGAGAAAGTCCCAGATGAGAAAGTTTCAGATGAGAAAGTCCCAGATGAGAAAGTCCCAGATGAGAAAGTCCCAGATGAGAAAGTCCCAGATGAGAAAGTTTTAGATGAGAAAGTCCCAGATGAGAAAGTTTTAGATGAGAAAGTCCCAGATGAGAAAGTTTTAGATGAGAAAGTCCCAGATGAGAAAGTCCCAGATGAGAAAGTTTCAGATGAGAAAGTCTCAGATGAGAAAGTCCCAGATGAGAAAGTCTCAGATGAGAAAGTCCCAGATGAGAAAGTCTCAGATGAGAAAGTCCCAGATGAGAAAGTCCCAGATGAGAAAGTCCCAGATGAGAAAGTTTTAGATGAGAAAGTCCCAGATGAGAAAGTTTTAGATGAGAAAGTCCCAGATGAGAAAGTTTTAGATGAGAAAGTCCCAGATGAGAAAGTCCCAGATGAGAAAGTCCCAGATGAGAAAGTTTTAGATGAGAAAGTCCCAGATGAGAAAGTTTTAGATGAGAAAGTCCCAGATGAGAAAGTTTTAGATGAGAAAGTCCCAGATGAGAAAGTCTCAGATGAGAAAGTCACAGATGAGAAAGTCCCAGATGAGAAAGTTTCAGATGAGAAAGTCTCAGATGAGAAAGTCTCAGATGAGAAAGTTTCAGATGAGAAAGTCCCAGATGAGAAAGTCCCAGAGGAGAAAGTCCCAGATGAGAAAGTTTCAGATGAGAAAGTCACAGATGAGAAAGTCCCAGATGAGAAAGTTTCAGATGAGAAAGTCCCAGATGAGAAAGTCTCAGATGAGAAAGTCTCAGATGAGAAAGTCACAGATGAGAAAGTCCCAGATGAGAAAGTCACAGATGAGAAAGTTTCAGATGAGAAAGTCACAGATGAGAAAGTCCCAGATGAGAAAGTTTCAGATGAGAAAGTCCCAGATGAGAAAGTCTCAGATGAGAAAGTCTCAGATGAGAAAGTCCAAGATGAGAAAGTCCCAGATGAGAAAGTCTCAGATGAGAAAGTCTCAGATGAGAAAGTCACAGATGAGAAAGTCCCAGATGAGAAAGTCCCAGATGAGAAAGTCTCAGATGAGAAAGTCTCAGATGAGAAAGTCTCAGATGAGAAAGTCTCAGATGAGAAAGTCCCAGATGAGAAAGTCCCAGATGAGAAAGTCCCAGATGAGAAAGTCTCAGATGAGAAAGTCTCAGATGAGAAAGTCCCAGATGAGAAAGTCCCAGATGAGAAAGTCCCAGATGAGAAAGTCTCAGATGAGAAAGTCACAGATGAGAAAGTCCCAGATGAGAAAGTCTCAGATGAGAAAGTGACAGATGAGAAAGTCACAGATGAGAAAGTCACAGATGAGAAAGTCTCAGATGAGAAAGTCCCAGATGAGAAAGTCCCAGATGAGAAAGTCCCAGATGAGAAAGTCCCAGATGAGAAAGTCCCAGATGAGAAAGTCACAGATGAGAAAGTCTCAGATGAGAAAGTCCCAGATGAGAAAGTCCCAGATGAGAAAGTCCCAGATGAGAAAGTCCCAGATGAGAAAGTCCCAGATGAGAAAGTCCCAGATGAGAAAGTCCCAGATGAGAAAGTCACAGATGAGAAAGTCTCAGATGAGAAAGTCCCAGATGAGAAAGTCCCAGATGAGAAAGTCCCAGATGAGAAAGTCCCAGATGAGAAAGTCTCAGATGAGAAAGTCCCAGATGAGAAAGTCCCAGATGAGAAAGTCCCAGATGAGAAAGTTTTAGATGAGAAAGTCCCAGATGAGAAAGTTTTAGATGAGAAAGTCCCAGATGAGAAAGTTTTAGATGAGAAAGTCCCAGATGAGAAAGTCCCAGATGAGAAAGTCCCAGATGAGAAAGTTTTAGATGAGAAAGTCCCAGATGAGAAAGTTTTAGATGAGAAAGTCCCAGATGAGAAAGTTTTAGATGAGAAAGTCCCAGATGAGAAAGTCTCAGATGAGAAAGTCACAGATGAGAAAGTCCCAGATGAGAAAGTTTCAGATGAGAAAGTCTCAGATGAGAAAGTCTCAGATGAGAAAGTTTCAGATGAGAAAGTCCCAGATGAGAAAGTCCCAGAGGAGAAAGTCTCAGATGAGAAAGTTTCAGATGAGAAAGTCACAGATGAGAAAGTCCCAGATGAGAAAGTTTCAGATGAGAAAGTCCCAGATGAGAAAGTCTCAGATGAGAAAGTCTCAGATGAGAAAGTCACAGATGAGAAAGTCCCAGATGAGAAAGTTTCAGATGAGAAAGTCCCAGATGAGAAAGTCTCAGATGAGAAAGTCCCAGATGAGAAAGTCCCAGATGAGAAAGTCCCAGATGAGAAAGTCCCAGATGAGAAAGTTTCAGATGAGAAAGTCCCAGATGAGAAAGTCCCAGATGAGAAAGTCCCAGATGAGAAAGTCCCAGATGAGAAAGTCCCAGATGAGAAAGTCCCAGATGAGAAAGTCCCAGATGAGAAAGTCCCAGATGAGAAAGTCCCAGATGAGAAAGTCCCAGATGAGAAAGTCCCAGATGAGAAAGTCACAGATGAGAAAGTCACAGATGAGAAAGTCACAGGTGAGAAAGTCTCAGATGAGAAAGTCCCAGATGAGAAAGTCCCAGATGAGAAAGTCTCAGATGAGAAAGTCCCAGATGAGAAAGTCCCAGATGAGAAAGTCCCAGATGAGAAAGTCCCAGATGAGAAAGTTTTAGATGAGAAAGTTTCAGATGAGAAAGTCCCAGATGAGAAAGTCACAGATGAGAAAGTCTCAGATGAGAAAGTCCCAGATGAGAAAGTCCCAGATGAGAAAGTCCCAGATGAGAAAGTCCCAGATGAGAAAGTCCCAGATGAGAAAGTCACAGATGAGAAAGTTTAAGATAAGAAAGTCACAGATGAGAAAGTCTCAGATGAGAAAGTCCCAGATGAGAAAGTCCCAGATGAGAAAGTCCCAGATGAGAAAGTCCCAGATGAGAAAGTCCCAGATGAGAAAGTCACAGATGAGAAAGTCTCAGATGAGAAAGTCCCAGATGAGAAAGTCCCAGATGAGAAAGTCCCAGATGAGAAAGTCCCAGATGAGAAAGTCACAGATGAGAAAGTCACAGATGAGAAAGTCACAGATGAGAAAGTCTCAGATGAGAAAGTCCCAGATGAGAAAGTCTCAGATGAGAAAGTTTCAGATGAGAAAGTCACAGATGAGAAAGTCCCAGATGAGAAAGTCCCAGATGAGAAAGTCACAGATGAGAAAGTCTCAGATGAGAAAGTCCCAGATGAGAAAGTCCCAGATGAGAAAGTTTCAGATGAGAAAGTCTCAGATGAGAAAGTCCCAGATGAGAAAGTCCCAGATGAGAAAGTCCCAGATGAGAAAGTCCCAGATGAGAAAGTCCCAGATGAGAAAGTCCCAGATGAGAAAGTCACAGATGAGAAAGTCCCAGATGAGAAAGTCTCAGATGAGAAAGTCACAGATGAGAAAGTCCCAGATGAGAAAGTCCCAGATGAGAAAGTCCCAGATGAGAAAGTCCCAGATGAGAAAGTCCCAGATGAGAAAGTCCCAGATGAGAAAGTCCCAGATGAGAAAGTCCCAGATGAGAAAGTCCCAGATGAGAAAGTCCCAGATGAGAAAGTCACAGATGAGAAAGTTTAAGATAAGAAAGTCACAGATGAGAAAGTCTCAGATGAGAAAGTCCCAGATGAGAAAGTCCCAGATGAGAAAGTCCCAGATGAGAAAGTCCCAGATGAGAAAGTCCCAGATGAGAAAGTCACAGATGAGAAAGTCTCAGATGAGAAAGTCCCAGATGAGAAAGTCCCAGATGAGAAAGTCCCAGATGAGAAAGTCCCAGATGAGAAAGTCACAGATGAGAAAGTCACAGATGAGAAAGTCACAGATGAGAAAGTCTCAGATGAGAAAGTCCCAGATGAGAAAGTCTCAGATGAGAAAGTTTCAGATGAGAAAGTCACAGATGAGAAAGTCCCAGATGAGAAAGTCCCAGATGAGAAAGTCACAGATGAGAAAGTCTCAGATGAGAAAGTCCCAGATGAGAAAGTCCCAGATGAGAAAGTTTCAGATGAGAAAGTCTCAGATGAGAAAGTCCCAGATGAGAAAGTCCCAGATGAGAAAGTCCCAGATGAGAAAGTCCCAGATGAGAAAGTCCCAGATGAGAAAGTCCCAGATGAGAAAGTCACAGATGAGAAAGTCCCAGATGAGAAAGTCTCAGATGAGAAAGTCACAGATGAGAAAGTCCCAGATGAGAAAGTCCCAGATGAGAAAGTCCCAGATGAGAAAGTCCCAGATGAGAAAGTCCCAGATGAGAAAGTCCCAGAGGAGAAAGTCTCAGATGAGAAAGTTTCAGATGAGAAAGTCACAGATGAGAAAGTCCCAGATGAGAAAGTTTCAGATGAGAAAGTCCCAGATGAGAAAGTCTCAGATGAGAAAGTCTCAGATGAGAAAGTCACAGATGAGAAAGTCCCAGATGAGAAAGTTTCAGATGAGAAAGTCCCAGATGAGAAAGTCTCAGATGAGAAAGTCCCAGATGAGAAAGTCCCAGATGAGAAAGTCCCAGATGAGAAAGTCCCAGATGAGAAAGTTTCAGATGAGAAAGTCCCAGATGAGAAAGTCCCAGATGAGAAAGTCCCAGATGAGAAAGTCCCAGATGAGAAAGTCCCAGATGAGAAAGTCCCAGATGAGAAAGTCCCAGATGAGAAAGTCCCAGATGAGAAAGTCCCAGATGAGAAAGTCCCAGATGAGAAAGTCCCAGATGAGAAAGTCCCAGATGAGAAAGTCTCAGATGAGAAAGTCTCAGATGAGAAAGTCCCAGATGAGAAAGTCCCAGATGAGAAAGTCCCAGATGAGAAAGTCCCAGAGGAGAAAGTCCCAGATGAGAAAGTCTCAGATGAGAAAGTCTCAGATGAGAAAGTCTCAGATGAGAAAGTCCCAGATGAGAAAGTTTCAGATGAGAAAGTCCCAGATGAGAAAGTCCCAGATGAGAAAGTTTTAGATGAGAAAGTCCCAGATGAGAAAGTCCCAGATGAGAAAGTTTTAGATGAGAAAGTCCCAGATGAGAAAGTCACAGATGAGAAAGTCCCAGATGAGAAAGTTTTAGATGAGAAAGTCCCAGATGAGAAAGTCCCAGATGAGAAAGTCCCAGATGAGAAAGTCCCAGATGAGAAAGTTTTAGATGAGAAAGTCCCAGATGAGAAAGTTTTAGATGAGAAAGTCCCAGATGAGAAAGTTTTAGATGAGAAAGTCCCAGATGAGAAAGTCCCAGATGAGAAAGTCCCAGATGAGAAAGTTTCAGATGAGAAAGTCTCAGATGAGAAAGTCCCAGATGAGAAAGTCTCAGATGAGAAAGTCCCAGATGAGAAAGTCTCAGATGAGAAAGTCCCAGATGAGAAAGTCCCAGATGAGAAAGTCCCAGATGAGAAAGTTTTAGATGAGAAAGTCCCAGATGAGAAAGTTTTAGATGAGAAAGTCCCAGATGAGAAAGTTTTAGATGAGAAAGTCCCAGATGAGAAAGTCCCAGATGAGAAAGTCCCAGATGAGAAAGTTTTAGATGAGAAAGTCCCAGATGAGAAAGTTTTAGATGAGAAAGTCCCAGATGAGAAAGTTTTAGATGAGAAAGTCCCAGATGAGAAAGTCTCAGATGAGAAAGTCACAGATGAGAAAGTCCCAGATGAGAAAGTTTCAGATGAGAAAGTCTCAGATGAGAAAGTCTCAGATGAGAAAGTTTCAGATGAGAAAGTCCCAGATGAGAAAGTCCCAGAGGAGAAAGTCCCAGATGAGAAAGTTTCAGATGAGAAACTCCCAGATGAGAAAGTCTCAGATGAGAAAGTCTCAGATGAGAAAGTCTCAGATGAGAAAGTCACAGATGAGAAAGTCCCAGATGAGAAAGTTTCAGATGAGAAAGTCCCAGATGAGAAAGTCTCAGATGAGAAAGTCTCAGATGAGAAAGTCACAGATGAGAAAGTCCCAGATGAGAAAGTCACAGATGAGAAAGTTTCAGATGAGAAAGTCACAGATGAGAAAGTCCCAGATGAGAAAGTTTCAGATGAGAAAGTCCCAGATGAGAAAGTCTCAGATGAGAAAGTCTCAGATGAGAAAGTCCAAGATGAGAAAGTCCCAGATGAGAAAGTCTCAGATGAGAAAGTCTCAGATGAGAAAGTCACAGATGAGAAAGTCCCAGATGAGAAAGTCCCAGATGAGAAAGTCTCAGATGAGAAAGTCTCAGATGAGAAAGTCTCAGATGAGAAAGTCTCAGATGAGAAAGTCCCAGATGAGAAAGTCCCAGATGAGAAAGTCCCAGATGAGAAAGTCTCAGATGAGAAAGTCTCAGATGAGAAAGTCCCAGATGAGAAAGTCCCAGATGAGAAAGTCCCAGATGAGAAAGTCTCAGATGAGAAAGTCACAGATGAGAAAGTCCCAGATGAGAAAGTCTCAGATGAGAAAGTCACAGATGAGAAAGTCACAGATGAGAAAGTCACAGATGAGAAAGTCTCAGATGAGAAAGTCCCAGATGAGAAAGTCCCAGATGAGAAAGTCCCAGATGAGAAAGTCCCAGATGAGAAAGTCCCAGATGAGAAAGTCACAGATGAGAAAGTCTCAGATGAGAAAGTCCCAGATGAGAAAGTCCCAGATGAGAAAGTCCCAGATGAGAAAGTCTCAGATGAGAAAGTCCCAGATGAGAAAGTCTCAGATGAGAAAGTCCCAGATGAGAAAGTCCCAGATGAGAAAGTCCCAGATGAGAAAGTTTTAGATGAGAAAGTCCCAGATGAGAAAGTTTTAGATGAGAAAGTCCCAGATGAGAAAGTTTTAGATGAGAAAGTCCCAGATGAGAAAGTCCCAGATGAGAAAGTCCCAGATGAGAAAGTTTTAGATGAGAAAGTCCCAGATGAGAAAGTTTTAGATGAGAAAGTCCCAGATGAGAAAGTTTTAGATGAGAAAGTCCCAGATGAGAAAGTCTCAGATGAGAAAGTCACAGATGAGAAAGTCCCAGATGAGAAAGTTTCAGATGAGAAAGTCTCAGATGAGAAAGTCTCAGATGAGAAAGTTTCAGATGAGAAAGTCCCAGATGAGAAAGTCCCAGATGAGAAAGTCCCAGATGAGAAAGTCCCAGAGGAGAAAGTCCCAGATGAGAAAGTTTCAGATGAGAAAGTCACAGATGAGAAAGTCTCAGATGAGAAAGTTTCAGATGAGAAAGTCCCAGATGAGAAAGTCTCAGATGAGAAAGTCTCAGATGAGAAAGTCACAGATGAGAAAGTCCCAGATGAGAAAGTTTCAGATGAGAAAGTCCCAGATGAGAAAGTCTCAGATGAGAAAGTCCCAGATGAGAAAGTCCCAGATGAGAAAGTCCCAGATGAGAAAGTCCCAGATGAGAAAGTCCCAGATGAGAAAGTCCCAGATGAGAAAGTCCCAGATGAGAAAGTTTCAGATGAGAAAGTCCCAGATGAGAAAGTCCCAGATGAGAAAGTTTCAGATGAGAAAGTCCCAGATGAGAAAGTCTCAGATGAGAAAGTCCCAGATGAGAAAGTCCCAGATGAGAAAGTCCCAGATGAGAAAGTCCCAGATGAGAAAGTCCCAGATGAGAAAGTCCCAGATGAGAAAGTCCCAGATGAGAAAGTCCCAGATGAGAAAGTCCCAGATGAGAAAGTCCCAGATGAGAAAGTTTCAGATGAGAAAGTCCCAGATGAGAAAGTCCCAGATGAGAAAGTTTCAGATGAGAAAGTCCCAGATGAGAAAGTCTCAGATGAGAAAGTCCCAGATGAGAAAGTCCCAGATGAGAAAGTCTCAGATGAGAAAGTCCCAGATGAGAAAGTCCCAGATGAGAAAGTCCCAGATGAGAAAGTCCCAGATGAGAAAGTCCCAGATGAGAAAGTCCCAGATGAGAAAGTCCCAGATGAGAAAGTTTCAGATGAGAAAGTCCCAGATGAGAAAGTCTCAGATGAGAAAGTCCCAGATGAGAAAGTCCCAGATGAGAAAGTCCCAGATGAGAAAGTCACAGATGAGAAAGTCACAGATGAGAAAGTCTCAGATGAGAAATGCTCAGATGTGAAAGTCTCAGATGTGAAATGCTCAGATGAGAAAGTCTCAGATGAGAAATGCTCAGATGAGAAAGTCTCAGATGTGAAAGTCTCAGATGAGAAAGTCACAGATGAGAAAGTCACAGATGAGAAAGTCTCAGATGAGAAAGTCACAGATGAGAAAGTCTCAGATGAGAAAGTCACAGATGAGAAAGTCACAGATGAGAAAGTCTCAGATGAGAAAGTCACAGATGAGAAAGTCACAGATAAGAAAGTCTCAGATGAGAAACTCCCAGAGGAGAAAGTCTCAGATAAGAAAGTCACAGATGAGAAAGTCTCAGATGAGAAACTCACAGATAAGAAAGTCTCAGATGAGAAACTCCCAGAGAAGAAAGTCTCAGATAAGAAAGTCACAGATGAGAAAGTCTCAGATAAGAAAGTCACAGATGAGAAAGTCTCAGATGAGAAACTCCCAGAGGAGAAAGTCTCAGATGAGAAAGTCACAGATGAGAAAGTCCCAGATGAGAAAGTCTCAGATGAGAAAGTCACAGATAAGAAAGTCCCAGATGAGAAAGTCCCAGATGAGAAAGTCTCAGATAAGAAAGTCACAGATAAGAAAGTCTCAGATGAGAAAGTCCCAGATGAGAAAGTCCCAGATGAGAAAGTTTCAGATGAGAAAGTCTCAGATGAGAAAGTCACAGATGAGAAAGTCTCAGATGAGAAAGTCCCAGATGAGAAAGTCCCAGATGAGAAAGTTTCAGATGAGAAAGTCTCAGATGAGAAAGTCACAGATGAGAAAGTCTCAGATGAGAAAGTCCCAGATGAGAAAGTCCCAGATGAGAAAGTCACAGATGAGAAAGTCCCAGATGAGAAAGTCCCAGATGAGAAAGTCACAGATGAGAAAGTCCCAGATGAGAAAGTCCCAGATGAGAAAGTCTCAGATGAGAAAGTCTCAGATGAGAAAGTCCCAGATGAGAAAGTCTCAGATGAGAAAGTCTCAGATGAGAAAGTCTCAGATGAGAAAGTCCCAGATGAGAAAGTCCCAGATGAGAAAGTCCCAGATGAGAAAGTCCCAGAGGAGAAAGTCCCAGATGAGAAAGTCTCAGATGAGAAAGTCTCAGATGAGAAAGTCTCAGATGAGAAAGTCCCAGATGAGAAAGTTTCAGATGAGAAAGTCCCAGATGAGAAAGTCCCAGATGAGAAAGTTTTAGATGAGAAAGTCCCAGATGAGAAAGTCCCAGATGAGAAAGTTTTAGATGAGAAAGTCCCAGATGAGAAAGTCACAGATGAGAAAGTCCCAGATGAGAAAGTTTTAGATGAGAAAGTCCCAGATGAGAAAGTCCCAGATGAGAAAGTCCCAGATGAGAAAGTCCCAGATGAGAAAGTTTTAGATGAGAAAGTCCCAGATGAGAAAGTTTTAGATGAGAAAGTCCCAGATGAGAAAGTTTTAGATGAGAAAGTCCCAGATGAGAAAGTCCCAGATGAGAAAGTTTCAGATGAGAAAGTCTCAGATGAGAAAGTCCCAGATGAGAAAGTCTCAGATGAGAAAGTCCCAGATGAGAAAGTCTCAGATGAGAAAGTCCCAGATGAGAAAGTCCCAGATGAGAAAGTCCCAGATGAGAAAGTTTTAGATGAGAAAGTCCCAGATGAGAAAGTTTTAGATGAGAAAGTCCCAGATGAGAAAGTTTTAGATGAGAAAGTCCCAGATGAGAAAGTCCCAGATGAGAAAGTCCCAGATGAGAAAGTTTTAGATGAGAAAGTCCCAGATGAGAAAGTTTTAGATGAGAAAGTCCCAGATGAGAAAGTTTTAGATGAGAAAGTCCCAGATGAGAAAGTCTCAGATGAGAAAGTCACAGATGAGAAAGTCCCAGATGAGAAAGTTTCAGATGAGAAAGTCTCAGATGAGAAAGTCTCAGATGAGAAAGTTTCAGATGAGAAAGTCCCAGATGAGAAAGTCCCAGAGGAGAAAGTCCCAGATGAGAAAGTTTCAGATGAGAAAGTCACAGATGAGAAAGTCCCAGATGAGAAAGTTTCAGATGAGAAAGTCCCAGATGAGAAAGTCTCAGATGAGAAAGTCTCAGATGAGAAAGTCACAGATGAGAAAGTCCCAGATGAGAAAGTCACAGATGAGAAAGTTTCAGATGAGAAAGTCACAGATGAGAAAGTCCCAGATGAGAAAGTTTCAGATGAGAAAGTCCCAGATGAGAAAGTCTCAGATGAGAAAGTCTCAGATGAGAAAGTCCAAGATGAGAAAGTCCCAGATGAGAAAGTCTCAGATGAGAAAGTCTCAGATGAGAAAGTCACAGATGAGAAAGTCCCAGATGAGAAAGTCCCAGATGAGAAAGTCTCAGATGAGAAAGTCTCAGATGAGAAAGTCTCAGATGAGAAAGTCTCAGATGAGAAAGTCCCAGATGAGAAAGTCCCAGATGAGAAAGTCCCAGATGAGAAAGTCTCAGATGAGAAAGTCTCAGATGAGAAAGTCCCAGATGAGAAAGTCCCAGATGAGAAAGTCCCAGATGAGAAAGTCTCAGATGAGAAAGTCACAGATGAGAAAGTCCCAGATGAGAAAGTCTCAGATGAGAAAGTGACAGATGAGAAAGTCACAGATGAGAAAGTCACAGATGAGAAAGTCTCAGATGAGAAAGTCCCAGATGAGAAAGTCCCAGATGAGAAAGTCCCAGATGAGAAAGTCCCAGATGAGAAAGTCCCAGATGAGAAAGTCACAGATGAGAAAGTCTCAGATGAGAAAGTCCCAGATGAGAAAGTCCCAGATGAGAAAGTCCCAGATGAGAAAGTCCCAGATGAGAAAGTCCCAGATGAGAAAGTCCCAGATGAGAAAGTCCCAGATGAGAAAGTCACAGATGAGAAAGTCTCAGATGAGAAAGTCCCAGATGAGAAAGTCCCAGATGAGAAAGTCCCAGATGAGAAAGTCCCAGATGAGAAAGTCTCAGATGAGAAAGTCCCAGATGAGAAAGTCCCAGATGAGAAAGTCCCAGATGAGAAAGTTTTAGATGAGAAAGTCCCAGATGAGAAAGTTTTAGATGAGAAAGTCCCAGATGAGAAAGTTTTAGATGAGAAAGTCCCAGATGAGAAAGTCCCAGATGAGAAAGTCCCAGATGAGAAAGTTTTAGATGAGAAAGTCCCAGATGAGAAAGTTTTAGATGAGAAAGTCCCAGATGAGAAAGTTTTAGATGAGAAAGTCCCAGATGAGAAAGTCTCAGATGAGAAAGTCACAGATGAGAAAGTCCCAGATGAGAAAGTTTCAGATGAGAAAGTCTCAGATGAGAAAGTCTCAGATGAGAAAGTTTCAGATGAGAAAGTCCCAGATGAGAAAGTCCCAGAGGAGAAAGTCTCAGATGAGAAAGTTTCAGATGAGAAAGTCACAGATGAGAAAGTCCCAGATGAGAAAGTTTCAGATGAGAAAGTCCCAGATGAGAAAGTCTCAGATGAGAAAGTCTCAGATGAGAAAGTCACAGATGAGAAAGTCCCAGATGAGAAAGTTTCAGATGAGAAAGTCCCAGATGAGAAAGTCTCAGATGAGAAAGTCCCAGATGAGAAAGTCCCAGATGAGAAAGTCCCAGATGAGAAAGTCCCAGATGAGAAAGTTTCAGATGAGAAAGTCCCAGATGAGAAAGTCCCAGATGAGAAAGTCCCAGATGAGAAAGTCCCAGATGAGAAAGTCCCAGATGAGAAAGTCCCAGATGAGAAAGTCCCAGATGAGAAAGTCCCAGATGAGAAAGTCCCAGATGAGAAAGTCCCAGATGAGAAAGTCCCAGATGAGAAAGTCACAGATGAGAAAGTCACAGATGAGAAAGTCACAGGTGAGAAAGTCTCAGATGAGAAAGTCCCAGATGAGAAAGTCCCAGATGAGAAAGTCTCAGATGAGAAAGTCCCAGATGAGAAAGTCCCAGATGAGAAAGTCCCAGATGAGAAAGTCCCAGATGAGAAAGTTTTAGATGAGAAAGTTTCAGATGAGAAAGTCCCAGATGAGAAAGTCACAGATGAGAAAGTCTCAGATGAGAAAGTCCCAGATGAGAAAGTCCCAGATGAGAAAGTCCCAGATGAGAAAGTCCCAGATGAGAAAGTCCCAGATGAGAAAGTCACAGATGAGAAAGTTTAAGATAAGAAAGTCACAGATGAGAAAGTCTCAGATGAGAAAGTCCCAGATGAGAAAGTCCCAGATGAGAAAGTCCCAGATGAGAAAGTCCCAGATGAGAAAGTCCCAGATGAGAAAGTCACAGATGAGAAAGTCTCAGATGAGAAAGTCCCAGATGAGAAAGTCCCAGATGAGAAAGTCCCAGATGAGAAAGTCCCAGATGAGAAAGTCACAGATGAGAAAGTCACAGATGAGAAAGTCACAGATGAGAAAGTCTCAGATGAGAAAGTCCCAGATGAGAAAGTCTCAGATGAGAAAGTTTCAGATGAGAAAGTCACAGATGAGAAAGTCCCAGATGAGAAAGTCCCAGATGAGAAAGTCACAGATGAGAAAGTCTCAGATGAGAAAGTCCCAGATGAGAAAGTCCCAGATGAGAAAGTTTCAGATGAGAAAGTCTCAGATGAGAAAGTCCCAGATGAGAAAGTCCCAGATGAGAAAGTCCCAGATGAGAAAGTCCCAGATGAGAAAGTCCCAGATGAGAAAGTCCCAGATGAGAAAGTCACAGATGAGAAAGTCCCAGATGAGAAAGTCTCAGATGAGAAAGTCACAGATGAGAAAGTCCCAGATGAGAAAGTCCCAGATGAGAAAGTCCCAGATGAGAAAGTCCCAGATGAGAAAGTCCCAGATGAGAAAGTCCCAGATGAGAAAGTCCCAGATGAGAAAGTCCCAGATGAGAAAGTCCCAGATGAGAAAGTCCCAGATGAGAAAGTCACAGATGAGAAAGTTTAAGATAAGAAAGTCACAGATGAGAAAGTCTCAGATGAGAAAGTCCCAGATGAGAAAGTCCCAGATGAGAAAGTCCCAGATGAGAAAGTCCCAGATGAGAAAGTCCCAGATGAGAAAGTCACAGATGAGAAAGTCTCAGATGAGAAAGTCCCAGATGAGAAAGTCCCAGATGAGAAAGTCCCAGATGAGAAAGTCCCAGATGAGAAAGTCACAGATGAGAAAGTCACAGATGAGAAAGTCACAGATGAGAAAGTCTCAGATGAGAAAGTCCCAGATGAGAAAGTCTCAGATGAGAAAGTTTCAGATGAGAAAGTCACAGATGAGAAACTCGCAGATAAGAAAGTCTCAGATGAGAAACTCCCAGATGAGAAAGTCCCAGATGAGAAAGTCCCAGATGAGAAAGTCCCAGATGAGAAACTCACAGATAAGAAAGTCCCAGATGAGAAAGTCCCAGATGAGAAAGTCCCAGATGAGAAAGTCCCAGATGAGAAAGTTTTAGATGAGAAAGTCCCAGATGAGAAAGTCCCAGATGAGAAAGTCCCAGATGAGAAAGTCCCAGATGAGAAAGTCCCAGATGAGAAAGTCCCAGATGAGAAAGTCCCAGATGAGAAAGTCACAGATGAGAAAGTCACAGATGAGAAAGTCCCAGATGAGAAAGTCCCAGATGAGAACGGGGCGAATCGTTGCTTTGCGACAAAACAAAGCTTGCATTTTGAGAGATTTGTGCACCGAAAATACTGCTGTTTCCCCCTAACCAAAGCGACCAATTAAACTGACTTAGACAAATCCCATCTTGTGAGTCCCCAGATACTAATGAGTAGACCCTTCAGGGTTCAGAATTATCATCATCCATCATCTTAATTAAGCCGCGAGAGAGACTGGGAGTCTCTTCATCTTCCTCCGCGTCTATTTCAGGGAAATACGCCACGTCTCCTCTGTCGTCCCTCTGTTAATTAATGAAATTCGGACTTTGCATCGGTCTGCAATGGCGGATAGGACACCGGAACTGGGGAGGGCGGAGCGGATGAAGAGAAGGGGGTGGAAGCGAAGATTATGGGATCTGTGAAAGAGAGCAGAGGAAGTACAAGATTGAAGAGGAGGGTAGGGGATAAAAGATAAGGATAATAGGGAGGGTAGAAAAGGGTGTGTAGAATAGGGAGGGTAGAATAGGGAGGGTATAATGTGGAGGGTAGAATGGGGAGGGTAGAATAGGGAGGGAGGAAAAGGAAGGATAGAATAGGGAGAATAGAATAGGGAGGGAAGAGTAGGGAGGGTAGAATAGGGAGGGAAGAAAAGGAAGGATAGAATAAGGAGGGTAGAATAGGGAGGGTAAAATGAGGAGGGTAGAATAGGGAGAATAGAATATAGGGAGGGAAGAGTAGGGAGGGTAGAAGAGGGAGGAAAGAAAAGGAAGGATAGAATAGGGAGGGTAGAGTAGAGAGGGTAGAATGAGGAGGGTAGAATAGGGAGAATAGAATAGGGAGGGAAGAGTAGGGAGGGTAGAATAGGGAGGGAAGAAAAGGAAGGATAGAATAGGGAGGGTAGAATAGGGAGGGTAGAATGAGGAGGGTAGAATAGGGAGGGTAGAATAGGGAGGGTAGAATAGGGAGGGTAGAATTGGGACGGAAGAAAAGGGAGGGTAGAATAGGGATGGTAGAATAGGGACGGAAGAAAAGGGAGGGTAGAATAGGGAGGGAAGAGTAGGGAGGGTAGAATAGGGAGGGTAGAATAGGGAGGATAGAATATGGAGGGTAGAATAGGGACGGAAGAAAAGGGAGGGTAGAATAGGGATGGTAAAATGAGGAGGGTAGAATAGGGAGAATAGAATATAGGGAGGGAAGAGTAGGGAGGGTAGAAGAGGGAGGGAAGAAACGGAAGGATAGAATAGGGAGGGTAGAATAGGGAGGGTAGAATGAGGAGGGTAGAATAAGGAGGGTAGAATAGGGAGAATAGAATAGGGAGGGAAGAGTAGGGAGGGTAGAATAGGGAGGGAACAAAAGGAAGGATAGAATTGGGAGGGTAGAATAGGGAGGGTAGAATGAGGAGGGAAGAGTAGGGAGGGTAGAATAGGGAGGGTAGAATAGGGAGGATAGAACAGGGAGGGTAGAATAGGGACGGAAGAAAAGGGAGGGTAGAATAGGGAGGGAAGAGTAGGGTGGCTAGAATAGGGAGGGTAGAATAGGGAGGATAGAATAGGGAGGGTAGAATTGGGACGGAAGAAAAGGGAGGGTAGAATAGGGATGGTAGAATAGGGAGGGTAGAATGAGGAGGGAAGAGTAGGGAGGGTAGAATAGGGAGGGTAGAATAGGGAGGATAGAACAGGGAGGGTAGAATAGGGACGGAAGAAAAGGGAGGGTAGAATAGGGAGGGAAGAGTAGGGTGGCTAGAATAGGGAGGGTAGAATAGGGAGGATAGAATAGGGAGGGTAGAATTGGGACGGAAGAAAAGGGAGGGTAGAATAGGGATGGTAGAATAGGGACGGAAGAAAAGGGAGGGTAGAATTGGGATTTCAGCTGTAAGGCTTATCTTTCACTGGTCCCGCCGTAGTCTTGACCGTTATGTTTAATAGGAGAAAATGATTATTTTCTTGTTTATTTTACCCTAGTACACTTCGTTCACTTGTCGAAACACAAAATCGCATTGTCAGATTGAGTCCTTTGAGTCCTTTTGTACGGCTTTTGCAGTAAGGAAGCATTGATTGACTGTGTGTGTTAGTATGCGTCCGTGATAAGGCTTCCCGGTGCAGGGCGGGTAAGTAATGCGTCTTTGAAGATTTCATCTCCCAGTGCAGTAGGGCGGGGAAGTCGGCTGAAGTCAAGTATTGTACACGTGGGCGGGGCTGTTCGCATTAGTTATTATAGTTAAACTCAACGCGCAGGCCATGAGGCAGTGAAGAGCGTGCAGTGACTGGCTGAGTTCGCCTGAACTCATTAGAGTTTCAAGACTAAATTAATGTCATGTGAAGCATATAAACTAGCTTAGAACCATTGGAGTCCTGCTGCTCATGATTACAGTTAGATGTACTCAAGTGACCTGCTCAGGACAGTAATCATTTGGTGTGCTCATTTGACTGCTCAGGACAGTAATCATTTGGTGTGCTCATTTGACTGCTCAGGACAGTAATCATTTGGTGTGCTCATTTGACTGCTCAGGACAGTAATCAATTGGTGTGCTCATTTGACTGCTCAGGACAGTAATCAATTGGTGTGCTCATTTGACTGCTCAGGACAGTAATCATTAGGTGTGCTCATTTGACTGCTCAGTACAGTAATCAATTGGTGTGCCCAGATTGCTGCTGATATTTTCAATCTGATAGTTTCACAGGACTGCATATTACGCATGTGGTGCGAAACTTTGCGCCCTAAGTTTCGATGAAAGTTGGCAGCCGATTGTGAGATAATCCCGTCACGTGATTGAGCCGATCTGCTCACAACTGTTCCCCCACTGTTGCGCCCACAGTTTGACATCGTCCAATTCTGACAAGTTTCAACCCCGCCCCAACCAGCAAATCCACACTTTTTAATCTCACCTTTCCAACTTCCAATAGATGGCTCTGCTCTAGCACTCTGTTTAATTCTCACTCATTTTGGGCAGAGATACAGACAGACAGACAGGCAGATAGACAGATAGACAGACAGACAGACAGACAGACAGACAGACAGACAGACAGACAGACAGACAGACAGACAGACAGACAGACAGACCGACAGACAGACAGACACAGATGGGGAAATGGTAGTTCGGAGGCTTGAATAGAGTGGGCAAAATGCAATGAGCTGCTTTACAAAATGCAATATTCGGTGCCTACTATCCACGTCTCCGGGGAGACATGCCTTCGGTCTCTGTTCTGTCTCGATACCAAGGCGCCGGTTAATTGATGAAGCAAAATTGTTGCAGGAAGAGACAGACTCCCAAGAGGGGGTCGCAGAATAATTCTTGCGGACGCGGGGAAGCCACATTGCTTCTATCCTTCTGTCTGTTGGATTTTGGAATTTCGGACTAGGCTTACTACTGAAAGTAAAGGAATGCAGACTTAATAATAATAATAATAAAAGCTGAAAAATTACTAAAATAAAAGTAGTTAAACACAATACTGATTGCAATGGCACACAGTTTGGTGACACTAGACCCGCCACTAGCGAGGAGGCAATTCTGCCCATTCCGCTGACTCCTGAGCACACACAGGCCTAAGCACACACAGGTGTGTACATCTGCCCTGACTTTCTCATTGTCAGGCCTTGCCTTGAAGCCTTGTGCCTTGGAGGGTTAACCCTCAAGGGCGTAAATTGTACGACAAGCCCCAAGCTTTCTCTCCGTGGCTGAGCCCAAAATGAATGTGGCCTCGCCGCGGAATCGAGCTCAGGGACCCTGGTGCGAGAGGCAAACGCGTTAACCGCTTTGCTAATCACCACTTGAGTGCAGACTTAGTGTTTAAAAAGAATTTTGCAAAAGGCAATTTTTATCGTATTGCAAATTTTATTAATTTAATAAAGCAATGATCAAATTTTAGCCCTGTAATAAACATGCAGATACTGAAGTAATTTGCTTGCTTTGAAAAGATGTGACATTTCAACATTTCAAATATATACTCGTACTTCCCGGTGAAAAAAAGATATTTTTGAAAAACTCTATTAGACAGGACAATGTGTACATAGTAGCCCTGATAATAAAGGTTTAAAAACAGGATGACACAGGTGGGACACTGCTATTGTGATCATTGAATTTCAAATTTGTAATGCTAAATACATGCTATTAAATCACTGAAACAGAAAATTAATTTTTTGTAATTTAATTTGCAAAAAATCACACTCAGATGGCACAGAGTCACTATTAAGCTCAACAAAATCGCTGCAAAAAATGTACCCTCGTCTCTCTACCCTCGTCTCTCTACCCTTGTCTCTCTACCCTTGTCTTTCTACCCTTGTCTTTCTACCCTTGTCTCTCTACCCTTGTCTCTCTACCCTTGTCCTTCTACCCTTGTCTCTCTACCCTTGTCCTTCTACCCTTGTCTCTCTACCCTTGTCTTTCTACCCTTGTCTCTCTACCCTTGTCTTTCTACCCTCGTCTCTCTACCCTCGTCTCTCTACCCTCGTCTTTCTACCCTCGTCTCTCTACCCTTGTCTTTCTACCCTTGTCTCTCTACCCTCGTCTTTCTACCCTCGTCTCTCTACCCTTGTCTTTCTACCCTTGTCTCTCTACCCTCGTCTTTCTACCCTCGTCTTTCTACCCTCGTCTCTCTACCCTCGTCTTTCTACCCTTGTCTCTCTACCCTCGTCTTTCTACCCTTGTCTCTCTACCCTCGTCTCTCTACCCTCGTCTCTCTACCCTCGTCTCTCTATCTACCCTTTGGTGTCTTACCTTCTGAAGCAGAGAGCCACATCGTTTGATTGATTTGCCACAATGTCAACAGGATGAAGCCTTTAATAATTTTTTCAGTTTTCTAACGGTGGTCAATAATTAAAATTGGTTAAAAAGGCCACGAAAAAACTTTTAGCTCAAGGTTCGCTTATCTGAGTCTTTAACAGACTCGTCCCACCCCGGCCAATATTCTTCCGTCCTCGTTTTCTCATTTCCTCATTTCTTCCGCGTAGACATTCGGCGAACGGAAGTTCCCCGGCTTGTTGCCATTGACCATCGGGTAGCGCTGGGGCAGTGACGGAGGCTTGGACGGTTGCGGACTTGGCGAGCCGGAGTGGAGCAGCGGCCGATTGCCATCGTCGACGAAGCCGATCGGCGTCAGCGATGCCGGCAGCTTCAACGGCGAAGCTCCGGGGTCTTTAGGACCGCCTCCGCCAACTAGCGCTAATTCAGCCGCGGCCGCGGCAGGGAGGTCTCGAATGTGCTCAAAGTCGGCGTCGTTGCGAAAGTCGTGCTCGATGTACTTTTTCTTGTAGGTCTCCCACAGCCGGTTGATGATCTTAGAGCAGATGACGTCTCCAGTGTTGATTGAGATCATCTTCAGGATGAAGATGCCGTCCTGACGGAGGAAGGCCTTGCAGAACTGCCTGATGGCCTTCTTGAGCCCGATGCAATCGCCGGACTCGCGCTTAAAGACGCCATTGAGACGGAGGAACTTCTTCACGAATTTGTACTGCCGTTTGACCATGGCGATGCGAATGGTCCAGCGCAGGATGCTCAGACAGTTGAGCACGGACAGACCGAAGATCCAGAACCACAGGAAGATGTACAGCTTCTCGTTCAGCATGTTGACTGGCAGGGCGCACTGGGCGATTTGCCAGTGGGTGGCGCCGGCTATTTTTAGCAACATGCCGCAGCCGCCGATGCGCGGGAAGATTCGCGTGTTCTGCCAGTCAAGGCCGCGGCTGAGATTGCGCAACAGGTCATAGCCGAAGAAGGGGTACTGTCCCGGCATGCGCAGGAAGCTATGCATCAGGTACAGCTGGCTGATGGAGTTCAGGGCGTACAGCACCTTCACGACGATGTAGAAGTTCACCAGTTTGGTGCCCAGCCTCTTGCTAGGCAGCAGGAAGGTAAAAGCGCGGTGGAGTTGGCGTTTGAGCACGGTCACTCCGCTGGTCCTGTACTCTCTGTGCTGGTAGAACACGCCCTCCAGGCTCTTGGTGATGTAGTCCACCAGCTTTTTGCTCTTCTCCGGATCCGAGTGTACGGCATCGTTGGACAGGGAGATGATGTACTCCAAGTCTGTGCCGGCGCAGTTGTGACTGAAGAACTGCCAAACCACCCGGGGCATGTAGAACAGGCAGCACTGGAGACCTTAAGTGTGTTTCCATGGCGTTATATGCGTGTTTAAAAAATCTAAAGTGTAACAGCCACCTTTCTCAAGCATTCTTCAGCCATCTAGTCAAGAGAGTTTGCTTGTAAGCCCATTGGATAGAGCTCCGACCTCTAGAGAGAGAGAGAGCGTCAGGAGTTCGAATTCAAAATTTATACCCGTGTGGGCCGAAGAAAGGGTGGAGGGGCAAGGGTAGTGAGGGGCAAGGGTAGAGAGGGGCAAGGGTAGAGAGAAGCAAGGGTAGAGAGGGGCAAGGGTAGTGAGGGTCAAGGGTAGAGAGGGGCAAGGGTAGAGAGGATCAAGGGTAGTGAGGGTCAAGGGTAGAGAGGGGCAAGGGTAGAGAGGATCAAGGGTAGAGAGAAGCAAGGGTAGAGAGGGGCAAGGGTAGTGAGGGTCAAGGGTAGAGAGGGGCAAGGGTAGAGAGGATCAAGGGTAGTGAGGGTCAAGGGTAGAGAGGGGCAAGGGTAGAGAGGATCAAGGGTAGAGAGAAGCAAGGGTAGAGAGGGGCAAGGGTAGAGAGGATCAAGGGTGGAGGGGCAAGGGTAGAGACGGGCAAGGGTAGAGAGGGGTAAGGGTAGTGAGGGTCAAGGGTAGAGAGGGGCAAGGGTAGAGAGGGGCAAGGGTAGTGAGGGTCAAGGGTAGAGAGGGGCAAGGGTAGTGAGGGTCAAGGGTAGAGAGGGGCAAGGGTAGAGAGGGTCAAGGGTAGAGAGGGGCAAGGGTAGTGAGGGTCAAGGGTAGAGAGGGGCAAGGGTAGAGAGGGGCAAGGGTAGTGAGGGTCAAGGGTAGAGAGGGGCAAGGGTAGAGAGGGTCAAGGGTAGTGAGGGTCAAGGGTAGAGAGGGGCAAGGGTAGAGAGGGGCAAGGGTAGTGAGGGTCAAGGGTAGAGAGAGGCAAGGGTAGAGAGGGGCAAGGGTAGAGAGGGTCAAGGGTAGAGAGGGGCAAGGGTAGTGAGGGTCAAGGGTAGAGAGGGGCAAGGGTAGAGAGGGGCAAGGGTAGTGAGGGTCAAGGGTAGAGAGGGGCAAGGGTAGAGAGGGTCAAGGGTAGAGAGGGGCAAGGGTAGTGAGGGTCAAGGGTAGAGAGAGGCAAGGGTAGAGAGGGGCAAGGGTAGTGAGGGTCAAGGGTAGAGACGGGCAAGGGTAGAGAGGGGCAAGGGTAGTGAGGGTCAAGGGTAGTGAGGGTCAAGGGTAGAGAGGGGCCAGGGTAGTGAGGGTCAAGGGTAGAGACGGGCAAGGGTAGAGAGGGGCAAGGGTAGTGAGGGTCAAGGGTAGAGACGGGCAAGGGTAGAGAGGGGCAAGGGTAGTGAGGGTCAAGGGTAGTGAGGGTCAAGGGTAGAGAGGGGCCAGGGTAGAAAGCCAAAATGTACACTACCTGACGATGAGAAAGTCTGGGCGAGTGGACATAGCAGTGTGAGTTTGTGCTCAGTGGAACTGCAATGGACTGAAAGTTGTACACGCAGTACATTTGGTCTAATTCATTTCTAAGTTTTGCTATCTCTCCGCACGTGACTGGCGTGAGCTTGTTAAGTTTTAAAGCCCTACTTTTTGAGGACCAACTCACCCAGCACAAATGGCACCCATTGGTAGTAGTGAATCTTCTGGTGCGCGATATTGGGTAGGTTGTGCACATTCAGACCGTCCATGTCGCGCACATCCATAGCGTAGGTGCCCTCAGCCCAGCACCAGGCGCTCACATAGTCCATATTGCCTGAACCGGACACGGGAGTGGCTATGTAGCAGGAGAGCGGCGACATGATGTAGGTCTTGACCGTCACCACAGTGCAGCATAGCATCAGGAAGGAGCAAGTGAATAGAAAGTTTAATTTGTCAACAAAGTCTTCAAGGCCGACGTAAGTAGTGACCTTGAACTTTGTGAACATGTCGATGAGATCGGAGCCAACCATTTTTGCTTGGCTTCAGGGAACCTTTGATAAGGTTCGCCGGCTTGCTCACTGAAATCAGAGTGTTGAAAACTGCACCCACCACAGTCTCATTAATAAGTGCCAAGAGGATTACAAAACTGTTTCACTTACCAAAATAGTAAATAAGAATAAGCGAAGCACTGATTGTGCAGAAAACCTGTGATGGTCTATAGCAGTTTTTTGGTCCGACTTTATAACGCTGGTTCTTTAACGGAAATCCGGTGTGAATTGGGTTTTGCGCGCTCGCCCTCTACCTCTCTCCCTGAGGCTGACCTGACTGCTGCGGCAACAGTTACGCTCGTTAACTAGCAAGCTCCATCCAATCTGTCCTCACGGGCACTAACTGGGCGGCCCTTTAGCACCCAACTGTAGCCTTCTCTCTGCGGCTGCCGCGGATTCGAGCTCAGGTACCTTGATGCGAGAGGCAGACGCGTTAAACCGCTCTCTTACTTAATCCCTTAATAATAAAACTAAAAATCATTTCAGAAGGGCTGGGGCAATGGCGCAGTTTGTTGGCACTAGACCCGCCGCTAGCGAGGAGCACGTTCCGCTGACTCCTGAGCACACACGTACACAGGCCTACGCTCACACAGGTGTGTACATCTGGCCTGATTGTCAGGCAGTGTACACTCTCACTGTGCCTTGGAGTTTGGCCCTCAAGGGCGTAAATTGCATGACAAGCACCAAAGCCTTCTCTCCGCGGCTGCGCCCCAAGTAAATGTCGCCTCGCCGCGGAGGGACCATGGTGCGAGAGGCAAACGCGTTAACCGCTCTGCCACCTACCACCTCCCCTCAATAATTAAACCTACAAGTATCTACCAAATAAAAGAAGCTGTTTACATTGGTTGAAAAAGTAGAAACTTTTGACCCCAGAGGCTTACTGGCATTAGCTAAGATGAATATAAACATGTTAACAATGCCCAAAGTTTCCTATCTTGTTGCAACTGATGCTGCAACTGGCGCGGGACTGGAAACTATGGAAATGGCTTTTTATCGATTGTCTTGACAGCGGGTTCATTATTATGCGATTAGATCTGCTACACGTCATGCCACTCTGCGCCTTTCACACAAACTCTGTGCCAGCACTGCTTCACAGACTAAAATATTAAAAAAAGCCTCTACCATCAACACTACCCTTGACTCGCTACCCTTGACTCTCTCTACCCTTGACTCTCTCTACCCTTGACTCTCTCTACCCTTGACTCTCTCTACCCTTGACTCTCTCTACCCTTGACTCTCTCTACCCTTGACTCTCTCTACCCTTGACTCTCTCTACCCTTGACTCTCTCTACCTTTGACTCTCTCTACCCTTGACTCTCTCTACCTTTGACTCTCTCTACCCTTGACTCTCTACCCTTGACTCTCTCTACCCTTGACTCTCTCTACCCTTGACTCTCTCTACCCTTGACTCTCTCTACCCTTGACTCTCTCTACCCTTGACTCTCTCTACCTCTCTACCCTTGACTCTCTCTAACCTTGACTCTCTCTACCCTTGACTCTCTCTACCTCTCTACCCTTGACTCTCTCTACCTTTGACTCTCTCTACCCTTGACTCTCTCTACCCTTGACTCTCTCTACCCTTGACTCTCTCTACCCTTGACTCTCTCTACCCTTGACTCTCTCTACCTTTGACTCTCTCTACCCTTGACTCTCTCTACCTTTGACTCTCTCTACCCTTGACTCTCTCTACCCTTGACTCTCTCTACCCTTGACTCTCTCTACCCTTGACTCTCTCTACCCTTGACTCTCTCTACCCTTGACTCTCTCTACCCTTGACTCTCTCTACCCTTGACTCTCTCTAACCTTGACTCTCTCTACCCTTGACTCTCACTACCTTTGACTCTCTCTACCCTTGACTCTCTCTACCCTTGACTCTCTCTACCTCTCTACCCTTGACTCTCTCTACCCTTGACTCTCTCTAACCTTGACTCTCTCTACCCTTGACTCTCACTACCTTTGAATCTCTCTACCCTTGACTCTCTCTACCCTTGAATCTCTCTACCCTTGACTCTCTCTACCCTTGACTCTCTCTACCCTTGACTCTCACTACCTTTGACTCTCTCTACCCTTGACTCTCTCTACCCTTGACTCTCTCTACCCTTGACTCTCTCTACCCTTGACTCTCTCTACCCTTGACTCTCTCTACCTCTCTACCCTTGACTCTTTAGCCTTGACTATTTCTACCATGGTCTTTGTTTTTTTGAAGTGTTTTAAAAAGTAGACTCTTTTAATTTTTTAACTACAATTTTCACCTAATACACCTCTTATACAGGTGTTATAATGTGCACTAAGTGTAGCATTAGTAGTTGTTATTGTTATCAGTTAATCAGTTTTATCAGTTTTATCTGCTTTATCTTGCGCCGCGATGAGTTGCGCATTCTATTTCATTCGATTGTTGCTTGAAAATTGTTGCCCCAACAACTTCACGTCGAAACAAGAATTTGCGCAAATTTTACATCTTACACTTCTGTAATTTGGGCGCTAGCCTAGCTGATACGTGCGCATTTCAGCTGTGTAAACACACAGACTTTGTGAGCTTTCGACAATGTTGAGCTCTGTACATGGAGCTTCATGAGATTAAAACGTAATTGTTACTATTAGGAAAATGTGTCCTATACTCGTACAGATTCAAAAAGAACAGATTGTACAGATTGTTCTGAATGTACACAGTCTTGTACAGATTCAGAGAGTTTGATTCTCGTACAGATTCAGAAAAATAGAGTCTTGTACAGATTCAGAAAAATAGAGTCTTGTACAGATTCAGAAAAATAGAGTCTTGTACAGATTCAGAAAAATAGAGTATTGTACAGATTCAGAAAAATAGAGTATTGTACAGATTCAGAAAAATAGAGTATTGTACAGATTCAGAAAAATAGAGTATTGTACAGATTCAGAAAGATAAGAGTCTTGTACACATTCAGAGAGTTTGATTCTCGTACAGATTCAGAAAAGTAGAGTATTGTACAGATTCAGAAAAGTAGAGTATTGTACAGATTCAGAAAAATAGAGTCTTGTACAGATTCAGAAAAATAGAGTCTCGTACAGATTCAGAAAAATAGAGTCTCGTACAGATTCAGAAAAATAGAGTCTTGTACAGATTCAGAGGGTTTGATTCTCGTACAGATTCAGAAAAATAGAGTATTGTACAGATTCAGAAAGATAAGAGTCTTGTACAGATTCAGAAAGATAAGAGTCTTGTACACATTCAGAGAGTTTGATTCTCGTACAGATTCAGAAAAATAGAGTCTTGTACACTTCAGAGAGTTTGATTCTCGTACAGATTCAGAAAAATAGAGTCTTGTACACTTCAGAGAGTTTGATTCTCGTACAGATTCAGAAAAATAGAGTCTTGTACACTTCAGAGAGTTTGATTCTCGTACAGATTCAGAAAAATAGAGTCTTGTACACATTCAGAGGGTTTGATTCTCGTACAGATTCAGAAAAATAGAGTCCCGACAGATTCAGAAGCTCAAGTCTTGTACAGATTCAGAAAGATAAGAGTCTTGTACAGATTCAGAAAGATAAGAGTCTTGTACAGATTCAGAAAGATAAGAGTCTCGTACAGATTCAGAAAGATAAGAGTCTTGTACAGATTCAGAAAGATAAGAGTCTTGTACAGATTCAGAAAGATAAGAGTCTTGTACAGATTCAGAAAGATAAGAGTCTCGTACAGATTCAGAAAGATAAGAGTCTTGTACAGATTCAGAAAGATAAGAGTCTTGTACAGATTCAGAAAGTTAGATTCTTGTGCAGATAAAAAATGATAATACCAGTAGAGTATAATGTTAACCATTTGTAAAAAGAAGTTAATTTAAAAAAGTTACTCAGCCAGCTGCTACTGGTTTCTGTTTAGACTCTTCAAGCTACTGTTCAGACCCTCTTGAATGATGAAGTGCCAGTCTTTAGTAGGGGAGGGGAGTGTAGTGACAGCGGCCATTGTGCGCTGGCCATTCTAAGGACCGCGGCTTGAGGAATTGAGCATTAACTACATGGAAAAGCAGTGTATTTATTGTGTGAGAACGCCTGTGTGTAATGGCATTTCTCACTACCCAGTCCATTCCTGTCTAACGATGGTAAAATAAGTATAAATCATTATAGGTCTGCAGCACAGCCAAAGCAGTCTTAGACTATTAAAATGAGTTATATTGCTGAGAAAATGTTGTCTCAGACAGCGTGGTAGACTGAAAAAGACACCAGACTGTGGCATGTGGTATACTTGAACAATACTAGAAATTTTTTTCCTTATCCTCCACGAGTAACGGCACAGCTGAAGATAATAAAAAATTGTAAGTTTATTTTTAATTTTTTCGTATCTTTCACTCAGCGTGCACAATGGGGCCTATAGGGAGGTTGTAAGCAATTTTTTCAAGCTAAGGTCTATTGAGTTGTTAAATGGGTACTAGCACATCCCGCACAGTCCATGGACTGAACAGCTGTACACATACTTTGCATGCCCCACAGGCTGTACATCTGGCTAAACGGGTCGCCGACAAGGCGAAATGCGTCAGCTTCGAAGTCGACTTCGCGGCCTGTCACCGTGCCGGCGGCTGCTGCTTCTGGCTCTGATGCTGGGCTCCACCGTGCCAGCCCTGCTGTTCACAATGCGCTCAAATCCCGCGCCAGTGTTTGTGGCCATGAGCGAGCCGCGACAACCGCTGAGTCGCTGCCTCGGCGGCGCCGACGCCCCCGTCTCGCCGACGCAGCTGGACGCCGCCTGCGCCAGGCCGACGCCGGAGCCATGCCGACTGGCCCGCATCGACCATCTGGATCTCGCAGGCTTCTCCGAGGCCCGCCTGCGGCTGCCCTCGTTTGGCGCAGCTTTGAAAATCTTTGTCTACCCGCCCGGCGACCTCATCTCTGATAGCATCCGACGGCGCGGCAGCTGGGAGGCGGCCGGGGTTCGATTCCTGACGATGGCGCTGCGCGCCTGGCCGCACTCCGTCCTGATCGATGTCGGCAGTAGTGTCGGTGTATATAGTCTGAGCGCAGCTCGCGTAGGTCGCAGGGTTTTGGCCGTAGATGCCAATTATCGAGTGAGTTCATTTTCTGCCCCTCTGAATCTCATAAACTCTCCGTCTCTCCCAGCCCCAGATTTTTCACCCACCTCACTTCCTGTCCCTCTGCCCCCAGATTCTTCACCCACCTCACTCCCTGGCCCCAATTATTCACCCACCTCACTCCCTGGCCCCAGATTCTTCACCCACCTCACTCCTTTGCCCCCAGATTCTTCACCCACCTCACTCCCTGGCCCCAGATTCTTCACCCACCTCACTCCCTGGCCCCAGATTCTTCACCCACCTCACTCCCTGCCCTCCAAACTCTTCCCCACCTCACTCTACGGACCAATGATTTTCGTTACAAAATCAATGGTCCACCCCTCACCCGCAGAATGCTCTGCGTCTAGCCAAATCCGCGCAGAGCAATGGCCTATCAAATCTGGTGCGCGTGTTCTGGAACGCCGTCTCCGATCAGCCGGCCGGAGCTTCGCTCGGTCTACGCTTGCCACCTGATTGCAATGTCGGCGGTGCCGATGTCGTTCTAGACGACAAATCCAACGACGATATTCGACCGCGCGCCATCGGACTGGATCGGTTGACAGCCTCGGCTAGCGATCACCTGACTGGAGCTAGCGCTGTCTTCATCAAACTGGACATTGAAGGTCAGGAGTGGACCGCCCTGGAGACCGGGCAGAAGCTATTCAACACCTACAGAGTGCCCATGGTCTTGATGGAATGGAGTGGCCTGGCCACCACTAGGCCCGACATGGCGGCTCGCCTATTGCAGTTCTTCGCCGAACGAAAATTCCTGCCCTACACGCTAGCACGGCCGACCGCCGAAAATTGGGCCGACCCGATCGCGCCCTTGTCGCTACAGTTCTGGAAAGCCTGGCCAGGAGAGATTCTCTGGACTAGAAATGTCACTCTGCTGACTGACGGCTGGCGAGTGCAGTGACTGAGTGAGTGCCGGAGTGGCTGAGTGAGTACCGGAGTGACATAGTGAGTGCCGGAGTGGCTGAGTGAGTACCGGAGTGACTTAGTGAGTGCCGGAGTGAATTAGTGATGCTGGAGTGACTGAGTGAGTGCCGGAGTGACTGAGTGAGTGCCGGAGTGAATTAGTGATGCTGGAGTGACTGAGTGAGTGCCGGAGTGACTGAGTGAGTGCCGGAGTGACTTAGTGAGTGCCGGAGTGAATTAGTGAGTGCTGGAGTGACTGAGTGAGTGCCGGAGTGACTGAGTGAGTGCCGGAGTGACTTAGTGAGTGCCGGAGTGACTTAGTGAGTGCCGGAGTGAATTAGTGAGTGCCGGAGTGAATTAGTGAGTGCTAGAGCGACTGAGTGAGTACCGGAGTGAATTAATGAGTGCCGGAGTGAATTAGTGAGTGCCGGAGTGAATTAATGAGTGCCGGAGTGAATTAGTGAGTGCCGGAGTGAATTAATGAGTGCCGGAGTGATTTAGTGAGTGCCGAAGTGAATGAATGAGTGCCGGAGTGAATTAGTGAGTGCCGGAGTGACTGAGTGACTATTTTAGCGCTTGGAATAGGTCCAATAATTGTAATGTATAATTGTAACTACTAGACGTGATTTTGTTTCGCAGTTTTGACGCAGTGCAATGTAGAATTTTTTCCAGCCTAAATACGAGTACATTATAAATTCGATCATATATGCACATCTTAATCACTTGTTACTCGTATTAGCATTTTCTTAGTTTTAAGCACTTTTATGAATGAAAAAAGCAGCACAAATACACTACTGACCATAGTAGCATAATCAAAATTTAGTTTGGAGTACAGTACAGAAGTAAAAGTACAGAGGCTGTACAGAACTGCATTAAGATTGCCACTCGTGCTATTTAATAGAACTCAATTCACGCCAGACGCATGCGAGCAATTTTTTTTAGTGCAGCTGAATTTGAGGCTTCGGGCTTTCAGTGAAAACTTTGAGCACAACAGCGGAAGAAAGTAAGAAAGAAATGTTGGCAGAAAAGAAGCTGGACAAGGAGAAATGTGTGAGCAGTGCTCAGAAGCAAGGTGAAAGCTAGTCGAAGTGTGAAAGCTTCCGTGAAAGCAGTCAAAATTTTCAGTAATCAGCCAATATCGCGCGCGCAAAATTTATAAATGAATCCAAAATTATTGAACCGATTGACATCGAGAGTGCGCTAATGATTTGTCAGAGTGACATTGAGAGTGCGCTAATGATTTGTCAGAGTGACATTGAGAGTGCGCTAATGATTTGTCAGAGTGACATTGAGAGTGCACTAATGATTTGTCAGAGTGACATTGAGAGTGCGCTAATGATTTGTCAGAGTGACATTGAGAGTGCACTAATGATTTGTCAGAGTGACATTGAGAGTGCACTAATGATTTGTCAGAGTGACATTGAAAGTGCACCAATTATTTGCTAGAGAGTGGGACATTTACGATTAAAAACGCCTTAAGAATAAATATTGTCATTCTATCATTGCATCAATATGTTATGACCAGTAATTAGATATAGGTCATTGCCACCAAAAATACTATATTTGTGCTTTACTTTGCGAAAACTAATTTTTAGCTTTAGGTTGACTTGTTTGTCGAAATTTTCAATGTTAGGACAAGCTTTGCTAGATTCGATAAAGATTGACAGAAATTAGAACGCTGCATTTTAGTGTGCTCTGACAGTAAATCGGCTTTTAATATTTACAAGCTAGTGCGCAATGCTTTAAGAATAAAATGGATACTCATAAACACATTTAGATCTCAACAGGTGTGACAATCGGATCTCAACAGGTGTGACAATCGGATCTCAACAGGTGTGACAATCGGATCTCAACAGGTGTGACAATCGGATCTCAACAGGTGTGACAATCGGATCTCAACAGGTGTGACAATCGGATCTCAACAGGTGTGACAATAGGATCTCAACAGGTGTGACAATAGGATCTCAACAGGTGTGACAATCGGATATCAACAGGTGTGACAATCGGATATCAACAGGTGTGACAAACGGATCTCAACAGGTTAATGTTAAGGTCTCGTAGGGGTGGTCAAGGTGCGGGGTTCCGTCTAAACGGATTTGGATTTTGTCACTAATATTCTGGCACCTGCCAATAGATGGCCGCCATAACAGCGAAGCTAGACACTAGAAACAGCCAAAACATGGCCCTGTCGGTTGATCGAGCCATCGCCACCCAGGCCTCCGGACTCTCGCAAATGCAGGCGTCCGACAGTTCGCTCGGCCGCGGCTTCGCCAGCGACTGTGAAGACGGTCGCCGCTTCGCAGACTCTTTGTCGACTCCACCGCCAGACTCGTAGTCAAGCAGCGACAGGTGGCTCGGCAGGCGAGTCAGGCGGGGCGCCGCGGCCGGCTGACGCTGCTCCGGCGACGTCGAGACGCCGTTTCCGACGCCACCGACGGCGCCCCCGTTGGTTCCCAGTGACCGCCTGTTGAGCTGCTGGTGCTCCTCGTCGGCGCTGCTCAGGCCGGTCGCCTCCCGGTCGGAGGTGGCGACCGAGCGCGGAAAACGACACCGGGCGTCGCTAGCCACCGACGACGCCAATCGACGATGCCGCCGACGTCGCCTGTCGGTTTCCAGTCGTCGCCGACGGCGGCACTCGCGGCAGTGCAGCAGGCTGACGAAGAGGCGGACCGGCCAGGGCGGCGGGCCGCTGCTCGTCACCTTGCGGATGTGAATGTTGGTGACCAGGACGCTCATCATAAGAGCCAGCGACACCATTACCATAGTTACGCCAAACAGAATGCCTGCAGTGTAAAAGGATACACAGCGGTGACAAGCCCATTGGCTCTGAGTGCCTAATTCGTTTGTAAAAATCTTAGCCAGAAATTAAGAATTCAAAAAGTAATGCCTAACATAGGTGTTGCATAAGTTTTTGAAAAGATCAGAAGGCTTCATAATCCCTTCAGGTGTTTCAAAATCCATATAGGAGTTTCAAAATCCACAGCGGAGTTTCATAATCTATATAGGAGTTTCAAAATCCACAGCGGAGTTTCAAAATCCACACAGGAGTTTCAAAATCCATAGCGGAGTTTCAAAATCCACAGCGGAGTTTCAAAATCCACATAGGAGTTTCAAAATCCACACAGGAGTTTCAAAATCCACACAGGAGTTTCAAAATCCACACAGGAGTTTAAAAATCCACACAGGAGTTTCAAAATCCACACACAGGAGTTTCAAAATCCACACAGGAGTTTCAAGGTCGTAAGTTTTTTGATAATTTATTCAAAAACAATGAAAAATGTGTTGTAATACATCAAAGTTTTTTTCAGGAATTCGAGAATTTCTATGAATAGTAAAATAGTTTCTTTTCCTCAGAAATGGAATGGGAAAACGGTGGATTCAGGAATCGAAAGCGCCAGACCTTCGCGGATTCTATCTCAGAGGATATAAAATTTCACTGGTTCCGTTGGCGGAGTGTCTAAAAATGATTTTCAAATATCGGTGACCATTTTGCTGCATGCCAAATACAGCTTATGGACTGTAGATTAGTCTAGACTTAATATTTCAACGACGAAATTCAAGACGGTTAACGAAAAAAACACTGAAATTTTCCAGATTTGGTCATATGAAACGATCCAAACTTATTCATAAAGAGACAGGTAACATTGCGATTTCATTATTTGTCTACTTTGAGACACATTTTTTATCTCGTTAGCAACGGGTATATAGAGTATATAAATAACAGGGGAACGATAAGATGTGTAAGCAAGTTGTTTTTTTAAATAATCATCTTAGGCACGATTTTCACTAGAATTTAAATTCTATGTTTATTTTATAGCTATAAATATTATATTTTAACCTAATTCGTAGTTACATTTTACTATTGTTTAAGTGAATGATAAAAATAACATTCGTTTTATTACCTTAATTTTTGTCGTCAAAGTAATAAAATTCAAAGTGAGAATGAAACTAAAAAAACTAAAATATTAACAAAGAAAATCGTCTTGCACCTTTATTAAAAGTTATATTTTTATTTCGTTGAATCTAATAATTTTATTACGTTACTAATCTTATACTACACTGTACAGAATCTTTAGAAATAGAAATTAGATTAAACCAGGTGTACACCCAGTGGTGTAACAGTGTGAATCAGATGGCTTAGCGATGAATTTGTGTCAATTAATCCCAAATTGATCTGCTCCGCTACTTCTACTGCTAGGCTCTCAGTGAAATGGGAAAAATCCCATTATTTTTTATCATGCAGGGTAAATTGACTAATGGATAGCAGAAACAATATGTGTGCGTGTGTGAGGATGTTTCAACATTGCTTGCATATTTTATGGAACTATTTATATTGTAGCACAAACTCTATAGAGGCGTGTTTGGTTAGCGGGGTGTGTCCCAGTCTCATCCCCCCAGTATATCAAATCGCATTTGCAATAAGTTTTGGTACATTCTTACATAGCCAATTGCATGTGCATTGCTTTTACTCCAATTTAATGAAATCCATGTGCGAAATATTACCAATTTATGGAAATCCCAACCCATTGGAATACAAATTCACAAATTTACTGACCACATCACAGACAGACAGTCTGTCCACATCACAGACAGACACTCTGTCCACCTTACAGACATGCTGTCCACCTTACAGACACTCTGTCCACCTCACAGACAGACACTCTGTCCACCTTACAGACATGCTGTCCACCTTACAGACATGCTGTCCACCTTACAGACATGCTGTCCACCTTACAGACACTCTGTCCACCTTACAGACATGCTGTCCACCTTACAGACACTCTGTCCACCTCACAGACAGACACTCTGTCCACCTTACAGACATGCTGTCCACCTTACAGACACTCTGTCCACCTCACAGACAGACACTCTGTCCACCTTACAGACATGCTGTCCACCTTACAGACATGCTGTCCACCTTACAGACACTCTGTCCACCTTACAGACATGCTGTCCACCTTACAGACACTCTGTCCACCTCACAGACAGACACTCTGTCCACCTTACAGACATGCTGTCCACCTTACAGACACTCTGTCCACCTCACAGACAGACACTCTGTCCACCTTACAGACATGCTGTCCACCTTACAGACATGCTGTCCACCTTACAGACATGCTGTCCACCTTACAGACATGCTGTCCACCTTACAGACAGACACTCTGTCCACCTTACAGACATGCTGTCCACCTTACAGACACTCTGTCCACCTCACAGACAGACACTCTGTCCACCTCACAGACATGCTGTCCACCCCACAGACATGCTGTCCACCTCACAGACATGCTGTCCACCCCACAGACATGCTGTCCACCCCACAGACATGCTGTCCACCCCACAGACATGCTGTCCACCCCACAGACATGCTGTCCACCTCACAGACATGCTGTCCACCTTACAGACGGACAGTGCCCTAGATTTAAATCTAAGTTGTCGTGTACTGTGCAATCATCTCGAGGTCGCCCTATTCCAACATTGCAGCGCACTTTTACCCAAACTGAAATCCGATGTAACAATGGGGATAAATTTAAAAGGAACTGAGACCTGATAAAGCTGAGAATGATTGACGGGAGCTTGTCGCGTAGAATCGACAGTTGGAGAATTTTTCATGTGACAGTGCTTAAGCCAAAATTAAGTGTTTTTTAAAAAGCATTTTGTAGCTTCGATTTAGCAGAAGAAAGACCAATGGAGACTTATAAATAAAAAAATTATCCTTTTTTCTGTACCTCCCAACATATTCAACCAATTGCCATGAAAATCCAGAACATGGGCTCAAATTTTCCTATCTGTCCGATGAAACTACTTCCAGAATCACCAAACATAGTCATCGTCGAGATATGGCGAAAACCAGCAATAGCGGAGTAAAGTTTTCTGTGCACAAAAGTTCATCATGTGACCATGTTGGCTATTGGGGGGTCGGTGGCAGAGCGGTTAACGCGTTTGCCTCTCGCACCAAGGTCCCTAAGTTCGATTCTACGGCGAGGCCACATTTATTTGAGGCGCAGCCGCGGAGAGAAGGCTTGAGGGCTTGTCGTGCAATTGACGCCCTTGTGGGCCAACCTCCAAGGCACAGTGAAATGTACACTGTCTGACGATGAGAAAGTCAGGGCAGATGTACACACCTGTGTGAGCGTATGTGGAATTTCACGAAAGTCGGTCATTCGGTTCGGGAGCTATCGTGAAGTAGGCAGCGGGTATTTGAAATAGCCTGTGGTCTTTCCCTAGGGGGAAATTGCTTGGTCTTTCTGCTGTTAATAAGTGAGTTTCACCCTGGGATTTCAGTAGAACTTGGGCGGGAACAATAGAGTGTAGCACTTTCAATTTTTTTCATTCTATGAGTCTATGAGTCTATATGTGGGATCAGCGCGAGGGATCAAGGGAAATCACAATGGAGGAAGTCAAGGGCTAGGGACAGTTTGCGGTGCGGCAGAAGTAGAAACTAAAATACCGGTATATGTCAGAAAGCGTACTTCCTTGCCGATCCGGAAGAAAAATGTTCCTTGGAATAGAAATTAACTTACCACAGTTTTTTACTTGCAAAGTTGAGAGTTTGGTTTAGAGATTTCATTTTGGGTGAACAGAAGCGCTAGAACTCGACACAGAATGCTCACCCACAAGCGGAATAGCATCCGGTGTTGGCGGCAGGGTGTCGCCAACAATGAGTAGGAACACCACCAGAGCCAGCAGGATCGTGAGTTCAAGGTTGACCTTCTCGCCAGTTTCTATCGGCAGGAAAAAGCCAAGAAAGCTGGCCAGGTACATCAGCAGGCAGGGAAAGATCAGGTTGAACACGTAGAACAATGAGCGGCGAGTCATGTCGATCACTATGGTAACATCCGGCCAGGGCTCCTTGCAGCAGGCGTAGATGCCCTCCGTTCTTGAGAAGGATATTGCTGATACATTCCATTCCTGAGAGTTGTAGGGGCTTGATGGCGTGATATTCTGTGAGTTCGGCCTGTTGACAGGTACTGACCTAGTCTCCTGCTGACAGGTATTGACCTTAGTCTCCTGCTGACAGGTAATGACCTATAGTCTCCTGCTGACAGGTATTGACCTTAGTCTCCTGCTGACAGGTACTGACCTTAGTCTCCAGTTGACAGGTAATGACCTTAGTCTCCTGTTGACAGGTATTGACCTATAGTCTCCTGTTGACAGGTATTGACCTATAGTCTCCTGTTGACAGGTAGACAGGTATTGACCTTAGTCTCCTGTTGACAGCTATTGAAATATAGTCTCCTGCTGACAGGTTTTGACCTAGTCTCCTGTTGACAGGTATTGACCTTAGTCTCCTGTTGGCAGGTATTGACCTACAGTCTCCTGTTGACAAGTATAATACATTTTTGCAGGTGCATCAGTTCCGTAACTTACCTGATTATTTTCTACATAATAGTTCTTGTTGGCATCAACTAGTTCATCGTGCCAGACGTCCACCTCATACAGGTGGTAGGTCCAACTAATAAAGGTCATCAAACAGGTCTGCCGGTCGAATGGAAAGTAGCGCACGTTTAAGGTGCAAGTGACCTTAATCACAGCTGGAAACATCCATAGTAAGCTGCCATTGTGCCAGACCACGATGTTAGTTGTCATGAACTTTTTGCTGCTCTCGTCAGCACTGAATTGTGTGTTTTATGAGAATTTTTACATGATTTTTTCTAACCGTCAAAACATTGTGATAAAGTTTTTGTCAAATTAGCCATCAACTAATTGCAACCGAAAACTTAACTTTAGGATTTGTTATTAATTAATAATGATGGTGAAAGCTTTAGTTTTTTTATCAGCCAATCAGCGCTTAGTAGGGGTAAGAGAGGCTAAATAAATTCAAGTTGCTCTTTGTCGGGCAATCATCGCTTAGTTAGAGATGTGAAAAATGGTCGTGGAGGTTTTGATTTTCTATCAGCCAATCAGCGCTTAGCTAGGAGTAGGAAATAAAAAGCTGTAGGTTTTAAGAGATCAAATTAGCCAATCAGCATTGGGCTGAGGGCAAGAGATGCCAGGAGATTTACACAATGAATGGTGTACAAATGTACAAAATGAATATCTCGACGATGGTGATGTTTCGTGATTCTGGAAGTTGTTTAATCGAACACGGAGGAAAATTTGAATATTGTGATACTTGTTTCGTGATTCTGGAAGAAGTTTAATCGAACAAGGAGGAAAATTTAAATATGGGTTGGTTGAATATTTTGGGAGATACAGAAATAAGAAAAATGTGAGCATTATGAAATACCACTAGCATATTTGTCTTTGTTGTTCAGTTGCTTATTACTGACACACCTTGTATTGCTCACCAAGTGTGTTTAATCGATTTCCGCTTTTGACTCCATCAGTTTGGCTTTTATGCTACAGTATGGCGTATCCAATAGTATCCATTAGCAAAATCCGAGAACAGGGATTAGAGTAAAATATTCGCCGTCTTTGGGAATAAGTGCCCTCCAGAATGTAGGAGACAATGGTTCAGAACAATGACCATATTGTATATTTTGCACATGGATGAATTGTACTTTTTGGACAAATTCTCTCATGTACTTCAATGCATTATTTCTGTTTTATAAAGGCTTAGAGAGATAGACAGCTAACTTTAAGTGATGTAAGAAATCATAGTTCGTTTTTTCAATAAGATGAAACTGGCAATCTAAGGGATGCTGAATTAAAATTTCTGGTAACGGACGAAAATTGAGGAAAATTCAGAAGCGGACAATGTGGTGAACAGAAATTTTGGACCCTCTTTTTTACTTTCTGCTGCTTTGACAGAGAAAAAGCTGAGTTTTCGCTGAGTTGGATTGTTACCTCTGCTTTTCCAGCATCCGAGCTCTGCCAATCCTTTTGTTCGCTTCTGCATTTTTTCTACCTAAAAATACTGGCTCGTTAAAACAAAGCAACCTTCCTTATATTGCTGAATCGATGGAAAGATACTTCACAGAACATTTTTAATATTTGGTCCAGATAGGACGCCAAACCAGTAAGCATTATTGATGCTTATTTGCTCTATACAAATCAATGCACTGACTCAAAAAAAGAACTTTAAATTTATGCGACCACTAAAAATGTAACCAAATCAGTCAACAACGTGCTTACACGACAAATCGGGCATCACTCGGTTACTCATTTTCTGTTACCCAATCCTTCTCTGTCAATCTCTCCTTCCCTGTCACTCCCCCCAGTCTCTGTCACTCTCCCCCAGTCTCTATCACTCTATCCTTCTCTGTCACTCTCCCCCAGTCTCTGTCACTCCCCCAGTCTCTGTCACTCTCCCCCAGTCTCTGTCACTCTCCCCCCAGTCTCTGTCACTCCCCGTCTCTGTCACTCTCTCCTTCTCTGTCACTCCCCCGTCTCTGTCACTCTCTCCTTCTCTGTCACTCTCTCCTTCTCTGCCACTCTCTCCTTCTCTGTCACTCTCTCCTTCTCTGCCACTCTCTCCTTCTCTGTCACTCTCTCCTTCTCTGCCACTCTCTCCTTCTCTGTCACTCTCTCCTTCTCTTCCACTCTCTCCTTCTCTGTCACTCTCTCCTTCTCTGTCACTCCCCCGTCTCTGTCACTCTCTCCTTCTCTGTCACTCTCTCCTTCTCTGCCACTCTCTCCTTCTCTGTCACTCTCTCCTTCTCTGCCACTCTCTCCTTCTCTGTCACTCTCTCCTTCTCTGCCACTCTCTCCTTCTCTGTCACTCTCTCCTTCTCTTCCACTCTCTCCTTCTCTGTCACTCTCTCCTTCTCTGCCACTCTCTCCTTCTCTGTCACTCTCTCCTTCTCTGCCACTCTCTCCTTCTATGTCACTCTCCTTCTCTGTCCCTTAGCGAAGTCACTGATTGAAAGATCCAGCTAGCGTGCATTTGGTCTAAACAAACAGGCATAAAAGTCGCTCGTATCAGATCTTGACAGAAAATCTTTCCAGTAACTTCGATCTCAAGCTGTTCATCATGCATAGTGAGGCCAGTGCGCGGCCAAATCAAAGTCTCTCAGCTCACACGCGCAGACAGGCAAAGTGACAAATTATCGATTTTTGCCCTACACTTTCTTATCTTTGACTACTCATTCGAGTGTACCGTGTCCGGGGCCACAAAGTTATAATTATCATAATTGATTTACTGTCTTATTGACAATAATGTCAATATTTGTGCTTTTTGTTACGAAACTAAAGAAAAATTATCACGGCTTGAAGGCTTATTTTCGCTTCTTGCTGCGAAGTTGACATGCACTGCCAGCTAAATAACTTAACGGTTCCGTTTTAAAGCTTTGGAATTCTAACCGAGAGGTCGGGGATTCGAATCGCAGTTCGGTGGGATATGGCGGCCTGCCCAGTCCATGGACTGAAAGTTGTATACAGCATTCGGAAGAGCCGCACAATAACCGCCCTCTCACCTATTATCTGTCACTCTCACCTTTATCTGTCACTCTCACCTTTATCTGTCACTCTCACCTTTATCTGTCACTCTCACCTTTATCTGTCACTCTCACCTTTATCTGTCACTCTCACCTTTATCTGTCACTCTCACCTATATCTGTCACTCTCACCTTTATCTGTCACTCTCACTGATATCTGACACTCTCACTATTATCTTTCATCACTCTCACATACATCTGTCACTCTTACATATATCTGTCACTCTCACATATATCTGTCACTCCAAAAATATCTGCCATCACTCTCACATATATCTGTCACTCCAAAAATATCTGCCATCACTCTCACTAATATCTGTCACTCTCACATATATCTGTCACTCTCACAATTATCTGTCACTCTCACAAATATCTGTCACTCTCACAATTATCTGCCATCACCCTCACTAATATCTGTCACTCTCACTGATATCTGTCACTCTCACAATTATCTGTCACTATCACAAATATCTGTCACTCTCACAATTAACTGCCATCACTCTCACTAATATCTGTCACTCTCACAAATATCTTCCATCACTCTCACTGATATCTGACACTCTCACTATTATCTGTTATCACTCTCACTATTATCTGTTATCACTCTCACTATTATCTGTTATCACTCTCACTATTATCTGTTATCACTCTCACTATTATCTGTTATCACTCTCACTATTATCTGTTATCACTCTCACTATTATCTGTTATCACTCTCACTATTATCTGTTATCACTCTCACTATTATCTGTTATCACTCTCACTATTATCTGTTATCACTCTCACTATTATCTGTTATCACTCTCACTATTATCTGTTATCACTCTCACATATATCTATCAGTCTGTCTCTTCTCCTCCCTCACAGATAATAATTAGATAAATTGACATGAACAAGCCGATAAAAACTTTGAAGTTATTGGCTGCCCTAGGTAACAAAACTCACCAACAAAAAAAGAAGCTAACAAATTTCATTTTCGAAGCCAGCGTTATTAGATATCATTAGAGATCACATCTAACAATTTAGCTGAATGGCACCAGGTAGGGTGAGGGATGGGTTGGGAGAGGTGGTAAAATTATCAATAAAAATGTTTCACAAAAACAGCGACTCGCCAACGCAATTAAGCCAAACGACATCAAAGGATTTCCGCCGCTTTGTCAAACTGCAGCCGTTTAAATAGACAGATTAGGTAAAAAATGCCTGCGCGAACTCACCTGTTTGAGATAACGATGTCCGGAGTCCAAATTGCGCTCGATGGGATATGCAAATTTGTGGTGCCGTTGTACTCCAGCGGATCCCACCTGAGGTACTCGTCTGTCCAGCGCTGCAATTCATGCAATATAATATAATAGAATAGAATAGAATAGAATATAATATAATATAATATAATAGAATAGAATAGAATAGAATAGAATAGAATAGAATAGAATAGAATAGAATAGAATAGAATAGAACAGAATAGAATAGAATAGAATAGAATAGAATAGAATAGAATAGAATAGAATAGAATAGAATATACTATAACAGAATAGAATATAATAGAATAGAATATAATAGAATAGAATATAATAGAATGGAATAAAATAGAATAGAATAGAATAGAATTGAATAGAATAGAATATAATAGAATAGAACAGAATAGAATAGAATAGAATAGAATAGAATAGAATAGAATAGAATATACTATAACAGAATAGAATATAATAGAATATAATATAACAGAATAGAATATAATAGAATAGAATAGAATAGAATAGAATAGAATGGAATAAAATAGAATAGAATAGAATTGAATTGAATAGAAAAGAATAGAATAGAACAGAATAGAACAGAACAGAATAGAATAGAATAGAACAGAATAGAATAGAGTAAATTAGAATAATCGAATATAATATAATAGAAAGGGATAGAATAGAATAGAATAAAATAGAATACTATAGAATTAATAGAATTGAAAAGGAAACAATAGATCAGATTGGAATACAATAGAATAGGTTAGTTGAATTGGGTGATTTAAACTGAGATAGAAGCGGAAAGGAATTGAATATAACTGAGTTGACCATTATAGAACGGTGGAACGGTGCCATGAATCTAAATACAGGACACTGCCTGACCGGCTCATCCCATTCGCTTCCACTTGTCTATAGCAGCTGAGTTTTTACTCATAAAGTACAAATCTTGCTTTGAGCACAAGGCTGAGCACAAAACTGCTGTCAACTGTCTAACCAGACCAATTTGCAGCAGCAGCAATTTACCCGACAGAGATGGAAGCAGACAGTTTCAGTGACAAAAACCAACATAATTGACGTAATTGTTTTCCCGTCGGAACTTTTTTAAGAACCTGGGTAAGAAACTAGAATCTTACTCGTAGCATTAAGAATTAACAAGAAGAAGACCTGGCAGTTCTGTCAAAGGAGGAATCGAATATATAAACCGTGTAAGGCCACGGAGAGCTTAATAAAGAAGCAGATCACTCACCAATCTAATCGACATCAAAGCCGAAAATGTCTGATGCTTCTCGTCCTGAAATTTGACACCATTCTCAGAAGTCAACGTCGGCAACTGATTGTTATTTTTATTCAATCATTTAATATAGCTTGCACTTTTATCTAGATGGCTTTGTGCGCTGGGAATAGACATAAATAGCGTGTCTTGATAAGCTTTGCGGGCAACAAACTGTGAACTCGAAAAGAATTACATCAAACACCTACAGGACAAACACTAAATTCGAACAGGATTACATCAAACACATTCAGGACAAACACTAAACTCGAACAGGATTACATCAAACACATTCAGGACAAACACTAAACTCGAACAGGATTACATCAAACACCTTCAGGACAAACACTAAACTCGAACAGGATTACATCAAACACCTTCAGGACAAACACTGAACTCGAACAGGATTACACCAAACACATTCAGGACAAACACTAAACTCGAACAGGATTACATCAAACACCTTCAGGACAAACACTAAACTCGAACAGGATTACATCAAACACCTTCAGGACAAACACTAAACTCGAACAGGATTACATCAAACACCTTCAGGACAAACACTAAACTCGAACAGGATTACACCAAACACATTCAGGACAAACACTAAACTCGAACAGGATTACATCAAACACCTTCAGGACAAACACTAAACTCGAACAGGATTACATCAAACACATTCAGGACAAACACTAAACTCGAACAGGATTACATCAAACACCTTCAGGATAAACACTAAACTCGAACAGGATTACATCAAACACCTTCAGGACAAACACTAAACTCGAACAGGATTACATCAAACACATTCAGGACAAACACTAAACTCGAACAGGATTACATCAAACACCTTCAGGACAAACACTAAACTCGAACAGGA
This sequence comes from Macrostomum hystrix, assembly GCA_950097015.1. Taxonomy (NCBI): domain Eukaryota; kingdom Metazoa; phylum Platyhelminthes; family Macrostomidae; genus Macrostomum; species Macrostomum hystrix. The sequence continues at coordinate 4,606,069 of CATNEN010000025.1, read as the reverse complement.
TTACATCAAACACCTTCAGGACAAACACTAAACTCGAACAGGATTACATCAAACACCTTCAGGACAAACACTAAACTCGAACAGGATTACACCAAACACATTCAGGACAAACACTAAACTCGAACAGGATTACATCAAACACCTTCAGGACAAACACTAAACTCGAACAGGATTACATCAAACACATTCAGGACAAACACTAAACTCGAACAGGATTACATCAAACACCTTCAGGATAAACACTAAACTCGAACAGGATTACATCAAACACCTTCAGGACAAACACTAAACTCGAACAGGATTACATCAAACACATTCAGGACAAACACTAAACTCGAACAGGATTACATCAAACACCTTCAGGACAAACACTAAACTCGAACAGGATTACATCAAACACCTTCAGGACAAACACTAAACTCGAACAGGATTACATTAAACACATTCAGGACAAACACTAAACTCGAACAGGATTACATTAAACACATTCAGGACAAACACTAAACTCGAACAGGATTACATCAAACACATTCAGGACAAACACTAAACTCGAACAGGATTACATCAAACACATTCAGGACAAACACTAAACTCGAACAGGATTACATCAAACACATTCAGGACAAACACTAAACTCGAACAGGATTACATCAAACACATTCAGGACAAACACTAAACTCGAACAGGATTACATCAAACACATTCAGGACAAACACTAAACTCGAACAGGATTACATCAAACACCTTCAGGACAAACACTAAACTCGAACAGGATTACATCAAACACATTCAGGACAAACACTAAACTCGAACAGGATTACATCAAACACATTCAGGACAAACACTAAACTCGAACAGGATTACATTAAACACCTACAGACCTAAATAAACTCACTCACTAAAAACACAACGGCCGCAAACTCACAGTGTCCAGAATGTGAAACAGGGCCACAGCAATGTGCACCCGAATCTGCGTGCTGTCGTTCACTACGGGCCTCGAGGTCCGGTCGTAGCCGCACAGCAGAGCCTCTTTAGCTGCCTGCTCATTTGAGCAGCGCCGGCGCTTGCAGTGGTCGGCGCACTCCGCTGTGAGTCGAGTCCCCCCTGCGCGCATGAAACAGCATCATTGCCCTCCCTTGGACAGCCATTGTGCCCTCCCTTGGACAGCCATTGTGCCCTCCCTTGGACAGCCATTGTGCCCTCCCTTGGACAGCCATTGTACCCTCCCTTGGACAGCTGTGATGTCCTCAATTTGACAGCTATCGTGCCCTCCTTGGACAACTGTGATGTCCTCCCTTGGACAGCTGTGATGTCCTCCCTTGGACAGCTGTGATGTCCTCCCTTGGACAGCTGTGATGTCCTCCCTTGGACAGCTGTGATGTCCTCCCTTGGACAGCTGTGATGTCCTCCCTTGGACAGCTGTGATGTCCTCCCTTGGACAGCTGTGATGTCCTCCCTTGGACAGTTATCGTATCCTCCCTTGGACAGCTGGGATTTCCTCCCTTTGACTACTGTCGTGCCCTCCCTTGGACAGCTGTCGCGCCCTCCCTTGGACAGCTATCGTATCCTCCCGGCTGACCGGCATGACCGGCACTCACCCTCCGAGCCGGCCATTCCCGAGTGTCCCGTGTCGGAGTTACGGTTGGACGCCGCCGTTCCAAGATTTTTCGCTCTAGAGGCCCCGGCCATGTCTGTCAGGCTGATGAGCTGGGCTAGGGCCAGCAGCAGCAGGCAAAGCCCCAGAGTCAACTGCATGCCTAATTTCCTGTGTTCTCAAACAGATTCGATAGACTCCTCTTTATCCCTTTTCTACTCTTTACTAATGCAGAATTCTGGCGATAATCCTGGACTCTAGCCCGGAGCCTATAGAAATGCGTCACTAACACTGGGTAAGAGGGGCTAAGCCGTACTTAATCGTGAGAAAATCTGTATCCCAAACTTGTGCTTGGCCAGCATTGTGATTGGCCACCGGCTCATACAAGGCAAAGCATTCAGTTGCAATCCTAGAACTGTGCGCATTACTTGCAGTAGTTAGATCCGGTTCGGTGAGAGCTGCGAGAACAGTAAGATAAGACTCGTACTGTACCGCTGTTAGTAGCATTTTTGGTTGTTATCCTTCTAGTTTTAAAACAACGGGGCTTCTTCTTCCACTTTTTGTGCGTCGAAAGCTACTTATCAGTTCTGCTACTGTGTAATGGGATGTAATGGGGTCAGAGCTTCGGACCAATTAAAAACAAATTGTAATCTTGAATTTAAAGAAACAATTTCTCATTCAGCGATGAAGATAGCTGATAAAATCATTAAAATCATAAAATTTGCAATTCACTCACATCATCGTTCATGAGATACCGCAACAGGTCGCATTGTATTTAGCTTCATGAAAAGTATTTGCGAATGCTCACAAGCATGTTAATTAAGACCACGACGACTGGGGTGCATGAAATCAAGCGAGGCAACAGCTGCTAGGGAGGAGAAATATTATTTACAATGCTCGACTTAAAGAGGCCAATCTTCCCTACCTTGTCTTCTGAGGAGGCGCATTATATATGCATTAATATTAACGGATAGCAGAAGAATGAGAACCCTATCAACTTCAAAGGACCAATTTGAAAAAGTTTTTAAAAAATTATAAAATTACGAGGAGCGCTAGAAGAGGGGTTGAGTGGCAGAGCGGTTAACGCGTTTGCCTCTCGCACCAAGGTCCCTAAGTTCGATTCTACGGCGAGGCCACATTTATTTGAGGCGCAGCCGCGGAGAGAAGGCTTGAGGGCTTGTCGTGCAATTGACGCCCTTGTGGGCCAACCTCCAAGGCACAGTGAAGTGTACACTGCCTGACGATGAGAAGGTCAGGGCAGATGTAAACACCTGTGTGAGCGTATGCTCAGGAGTCAGCAGAATGGGCAGAATTGGACTGCGGGTCTATTGTCACCAAAAAATGTGCCATAGCAACATTTTTCCGGATTTCTCATAAAAATTTATCACGTCTGACCTCCAAAGGAAGATTTACAAATGCGATAGTCACAGTGTCTACACCACAATGTAGTGCAAATCGTAGGGATCTGTCCAGAGGTCGCCAGGCAGCCTCCGCTGTGCCGCCTTAGAGCGAGAGGGCGTCGCCGGCGGTCGCATCGCCCCCAACGGCTGCATCTCAAGCAGCGTTTCATTTCCGCGTTCCGCTACTGGCGCTGACGGAGCTCTGAAGTGCAACAGCGGCGTCCTCGGCTGCTGCTGGCTAGTGGCTGCTCGTGGTGGCGGCGGAGGGCGACGCGTCGACGGCGGCGGCAGCACGAGCTGGGCGTACACCACTCGATCTGGCGATGATTCGGACGCCGCCGACCGGCGGAGGAGTTCCTCAATGGTGTCCGGCGATGGCTGGTTTAGCAGTTTCGTGTAGCTGCAACGCGACGACGTTGCCGCTACGGAGGCCGATGGCACGGAAGCGCGACGGCTGCGCCATTCGGTGTAGTCGCCGCTGGCTACTGCGGCAGTGACCGCAACGGCCGGCGAACGCAAACTCCGACGCAAGCAGACTTCGGCTTTGAGCTCGGTTGAAGCACCGTCGGCTGTCTTCTCTGACTCAACGAAGTCAACCAGAGGCGATACTCGATCCTCCTCAACTAGACGGCACAACTGGCTCTCCCGGCGTCGACTTCTCGGCGGCGGAGTTGGGGCTAACTGGACGCTGCTGCTGCTGCTGTTGCTGCCGCTGCCGCTAGCGCTGTCATCGCGGCTTCGACGGTCTCGCTCACCAGTCTCGCTGTCCACACTGTCGCTGGCTTTGCTACTGGCTGTCGGAGTCGACCTGGCCAGCAGTTGAGGTGGCGGTGGTGGAATCACCGTTGCGGAGGCGGCCAGGGTGGCCACGGTCGCCGCTCTGCCGGGCGGAGTCGGTGGGCCTGACGGGTAAGAGTAGTAGACGTCTGCACCACCGCCGGCCGCCACCTCCGACAGAGGCCGATCCTCGTCGTCGACTTCCGCCTCCTCATCCGCGGCGGCAGCCTCAGCTTCTCCCCCATCCGTCTCATCTGGCTTGTAGTTGTAGTTCTCGTCAATGTCCAGCCGGCGCTGCTGAGCGCAGAGACGCGCCAGGGCGGCTACGAGAGCCAGCGGCAGCGCGGCGAAGGCCAGCCAGCGAAGCCGACGCAGCAGCCATTCGGTGGTGGACTGGGCCCCTCTGGAGCCGTCGCTGCTACCCCAGCCGGTCAGATTGCCGCCGCCGAAGCCGCCAACTGGGCAACGGTTCGGCTCATCGAAAGAGTCGAAGCAGTCGTCATTCTGAGAGCAGGCACCGTGCGCGATGCAGACTCCGTCCGGTTGCTGACTGCGCTGGCACCAGACGTGGCCGTGCTGACGGCAGAGCTCCCGTCTGATCGTCTGGTTCAGGTCCTCCCTGAAGCGGGCGTAGGCGGCCGCGGTAATGTTGACTGGGTTCTGCAGCCTGGCCGGTGCGCTGCTGTTCCAGAAGAGGCGGACGTATCTGCGGGTTTAGGAGCGGAAGCATGTTTTGCGTCTTGAGATTCGCTTTACAAACACGCGTGTGGTAGATGTGTCCGACGGTGAGCAAGCCAGAACAGAGCCGCTACAGATTGCTCGTAGCTCTGTTCTGATTGTAGACTGGTGGTTGGAGCTGCTGACCAGGAGGTTCGGAGTTCGAATCTCCGCTCGTATTTTTATCCCTGAGCAGAGGTACTTAAATTACGGATTGTATAAGTTGTGTGTGTGGCTTTCTCCCCCAGTCCATAGACTGAACAGTTGTACGCAGCCTTATGATTAGCTGCAGGGATGATGGGCCGAGCAGTAAAAGCATCGGACGCTCGCACCAAGGTTCCGAGTTCGGTTCCCCGGCGAGGCTGTAATCACTTGAGCCGATGAGCTGCTGAGAAGAGTTGGGGGCCAACCCTGTGTAATTGTTTGCCTGCGTACGGTACCAGCATGCGTGTGTGCTCAGGAGTCAGTGGAATGGGCACAAATGCCTCGCACTGGCAGTGAATCTACTGTCACCGAATGACGGGCTAGCGGCCACAGCTCTAGCTTATAACTCTTAAGCTGCTCATGTTTGTCTCTGTGTCTAGATCGTGCTCACCTGTAATTCAGATACAGCACAACAGGATACTGGTGCGAATTGTGGCTGAGGTCGATCCGCTGGTCATTGCCCACCCTCATGGCGTGCCTGTTCTCATAGTCGGTGTTCACCACCCACAGGAACTGTCCCGGTGCCAGCCTGGTCACCCGGAGTCGCATAAACCAGAACCCGACTCCACGAGCATCTTCAACAGGCGCTCCGAATGGTACTAGGGGAGTGCGGCAGATCTTCCTGCGACCAGGCGGCGATGGCGCCGTCGTCAACTTGAAGTAGCCCTCGACTGGGATGACCTCAGGCGCCGCGCGATCGCAGTCATCATCGATGCCAGGAGCGCTTAGGTGGTGCAACACCCTCGTTGGCATTTCCGACCAGATTTCGTCTAGAAGAAACAGAGCCTGTCCTTCACCTGGCAACCGCATAGCAACGGCGCCTAAGAGAAGCGGAAGCAGCAACGAAGTAGACATTGTTATTGTAGATCTCGCTCGGCCTGCCGTGATATTGCGGCAAGTTCTGTAAAAATAAAATTCAAGTAGAAACAACCATGAAGATTTAGCTAAGAACTGAATCTTCTGTTGGTTTAGGCGAAGGCCGATTGAACTCTCAAGTAGCCAATGGGAGACTGTACGATCGGATTGCCTGTTGCGTCCAAAACTAGAAAGACTATGTGTGGTTTTTTCTATATTCTTCTAAAATATTCAACCAATCGCCATTCAAATTCAGAATGGGGGCTAAATTTTTCCCTGTATTCGATTAAATAACTTCCAGAATCACAAAACATTGGCATCGTCCAGATATTCAAAGATATCTCGAAGATGCTGACGTCGGACGGCTTTGAAAGTTCATTGTAAAGGGTGGAAAATTTCGATCGAAATTATGGACTTTCAAGAAAATCGGTCATTCGGTTTGGGAGCTACCGTGAAGTAGGGAGTGGGTATTCTACTGTTAAGAATTTGCCTCCTGATTAACCTTGGCCCTACAACCGTGTCTGTGGCAATTAAGACGCTGTAGAAATTGTGCTCCTGCGTTGAATACTGGGTTTGCTGCTGGCCAGAGATAATTCCTGATCTGAAGTCTACAAGCCGTATTTCCAAGTGATGCGTCCAGCAATGGACTGGCATTGGTCAGTTGCCAGGTGCTAAAAAAGAAGACTTTGGCAGCAGTCTATCAGGATCCTTTCCTAACGACTCTGCAACGAGATTAAGTGTGGAAAGAGAAAGAGACTGTACTTTAAACATTTTTTTACTAAAACAAGAGATTGATTTTTTCTGCCGAGGTAGGTAAAGATGGAACTAAGACAATTAGAAGGTCTTGCATGATCAGACACAATGATTGTTTATGGCGCTGATCAATGAGTTGCTGAAGCGGAGGGATTTTCACTGTTGACAGTTGGGCCAGTGCTGTGCATATCGGAGGTGCCAATAGACACAGATACATCTTGGACCAATCGATGCAGCCACACAGTCGTCAGATGTCAGATGCATATGATCATTGTTGCTAGGCTAATGTAATCCCATGCTTTCCAGGTGTTTGGCTGTCCAGGAAGCTGAATAAAATCTGAATGGATGCAGATCAACCGGAAATTAACCGAAAAATTGACGACTAAGGACTAATTTGCATCGATCGTCATACATGGTTGAAGGGCAGAGAGGTCAGGATATCGAATCTCAGCCCGATGTACATCCAGCCCAACTGAATTAACTGTCTTTTCTGTCTGTATATCTATAGCTATAAAATTCAAGAATTAGAGTCAATTTCTAATAGACTTTTTAGAACTAACAATGCAACTGTTTAAGCAAGAAAACGGCTAGAAAAAAGTTGATTCGGATGCACAAGTTCTGATGCGACCGGATGCGCAGCGTTTGCACTTTTCCAGCCACCAACAGGCTCTGCTTGCTTAGCAACAGTTACTATCTGCCAATACTCTGCGGAGGCGGGAGTGATGCGTGGATGGTGGGGCAAAGTGACTCACGCGGTGCGGCGTGACTCAGCAGCGCAGAGCGTAGATTAATTTTGGCGGCTGATGTCAAGACAGCGGATTAAAGGATTTAGCTGCTAGCTTATGGTCAGAACTGCAGTCCCAAATCCCCAGTAGCATGTTTCTAGCTATTCAGAAAAATTCCAAAGCTGACGTAAAAATGCAACTCTTACCTTTAATTAATTTGAGTTATTGTGCCGTCCTTAAGCATTTTTCTACCAGGTAGTCTTGAAGGAAAATTGAAGGAACGGGAGGGTCGGCGTCCAAGGGTTGGGGATTAGGGATCAAGGATCCCAACGCGGCGAGGGACCTGCCAGTTTGGAAGGCTTAAACGACCTATTTTTCTCGCGTTTCTCTCCTCTCTCTCGATCTTTTCCGTCCTCTCTTTCAACTACAGTTGTGTGTGGGGGATAATTTGGACACGAAGGAGAGAGGACTAGGTAGGGAGAAGGCTGAGGTTGGCAGGGTGGAATCGGATTGGAGGAGAATAAGAGATTGGCGCATGGAGATAGGGACGGCGAAAACCGTGCGGGCCTTGTGTCGGAACGCTGGTTTTGCGTGAAAAATCAACTGGTACCCACCACCAAAAATGCCTTGAACTAACACACTCACACACACACACACACACACACACACTCACACACACACACACACACTCACACACAATGGAAAAGCCGTACGCAGTATGGTAATGGTAGAAAACTAAAGGAAAAGCAGGAAATTAAAGCAAATGGATGGCCGCTTCTACTCTGCTTGCTTTGCTGCCTGGATTTCGATGGAAGTAGGAGGAGTTTAAGGCGTGACGGACGCTCCGAGAAAAGCTTAGGGAGTTTTCTAAGGCGAAAAATCCCTATACTCGAAGATCATTTTTCTTGGTTTGGTTTTCTTTCTTGATCATATCATTGCCCCTGAACCCAACAATCTACCCTGCAATCTCACTCCCCTCACCCCACCCTACAGTCTCACTCCCCTCACCCCACCCTACAGTCTCACTCCCCTCACCCCACCCTACAGTCACACTCCCCTCACCCCACCCTACAGTCACACTCCCCTCACCCCACCCTGCAATCTCACTCCCCTCACCCCACCCTACAGTCTTACTCCTCTCACCCCACCCTACAGTCTCACTCCCCTCACCCCACCCTACAGTCACACTCCCCTCACCCCACCCTACAGTCACACTCCCCTCACCCCACCCTACAGTCTCACTCCCCTCACCCCACCCTACAGTCTCACTCCCCTCACCCCACCCTACAGTCTCACTCCCCTCACCCCACCCTACAGTCACACTCCCCTCACCCCACCCTACAGTCACACTCCCCTCACCCCACCCTACAGTCTCACTCCCCTCACCCCACCCTACAGTCTCACTCCCCTCACCCCACCCTACAGTCACACTCCCCTCACCCCACCCTACAGTCACACTCCCCTCACCCCACCCTACAGTCTCACTCCCCTCACCCCACCCTACAGTCTCACTCCCCTCACCCCACCCTACAGTCACACTCCCCTCACCCCACCCTGCAATCTCACTCCCCTCACCCCACCCTACAGTCTTACTCCTCTCACCCCACCCTACAGTCTCACTCCCCTCACCCCACCCTACAGTCACACTCCCCTCACCCCACCCTACAGTCACACTCCCCTCACCCCACCCTACAGTCTCACTCCCCTCACCCCACCCTACAGTCTCACTCCCCTCACCCCACCCTACAGTCTCACTCCCCTCACCCCACCCTACAGTCACACTCCCCTCACCCCACCCTACAGTCACACTCCCCTCACCCCACCCTACAGTCTCACTCCCCTCACCCCACCCTACAGTCACACTCCCCTCACCCCACCCTACAGTCTCACTCCCCTCACCCCACCCTACAGTCACACTCCCCTCACCCCACCCTACAGTCACACTCCCCTCACCCCACCCTACAGTCTCACTCCCCTCACCCCACCCTACAGTCTCACTCCCCTCACCCCACCCTACAGTCACACTCCCCTCACCCCACCCTGCAATCTCACTCCCCTCACCCCACCCTACAGTCTTACTCCTCTCACCCCACCCTACAGTCTCACTCCCCTCACCCCACCCTACAGTCACACTCCCCTCACCCCACCCTACAGTCACACTCCCCTCACCCCACCCTACAGTCTCACTCCCCTCACCCCACCCTACAGTCTCACTCCCCTCACCCCACCCTACAGTCTTACTCCTCTCACCCCACCCTACAATCTCACTCCCCTCACCCCACCCTAAAGTCTAACTCCTCTCACCCCACCCTACAATCTCACTTCTCTCACCCCACCCTGCAATCTCACTTCTCTCACCCCACCCTACAATCTCACTTCTCTCACCCCACCCTGCAATCTCACTCCCCCACCCCACCCTACATATTTTAGATGCTATAATAGTTTTGCACTATTTTTTACTGCCTACAAGATTGCCTATTAGTAAGTGCTGCGAAAATGAAGCGAATGGCAGGTTTTCGTTGCGACAGTTAATTTCGCTTCATCCACGCGTCTGTTTATCCCTCTCGTTCCATTCCGCTTTCGCATTTTTTGCACCCAAACGGTTCTATTGCAGACCGACAGTCAGAATAAATTAAACCAAGCAGCGAATAGGGCCTTTAGCTTCATATATAAAAACGAATTGCTGAAAAAATACTGCTACAATATTTGTGCCACGAAAATTTCTGCTTTTCTATATTAATAGTACATTTGAATTCGCTTTGCATCTAGCCAATTGACTGAGGGGTAGAATGGATTGCTAGTCTATCCAGCCGATTGACTGAGGGGTAGAATGGATTGCTAGTCTATTCAGCCGATTGACTGAGGGGTAGAATGGATTGCTAGTCTATCTAGCCGATTGACTGAGGGGTAGAATGGATTGCTAGTCTATCTAGCCGATTGACTGAGGGGTAGAATGGATTGCTAGTCTATCTAGCCGATTGACTGAGGGGTAAAATGGACTGCTAGTCTATCTAGCCAATGGACTGAGGGGTAGAATGGATTGCTAGTCTATCTAGCCAATTTACTAAGGGGTAGAATGGATTGCTAGTCTATCCAGCCGATTGACTGAGGGGTAGAATGGATTGCTAGTCTATCTAGCCGATTGACTGAGGGGTAGAATGGATTGCTAGTCCATCTAGCCAATGGACTGAGGGGTAGAATGGATTGCTAGTCTATCTAGCCGATTGACTGAGGGGTAGAATGGACTGCTAGTCTATCTAGCCAATGGACTGAGGGGTAGAATGGATTGCTAGTCTATCTAGCCAATGGACGGAGGGGTAGAATGGACTGCTAGTCTATCTAGCCAATGGACTGAGGGGTAGAATGGATTGCTAATCTAGCCAATTGACTCAGGGTAGATTTGATATCGAGAAAGCCTATACAAGAGTACAGAATCAGAGCATAGTTACTTTTTTTGTGCGACAAAGTATACAAATCCAGGTACCATCATGTATCTCTATATGGCCTACTGTTGTCGCTTTCAATTTATTCTCTCTCAATTCTTCCAGCCGCTCATCCCGGCACAGTCAGCAGTGACAATGGGCCGACTAAGGTGCGCACATGTCATTCACAATGGACTACATAGTCGGGTGCAGATATCGGGGAAAGCCTTCGTTATTCAATATGGACTCTTTGTTCCGCTATTTTCTGACAGACTGTGACAGACCATCTGTCATCGGATTGGACAGCTAGCTCGCATCGATTCTTAAAGTTTGCACGAGATCAGTGCACGTGATTTTGGGATTTGCACGAAGACAGACATATGCGGGTAGGGGTTGTAGCCAAGTGGTTAATAATAATAATAATAATTGCAGGAGGGCTGCGGGCAATGACACATAATTTGGTGACACTAGACCCGCAGCCAGCGAGGAGGCAATACTGCCCATTTCGCTGACTCCTGAGCACACACGCACACAGATACCGTACGCAGGCACACGCTCATATACAGGTGTGTACATCTGCCCTGACCTTCTCATCGTCAGGCAGTGTACACTTCACTGTGCCTTGGAGGTTGGCCCTCAAGGGCGTAAATTGCACGACAAGCCCCCAAAGCCATCTCTCCGCGGCTGCGCCCCAAATAAATGTGGCCTCGCCGTGGAATCGAACTTCAGGACCCTGGTGCGAGAGGCAAACGCGTTAACCGCTCTGCCACCGACCCCCCCCCCTAGCCAAGTGGTTAGAGCTTAACTTGAAAGTCGGGGGTTCGATTCCTGACTGCACTGGAACAAGTAGCGTTTTTTTTGGCAAGATGCACCGTTTTTTTTAACTGTGAAAAGTGCATTCAAAGCCAACTATGGATGAGAGCGAAACCCTATTTGATTGTGGTACCGAAAATAAAAAACAAGTAGTGATCACAGTTACAAAATTGTGAGCACTCAATTAGCTAATACAGCTAATTGCGCAGCTAAAATGTTTCGTGTTGTCACAGGTTGAAACTGCATAGCAAAGAAGCTTGCTTCTCGCAAATTGCTTTCCTGATCCCACTTGCCGCACTGGAGCGAGAGAAAATGGCGGCCTGCGTCCAATCTACGCGTGCATTTTTCTCTAGTTTCTATTTGCAAAACCATGAAACCGACCGGTATATTGGCATACTAATTAGCATTTCTATATGGCGTCTATAGGATGCGACGCAGCTTATTGAGCACATTATATGCTGATAATTGATGGACTCAATTGTGTCGTTCATGTGAAGCTATAAATTATAAGCACTACAATTGTTGGTCCTTCGCGTTGCATATATTAACATAGCGTTCATAACACACTGATATCATGCCAGCATCAGAATCATTTTCATACCCCCTGTGTGCGTGCCTTGTGACAGACAAGTACCAGATGTGCATGGTTAACTTCTGTATGTAAAATATCGTCGTCATCACTTATTTTGATGTAAGACTCACTTCTGTATGTAGAATTTAGAAGAATAGTATCACTTCACCTGAACAAAAACTGTGTTGTAACGAAACAACATGCACTAAGTAATTAACTTTTTTGGTCTTAATCTAAATCCAAGACCCAGAATTTGTAAGGACCGCAAGCTACTCGACGTCATCGGGAACCACGCCCTCACCTGCAACCGCGGGATCGAGCGCTTCCGGGGTTTGGTGTGCTCAAATCGCGGCTCCGGGACTATATGGGGGAGGTCGGGGTCTCCAGCTGGTGCTGGAACCTGCAGTCTCTATGCACGCTACTAAATCTCTAATGCACGCATCATTTTCTCCTTAAATATCGCTATTTTTATTAGTCAATTGGATCTCATCAGTTGACATATGTCAATGTGAATATCAATCGTGCTGATTTAATAAATTTATCGTTTTAGCCTAAAGGCATATTCGCAAATTGCAAATATGCCATTAAACGAGGCTGAAACACACGATTCTACAGTCTTTTTACCGAAACATTCACTTTAACTTAATATAAATGTACAAAAACGAAACAGCTAAGGCTCAAGGACACTTAGGAGTTGACTACTCAAAGTAGGTCTATTCCTATAAGTGGTCCTTGCAAATTAAGGGCTCTTAAATCAACTCTTTAACTAAAACTATTTTAGACAAGCAAAAGGCAGAACCTAAAATGAAAAAATTCTAATATCTAGGGCGTGAATTTATAATGTTAATTATAAGCAGGAGGAGCCGCTTCTGTGGCGTATGCTGGAATTTAGTTTGGGGGGGATAACCAGCAGAAATATAAACATACCGGACTAAATAATGTCCTCTAGGGCTCTAGGAATTGACTACAATAAGTACATGGGAAATTTTGGGAAATGGGGGGATATATCCCCGTATCCCCCCCAGCATACGCCCCTGAGCGGCGTGCTCAGAAAAGTTTGGAGCGCGAAAACCTTTGTATTTTATAAAGCAGTGCAGAACATTAAATCGATTATAGAGAAAAAGAAGTATTTTTAAATAGCTCTGTCTTGTGTTAACCCTATGATCTGCTTGATTTAGTAGTAACTACTCAACCTTTGATTAAAATGTTTAATCTTATTTGGCACGAATTCAACTTGGATAGCGTGCTTTCCACGCGAGGCTTTTTGTAAGCCATTGTAAGGTTAAAAGCGCGATAATGCAATAAATCAATAATGCGCTGTTGTATCGATCATTTTGTGTCGTTAGGACGAGGCTCAGAGACATCAAACTATCTTGTGCAGTCAAATTTAAGCTTTGAATTTTTGTTTGTTTAAAATAGTCTTTTTCATAATGAACCTGTATATTGAATGTAGTACATTGCCATTGTTAATATCATTAGCATTGCCATTAAGCCTTAAGTTTATGACCATGACTGATATGACTGATATGACTTAAATGCCTATGGGCATAAGTGTAGCACAGAGCAGGTGCAGAGCAGAGCAGGTGAATAGGTGTTTTTTATATAGCTACTAAAGCACCCTACATTTATGCAAAGCTCTTTTATATGGCTTGGCTAGTTAATTTAAACTCACCTGGCTTTTTGGATCCTTGTGGTTTTCAGATCATCATTTTTATTCACTGTTGATGTGTAGCCCATTATAGTTTTTCTTAGTTCCTTGGGTTTAAATTTGTAGAAAAAGTTCTTTAAACAAGTTACTATTATATTCAAATTAGAAGTTTATGCTGTTTTAACTAAAAAGATAATCAATAATTTATTGCAATAAATAAGGATATGTAAATTTTAAGCTAAGAGTTTTGTTGTATAAATGCTAAATTATCATTTCCGATAAATAAATGAGACCCTAACAACCTAGAGTCATCTGAGCCAAAAGAGCAAAGAGCAAGTCAAGCCATGGTGATTAAGTCCATCAAGTGTCACAGAGGATAATTATGTGCAATTCAATATAGGATTCAGTGCCATATAAATTCCTGGAGGTACATCTAAGACAGGTTGCTGCTGGTTCTTTGCTTAAAGAATCTTTGCTTAAATTATTGCTTATGGCAATAATCTGGAACTTATTGCCAAGCTGTTGGTAAGCATGTTTCATTGAACATTTGCAATTTTAGGTTATCTTTTTTATAACTTGTCAAAAAGTTAAATTTATAATATTTTGTAGATAAAATATATTGTATTACTGATAAGCATTTTACTTTTTGTTTTAATATTTTAGATTACCATTGTGATTTCAAATTAATCCATTCCACTAAAGTTTTTCCAATTACTTATTGTCTATTGTTGAATAACTTTTGTAATAAATAATATTATGGCTTAGCTTACTATGAACTAAACTTTACATCATTGGCTATGCACACTTTGCATTGGTTTGGAAATCAATTTTATCCTTAATTTTTGTCCTTAATTGTACTGCTATGGCAATGGCAAATCTTTACTAATGCTATTTACCAGAAGCTATAAAGCATATTACATAGTAATTGTCTAGCTAGCTAGACCACCATTCTTAAATATTGGCCCAGCCAGACACCATAATACTAAATGGCTGGCTTGCAGACAATAGTACTTGGACACTTTATTGCTGAGTAGGCTGCCAAACAGGGAGCTCCAAATAGCCAAGTGATGAAGTGCCCAGCATGAGACTTAACTAATTGGGCACCACTCCACAGGCTATAAAGAGCTGCTTTTGTTCTTTACTCAGAAGCCCCTCTGTCAAGCCTTTGGATGGGTTTGCTTCAGTGCTCTTGCTCTCTATCTTCTTTTGAAGACCAACTTTGTCAATGACCGTCTATTGTTCCACCTTCTTTGGGTTGGTTGGACTAGCTACCCCGCATCTTTCTTTATATTCGTGGAAAAGTACACCATCTTTTCATTCAGCATTTTCATTCTAGTAGAGGGTTTGATGCCAAAAAACATTTTGTTATTAAGCTCTCGTTTAATACACGAGAAATGGTACGCTAGACTCAAATTCTCTTCGAGGAGTAAGGCGATATGTAGCATTTTTTAACGAAGAGTTGAAATAAAAAGGTGGGTCTTTTCTCTGTGTGTGAGAAAGACGTCTTGTTTGCCCTAGAAGTGTGTGGAGGCGTGTTCCAGACAGAGCATACCTGTTTGCCAGCCTGACTAACTGGAGTACTTCGTACCTGACCTATATCTAGAGTCTAATGTTAAACTACAACTCAATTTCGTCTATGATAGTCAGAAAAGCGTTAGTTTTTACTTTATTTTTAAACTGCTTTAACGAAAAGCGTCATTGGTTCGATTACCCCAGCAGTAAAAAAAGTGCTTGATTTAGAGTGCAAATGTTCTATCGTTTTCTAGAAGATTTCTTCGTTTGTTTTCTCTTGCTTTCTCTCTCTTAACTTCGACTGAGCCTATAGCTGCTATTGACAAACTGGGCACCCTTTGATACCCCCTAAACTAGACAATTAGGAGTTTGATAGTACAGCTATAGAAGATAAACAGAAAGTAATGAGACAAGCAAACACAGGAGCCAATTAAAGGTTTTAGCGCAGTGAGATTAATTGCACAAAAACAACAGGAAGAAAATTGAAGCCTCTCAGACAACAGTCGGTGGGGATTGCTGCTCCACCCCTGCAAGGCTAGGCTAATACTTGTCTGGGGTTTTTCTATTTTGTCGACTCGAAAAAGCGCATGTAATAAAGATAGGTCGCTTATATTTGCGCACGAGCCAGGGCCCTGTCTGCCAGCGACCCGATTCTGTAGCTTGCTCTTTTCTAACATCTTCCTGTCCTTGGATCTTGAGGCTTACCCCACCCCCCCGGGCACACGCACACACAACAAGGCACTGTTTTGCCTTTTCCCACTATATTTCTGCGTCTCCTTCTCTCCCTATTGCCTATTTTCGTCTCTCTCGTCTCCCTTAATCCCTCATCGTCGACCGGCTAGACATACGACCCCCCACTCTCTCTCTCCCTGTGTCTCCAGCTCAGCCTTCAGTAAGAGTGCATCAGGCCGCCCTATGAATATATATGTATATATTTATTTCTCCTATCTCCATGCGCCCCCCCTCTCTCTGTCCGTGCAGCTCCCTTCTGCATTCCACCCCCTCCACTGGTTTTTATAGACGCCCACCCCGTCTGCTAGCCTCCTATCCTCTCTTCCCCGCCGCTTCCTCGCCCCTTCTCCTTGGCGACTCCTCTCTATACTCAATCTAAGGGACTATTTTTCGCCCTTACTACGGGCCTGTTTTTTGTCTATTAAGCAAATTAAGCAAATTAGTTTTGCCTTAGAACTATTGCTAATAATGTATGTACGTTCAGTCTACAGAAACTCAAACATGCTGATTGTTGCTGAGCTGCAAAAGTACAATCATTTGCACTTTTGTAGATCTTCATTTCCGGTGTATAAATTATATTTTTTTCCGGAATTGGCACTGATATTTTCTATTTTGGGTTGTGCACTTTTAAGAATAATTATTGCCTAACAGTAACAACGCTGGAATTTGGAATGCAGACTAGTTAGGCTATATTCCTGCTTAGGCAAACTGTCTGTCTGTCAATTCCTGCCTATCCCGTCCTCCATGTCTCCAAACCATGCATGGCTTAGGTTTTATACAAAATTGAATGCACACACACACACACACACAGTCCCTTCCTCATCACTGCGTGTCGCTTGGCATGACTGCTGCAAAGTAGGTGCTTAGCAGTCATGTTTTAGGTTACTACTAGTGCGTCAACAATGAATATATTATGTCTAATACATTATTGATGGCTACGTATTTCTTCTTGCTCCTTCTTATGCTCAATCCTGACAGTATGTACGAGCGTATGAGATGCTGTATTACAATTGGCCACTATTTTTTTAGTTTAACTTCCTCTTTGTTGGCCTTCGTGGTTTCCTATTTGTACAATGGTCGTTCTTATTTCCTTTCTAAGCACAATGAGAGATGATGTTGACCAGGGGTATTTTTGTGTTGTATGTACAACACTAGGGGTCCCAAATCCCGGACATTTTACAATCCCGGGATCCCGGACAAAAAAATGACCCAATCCCGGGATCCCGGGCCAATCCCGGGATTGAACAAACAAATTTACCGGAAGCTTTCCATTGTCCAAAAAAACAAATTTCTCAACCAATTGAGCATCATTTGGGTTTCTTTCTACTTTCCAGCTTACACTGCATTGATAAAAGAGTTAAAGATAGTTCATATCACTTATCCTTGGTCACTTATTTCTTGTTGTCACAATTGTCACATTCCTTCCTTCCATCGATGGATTCGATGCAATATATTTCCATCCATATTTCCATTTCCAAGTACATAGAATTGACATTTGATTTGACACTATAGCAGTCAGCACGCAAGCTACTTTTTGTGGTCAGCAAAGTGGGCTCTTTTTTATCGTATCGTTGATTCAAAAAAATGTATTGCTTGCGTTGCCACTGCCAGTTTCCTTCCAGTTGTTTATCATTTCTATACAAGTTAAATTTTATAGGGATAACCCACCCCAAGGTCATGACTCATGAGTCTTGGCTTTCTAATCCTTGTGCGATGTTCAGCAGTGTTCAGTGTTCACTATCCATGTACAGTTGTACATACATACTAAACAACACCCTCCTCACCCCTTGGATTAGAAGGTTAGAAATTAGAACTGCATACACTGCGTTGGTGCCTCTGCCCCCAACACAGACAACCTCACGCACACAGAGGCGCAGACTCAGCAGAACCCAGTCCCCACCCCACCCCACCCCCTTTTTCTGCCTCATTTCTTTTCCTTAGTTGCGGGCATTCGGCGTGGCCCGGGCCAGTGGGCCCAGTCACCCCAGTGTCCATCTAGGCCATCGGCCATCGCCATGTGAATTCCAATCCCGTGTTTACCGGGATCCCGGACCCCTAATCCCGGGATCTCGAACACTAACAAAAAGCCGGGATCCCGGGGATCCCGGGATCCCGGGGATCCCGGGATCCCGGGATTGGGACCCCTATACAACACATTGTTTAGATGACTATGTCACAATCTAGCATCTGACTCTTCACCTATGCCCAAGATGTCATTTAATTCTGATAATTGTGAATTATAAACCTAGTACTTTATTACTTGATGTTGAACCCCCTCGTGTCTTAACATTTGAAACTAGCTAACAAAATATATATAGCTGGGTTAGCATTAGCTCCGTAGACCTAGTTAAAAATCTAGACATTTTTAGCTTGATGCCAAGAAAACTGGTATGGATGTGTAGAACAACCTGCATTAGGTAGTTATTTCTTTATTGGTCGCAATAACCTACAACTAGACTATTTCTAGCTTTACTCACCGCTCTCACACAGTGCAGTTGGTTTGTAAAAATTCAACTTTAACTCTCTACATAGGAGCACGCAATATGACCCGTGGTAGCAAAATTTAAGGCACATTGCTAATTCTCGACACATCTCGACACTAGAGCTACTGAACTACAGCTTTCTGCTCTCTGTCTATAAAGTTATAATACTCCTTAGTTTAGCCAAGAGGGCTTACAACTAAACTACAAGCAGCATGCAGTCTTAAATTGAAGTCAAGCCATCTCGCTTTTCGTTTTGTGCTTCAAAATGAAATAAGGCACTCGGTGACACTCACGCAGTCCTTCACAGCCATAATTCAACAGGTGCTCTAAGAACTACTATCGCCTTTCACTACAGAACTAGCTGGCTAAACTAGGAGAAATATTTCTTGAGAAGTTCACTAACTCTCTAAGCACAGTGCTTCTTCAGCCCACGCAATGGCTGATTTCTCACTGGCAGAGTAGAGTATGGAGTTCAAGAGTTGAGTCCGTTACTTCTTAATGCTCTCAAAATCTCTAACTTATCTTATTTTTTCCTAAACTTGATATATTTACGGTTAAGTTTTACACTAAATAGTTATTTAACCAAAATCAGTTTGCAAAGTACCCCACCCACCCCTATTTGGAAAATTATCCCCTCGGTTAGAAAATTATCCCCTCGGTTAGAAAATTATCTCCCAGGCTGGCAAATTATCCCTCAGATTTTGAGCACAAGAATACGCTATAATCTGGATCTTGCTTGTGTTGCAGTTTATACATATTGTAATATTGAATCGAAATTATAGAAAAAAACTACTCACTCTGCTACTTAAGTACATCCGAAATACCTGCCTACACAGGCTTGACTTACTTAAGGCTTGTCACGTGGTTCCTACTTAAATAGCAGTGCATGTATTATGCGGTTGTACTTTTCCTATTCTGTTAAGTGTGTCCTGTAAAGAAACTGTCCCACTGTCCCATTGCAAATTCCGAGGGATTATAGAACGGCAGTAAAGAGTGATTCAAGTTGAAAACAATTTGCTACTCAACTTTTGGTTGCGCCATTGTCTTCTCATTTGCGCTTTCATTGGCTCAACTAACAACTTCTACGGCTAATTCTTATGCGAGGGTTGGGGAAAGTAAAGGGATAAGAATGTCGCCTATGCTCACCGTAACCCGATTCCCAATACGAGTATTGATTATTGATTTAGCGTTTATAGCGTTACAAAAATTGCCTCGCATTTCGACTTCAGCTGCGTACTTATACGAGCTAGCTCCTGTTGTCGCTGTCGAAGCAGTTTTTGGCAACAGTCTGTGACTGCGCGCCACCCTCGCCCATGTGCCTTCCCTTACTTTTCTTCCTCTAGCTTCCATGCCCATGCGTTGCCGCTCTGTCCTTCACTTACCTCGCAGAGCTGCAGTGTTTCACAGCTCTGTCGCGAATTGCATAGCTATAGGTGCGATTCTTAGCTTTGTTTGACTGACGCAACAAATCGTTTTGTTAGATTTTTTGCCTACGTGACTCCTCTACCGGGCCCAAAGCCTAGGAAAGTGAAAGCAGGATTATTATCGACAATAGCAATGCGCATCCCTTCCCGTTCGACTAAATAAAGACTGACTGAATAAGCTGAAGGACAGTTACAGACAGAAACCTTGCGTGTTAACAATGCAGGCTTAGCGAAGCAAAAGTGCACGGCGTCTGGCCTAGGTTAAAAGTAGTTATTTTTCGGTTATTGTTGCCCCATTAACTAGGACGTCTGCGCCTTGTAAAAGTACAAGTGATTGAGATAATTATTAACAGATCAATGTGCGCAAGCCAAAGCTCTTAACTCATAAAATATTTTGTGCTGATAACGGGTGCGTGAACATAATCAGGCTGAGGGGGGTAGACAGAGATGGGGTACAGCGTACATTGGAAAGCCGACCATAACCAAACGGGTAAGAGAAACGAGAGGCTAGACTTAAGACGGCTCACTGGGGGAAGGAAAATAATCGATACATTGACAAGGCTTAGAGAACACAGGGGTAGGGGTCTACCCGAAGGTCAACACAAATTCCGCGACAGTTTTCTTTGTCTAATCTAGACATGCATTTGAACGAAACGATAAAGAATCATTTCCTTTCGCGGCTATTTTTCTAAGAGTGAATGCGCAGTAGAATCTGTTCCACTTGGCGCGGATAATTTGCTTGAAACTAAAGATTTCTGAAAGTTCGCTCTAAAATGCGACACTCTTAGATAAGCATTTTTATGAATTTCTGTCTTCATCAAATTGTCCGTTTTATAACCTAAACATTGTCAATCTCCAAGTAAGGCTGCGACGGTGACGCCTGTGATATTTGCCGGAAGTTGCCAAATGAAGCTGGAAAACTTTGCGAACAATATTAATACCTTCCCTTTTGTTGCTGCGCGTGAGAAACTATGCATGTGGGTACCCAGGAATTTCAATCTTCACAGAAAATGTGAAAATATTTAAATCCCGGAAATCCATAGTCATGGTAATCAGGGATTGCAATGCCTAAAGAAATGTCAACTAGATTTTGACAAGTTTGACAATTCAACGAATACGAGTTAAGCAATTAAAAATGTGCCAATGCAAAATTTACGGAAGCATTTATTCATAAGGAAAATAATGATCGTTTAAGGCCTTCACAGCTGCTATGTCTAATAGAGCTTGGCAAACGGCGTCATCAGATGACGATCGATGCATGTAGACTTCGTTTCCCTTTCGTAGCTCGGCGAGGGCGTACGGATTCCGCATATCAGCTCTACTATCCAATACAGTAGCGCATCCAAATCCTCAGGTCGTAGAACGTTGGGATCGTAGTCTCCAACAAAATCTACTGAATGGTCGACAAGCGTGTTGAGTATATAAGCGGGTGAATTATCCATCCTGCAAGCGAAGTTGAAGAATTATAATCTTTAGAACTGAATCTGTGGAACCGTCCGTAAAATCTGCTTTTCGTTTTGTATCTATTACATAGATTGAAATCTATGTTGCAGCCATAGACAAAAATTATTTCCACAACTTGCATACTTCGAAGTTTGACAAAGTGGAATATGTGGGCCGGCTCTGCCCTCCACACCCCGCAAGGCGACTAACCGCCTGAGGCATGACAGGGGCCATAGACAAATGTCACATTCTCCGGGATTTATTAGGTTTAATCCCGGAGAATGACGGAATTTAAGTGAGATGATGCATAGCTTTTTACGGGTTGTATTTGTATAAATCCCTCATCCCTCATAAGCTATGAGGGATTATCTTTTACTTAAGCTGAAAAGCATTGTCCAGATCTTTAACCATCAATTGTTTATGGTTTTTATGCAAGACAAAGGGTTCTGGCTTTGCCTTCCACCATTGACTATGTACTCTTGTTAAACGATTATTCTCTAGGTGTGTGTTTCGTTTTTGTTTATGGCTATGATCGTTTAATTGTAGCCAATGGAAGAAGCAGCCTCTGCAACTCTTGACAACGATTGTTTGCTCGCGCCCATAGATACGCTCGTACTAGTTCTAGTGTCTATACTCCATGCCTAGCAAAGCGTGTCTATTTTGTGCCTATAATATTGGCCAACAAAATAATATATTCAGCGTCTCTTCTAACTCCTGGTCTTTGAGGGCGAGAAAAATAGTTTAAAGCGCAGTCTATATAAACATAAATGAGTACTTTGTATTTTTGTAGAATCATTAACACCGCACTCGCCACCCTGCATAAAATACATGCAAATATTTATTAATATATTAGCGGCACAATATCTCTTTGATCGCCAGTGTGCTATAGGCTATTACTTCTCTGGTTTCTGGCATGTCACAGATCGGGTTTCTTTCGCGCATGCTTCAATAGCAGTTGATATTATGGACACATTTGAACACCGCAGACATGCTTTTGCAAGGAAACTATATTTTGACACACTTTTTCTCTCGCTCTCTTGTATCTTCATGTCTTTTCCTGACATCAGCGCTTTCCAAAATCGAGGAAGTGACCTTTAAAAGTTTCTTTCGCGCACTTTTCATTCTGTCCTTTTTGCTTCCTATTCTGAATTTAATAAAATGACAGCAAACTTTTTCAATAGCGAGTGCAAAAGTGCACACAGCGAGTGTATTGAGTGTTCAATCCAGTATTGTGTTTAGCTTACTTTTGTTTGCAAAAGTGGATTTCTGTTTTAAACAAATGTCATCATCGGTGCAATTTTTTTCGGCCTCCACTGGAGCGAAAACAGATGGCTGCGAGCACGTTGACGCTTGAAGGTCATTAGATTCTGCATTATTAAATTAATTTGCCCGTTATGTAAGCTTTTAGTAAGACTTCTAGTCGACATTTCCCATCCATCAAGTTTAAATAGACTTACACTGGGCCAGTGGTCGACTAAATCCATTTCCTAGCAACAAAAGTTTTTTACATACATTAATCTGCCTGGAGAAAATCTACTAACTTCAGTGGTTGGATTATCGTCCAATTCAAAGTAAGAAGGCTCACTATTGTTCGCTATAGTGTCTCTTTGAAATTTTACTCGCTCTTCAGGCAGGTGCTATTCGAACGCTTGGTAAAAGATATGGGGGCAAGAAGTGTTCTTCAAGGACCCTGTCCGTGTGACGGTACTCATTTAGCTTGCCTTGAGTCGACCTGCTCATTGTGATATGCACTTATATTTCGTTTCGTTTAGCTAAGCATTCCCAGCAGAACTGTGCGCGGACTGAAGGCACACAAAGTGAGAAACAACAGTTTAATTTACTAGATTTTCTCAGAATCCGAGACTCGAAAATCCATTTGTAATTTAAAAATATTTCGTGTTTTAAATTGGCGCCAAATTTAATTAATTTAGAAGAAACGCACAGTTTAACCATAAAGCCGGGCCACACAGTTATTCCTGCTTCAGTAATAAAAGTAATGAGAAACGTGAATGGAATTTTCATTCGATTTAAAAATTCGATCATTCGATCCCACAGTACAAATTCTTTAGTCGAAGAGTAAACGTTAATCTCGTGCCGAAGCTTAAAGCTAGGTGAAAATTGATCTAAAGCATATCTGCTGATGATGAAGAGAGACTTTGATAAAGATCTGGATATGAGCTCCTAAGCCTATGATTAATTAGGCAAGCCTAGACAAAGTATAAATTGAAGTACTCAATTAGTCTGCGCTTGATCCAAGATTTATTAGTCTGCAAAATAACTAATCTCAAATTTCATGTCTTCACGCCTAATTAGATTATTAGTGTTCATTATTATAGTGGGTGGTAATTAATTTCAGGAGACTATATCATTCTTAATAATATGACGTAGAAAATTCGGTTATTAATTACTTTTTAGCCTACTAAGAGTAGGCTGCTGTAAAAAATAAATGATTAAAAAAACTATTAATAAAGTTGCAGTCTTCACGTAAGAATGGCGCACGGCGCTGCTGGACAACCAACGAGACCGCTGGGCCTGTCCGCATCGTTGCCGCCGTCGCAGCAGCGGCAGGAGCAACCGCAAGAGGCGGCGTCCCTGACTCTGCCAACGACGGCCACGCTTCTAATGACGTCCACCACTGACAGCCTCAGCTTTGACGGCAACGGCTGGTGCCATTCTTATTCGTCCGCTACAGAGCCGCCGTGCAACACGCCGGCTTTAACGCCAACGACTGGATTAGTCGCCGCCAAGCTGCCGCCGTTGCCACCGCCGCCAGCGCCGCCGGCGCCGCCGCCGCCGCTGCCGCAAGCCTCTAGACTGCCGGGTAAAAGTGCCCTGCGCTCCAGCCTGGCCGGCGGTGTGCGGATGCTGCGCAAGCGGGTCACCATCCGGGAGACGGTGCTGGACGACTCCGCGCTGACGCTGGCTGCCACTATGAACGGAGCCAACGGCGGCTACTCCACCTCCGGACTCGTGGAGTGAGCCTGGCTTTTATCTAATTATCAACAGGATTCTGCTATATTTGCTTTTTGACGAATTCAAAGTTGCCTTTTTTATTAGATTCTTTCTGCTCTTGTTGCAACTCTTCTGCTCTTGTTGCAACTCTTCTGCTCTTGTTGCAACTCTTCTGCTCTTGTTGCAACTCTTCTGCTCTTGTTGCAACTCTTCTGCTCTTGTTGCAACTCTTCTGCTCTTGTTGCAACTCTTCTGCTCTTGTTGCAACTCTTCTGCTCTTGTTGCAACTCTTCTGCTCTTGTTGCAACTCTTCTGCTCTTGTTGCAACTCTTCTGCTCTTGTTGCAACTCCTCTTCTGCTCTTGTTGCAAATCTTCTGCTCTTGTTGCAACTCTTCTGCTCTTGTTGCAAATCTTCTGCTCTTGTTGCAAATCTTCTGCTCTTGTTGCAAATCTTCTGCTCTTGTTGCAACTCTTCTGCTCTTGTTGCAACTCTTCTGCTCTTGTTGCAACTCCTCTTCTGCTCTTGTTGCAACTCTTCTGCTCTTGTTGCAACTCCTCTTCTGCTCTTGTTGCAAATCTTCTGCTCTTGTTGCAACTCTTCTGCTCTTGTTGCAAATCTTCTGCTCTTGTTGCAACTCTTCTGCTCTTGTTGCAACTCCTCTTCTGCTCTTGTTGCAACTCTTCTGCTCTTGTTGCAACTCTTCTGCTCTTGTTGCAACTCATCTTCTGCTCTTGTTGCAACTCCTCTTCTGCTCTTGTTGCAAATCTTCTGCTCTTGTTGCAACTCTTCTGCTCTTGTTGCAAATCTTCTGCTCTTGTTGCAACTCTTCTGCTCTTGTTGCAACTCCTCTTCTGCTCTTGTTGCAACTCTTCTGCTCTTGTTGCAACTCTTCTGCTCTTGTTGCAACTCATCTTCTGCTCTTGTTGCAAATCTTCTGCTCTTGTTGCAACTCTTCTGCTCTTATTGCAAATCTTCTGCTCTTGTTGCAACTCTTCTGCTCTTGTTGCAACTCTTCTGCTCTTGTTGCAAATCTTCTGCTCTTGTTGCAACTCTTCTGCTCTTGTTGCAACTCCTCTTCTGCTTATAAATTAAGAGCACATTTAGCTGGTTAGATAGCAGTTAAAATGCTAAAAGTTCTTAGAATGAAATTTGACTTCTTAGCTTGGTCTGCGTGTATGAATTTTTTTTCAATCGCGCAAGTCTAAATTTTTTTTAACCTTCTTACCGTTTTGCAAAAAACCTGCTAATTATATTATTACGAAAATAATGCTCAGTGTTGCCAGGGTTACGTAAACTGAAGTTTAAACTGGCGCCAAAAGCGTTACAAGTCACCGAACCAAGTCTGAAGTACGCACTATAGGTTTTTATCTATAAAACAAGTCACTTGCAACCCCACTCCACCAGAGTAGATCTGTGCAAGTGGTGTGACAGTGACCCACCGCTCCGCCTGGTACCTCTGCCCACGTGACACTGAGATTGATCAGCCTTATATCTGTATCTAATATGTATAAAATAAGAGAAAAGTACATTTTACATTCTACCTATTACATAGTCCATTAGAATTTGAGTTGTCTTAATGAGGCGAATCACGGAGATCAAGCTTCTATATTTCAATTATATATTCTGCCTTCATCGATAGTCATAGTTTTATACTGTAATACTCATTCTAACTCAATTAGGTTAAAGTTAAACTAAAAAGTAACATTTTTTGTTTAAATCAAGAATTCGAAGACTGTCGCTGACGGAGCCGGAGGCAGCGCATCGAATGGGCAGCGGAGCGGCCGCCATCGACGGTTCGTCAGCGTCAACTTCCGCTGACGCAGCCGCCGCCGCTGACAATGCCATCGCCGCTTCTTCGTCCAAGATAAATGATTCAACGACGAAGATTCTGACTTCGCCAGCGTGCCCAGCCGTCAGGGCGCCTGGCGTTGTCTTGGCTGCCGACTCCGACTCGGCCGCTATCAACCCTGACGGCAGCGATGATGTCCCTCCGGCTCCCGCTGCATCACCGGCCGCCACTCCGGCCACCGCTCTAGCCGCTGTTGTCAATGGCGACGTCCACCTGGCAGCCGGGTCGTCATCGCTGGAAGCTCCCATGGCTACTATTCCTACATTCGCCTCTGCGTCGACCTCGCCGTCGCCGTCCTCGCCGGCTGTATCGGCGACGTCGCTCTCTGTCGGCTCCTTAATCGGCGGCGCTTTGTCATCTTCGTCTGCCGATGAAGCGTCGACGTCGACTTCGGCTGCCCCTGCGACGCCAGCGTCGTCGGCAACGTCGGCGTCAGCAGCCGCGGCGCATTTGCAGCCGCAGCCTCCTTCGCCGCACGGTAAAGTGTCGCGACAATCGTCGACCACGTCGTCAACAGCTCAGCCGCAGCCGTCTGCGGCCAGGTCGCGCGAGGAGAAGCAGAAGGAGCGGCAGCGCCGGCGGGACGCCCAGATGTGGCGCCGGCACCAGATGGAGCTGCAGCTGAAGCAGCGCGGCATCGCCGTCAGCCCTTGCGGCCGTTGGATCAAGCACAATTTGAAGTGCGGCGAAGGTGCCTACAAGATTGTCTACCGCGGCTACGACCGCGAGCAGGGCCGGCCCATCGCCTGGTGCGAGCTGAAATTCCAAGTTGGAAAGGACAAGCCAGCCGAGAGGGAGCAGGTCCGCAAGGAGGTGAGGCATTAATAATAATAGTTGCAGGAGCGCTGCAGGCACTGGCGTGATGATCACATCATTTGGTGATACTAGACCCGCAGCCAGCGAGGAGGCCTCCTGAGCACACACGCACACTGTACTCAGGCATACGCTCACGCAGGTGTGTACATCTGCCCTGACTTTCTCATCGTCAGACAGAGTACACTATCACTGTGCCTTGGAGGTTGGCCCTCAGGGGCGTAAATTGCGCGACAAGCCCCCAAGCCTTCTCTCCGCGGCTGCGCCCCAAATGAATGTGGTCTCACCGCGGAATCGAGCTCAGGGACCTTGGTGCGAGGGGTAAACGCGTTAACGCGACCCCTGAGGTGAGGTTTTAAGGACTGGACTCAAATCTTTCTAGACTGAAATTCCACCAAGACAAAGTTTAACCGAGATCCCAACGCTCGTTTGAGCAGGACTCAAATGTTGAATGTTTTAGCGATGCCTAAATAATTTGGAATTAAAAGTATTATAGGTCCCATTTCGAGCAAAAGTAAAAATTAAACTAAAACAAATTCAAGTAATTTATTTTTTCTTTTTGTCCTTGGGAAGTTTCAAGCTCCATTTGCGAAGCTCCCCAAATTCTTTAGAATGCCAATCTTACTTGAAATATCTATTGATCAGGACTCAAATCATAAGCTCTCTGTCTTATTGCCCAGGTCGAGATGATGATCAAGTGCGAACACCCGAACATTGTTCGCTACTACGACTTGCTCGACTGCTACTTTGAGCTAGACGAGAATGGCGAGAAAGGCGAAAAGGTCAAAGCCACGGTCATTGTGACCGAGTTCATGAGCGAGGGCACCCTGAAAGAGAAGATGAAGACATTCTACAATGAGCAGACTAGAGAGGCTGTGGTTGAATTCAGCGTCTTCCAGTCCTGGATGCAGCAGATTCTGGAGGGACTGCGGCATATGCATCACAAGTGAGTTGGCGTATCTTCAAACAGCACCCAAAATCATCTAAAACAACCTGAATCTTCACACAGAACCCGAACACTCACACAGAACCCGAATATTCACACAGAACCCGAATACTCACACAGAACCCAAATACTCACACAGAACCCGAATACTCACACAGAACCCGAACACTCACACAGAACCCGAATATTCACACAGAACCCGAATACTCACACAGAACCCAAATACTCACACAGAACCCGAATATTCACACAGAACCCGAATACTCACACAGAACCCGAACACTCACACAGAACCCGAATACTCACACAGAACCCGAATATTCACACAGAACCCGAATACTCACACAGAACCCGAATACTCACACAGAACCCGAATCTTCACACAGTACCAGAATATTCACACAGAACCCGAATCTTCACACAGTACCAGAATATTCACACAGAACCCGAATATTCACACAGAACCCGAATATTCACATAGAGCCTGACAATTCACACAGAACCCGAATACTCACACAGAACCCGAATATTCACACAGAACCCGAATACTCACATAGAGCCTGACAATTCACACAGAACCCGAATACTCACACAGAACCCGAATATTCACACAGAACCCGAATATTCACACAGAACCAGAAGATTCACACAGAACCCGAATATTCACACAGAACCCGAATATTCACACAGAACCCGAATATTCACATAGAGCCTGACAATTCACACAGAACCCGAATACTCACACAGAACCCGAATACTCACACAGAACCCGAATACTCACACAGTACCCGAATACTCACACAGAACCCGAATACTCACACAGAACCCGAATACTCACACAGAACCCGAATCTTCACACAGTACCAGAATATTCACACAGAACCCGAATCTTCACACAGAACCTGAAAGTTCACACAGAACCAGACTATTCACACAGAACCAGACAATTCACACAGAACCCGAATATTCACACAGAACCAGAAGATTCACACAGAACCCGAATATTCACACAGAACCCGAATATTCACACAGAACCCGAATATTCACATAGAGCCTGACAATTCACACAGAACCCGAATACTCACACAGAACCCGAATACTCACACAGAACCCGAATACTCACACAGTACCCGAATACTCACACAGAACCCGAATACTCACACAGAACCCGAATACTCACACAGAACCCGAATCTTCACACAGTACCAGAATATTCACACAGAACCCGAATCTTCACACAGAACCTGAAAGTTCACACAGAACCAGAATATTCACACAGAACCAGACAATTCACACAGAACCAGACAATTCACACAGAACCAGACAATTCACACAGAACCCGAATATTCACACAGAACCCGAATATTCACACAGAACCCGAATACTCACACAGAACCCGAATATTCACACAGAACCCGAATATTCACACAGAACCCGAATATTCACACAGAACCAGAAGATTCACACAGAACCCGAATATTCACACAGAACCCGAATATTCACACTGAACCCGAATATTCACACAGAACCCGAATATTCACACTTTGTTTAGTAACAAAATTTACCACATTCCAGTTATATTTTTGTCTTTTTAAAGCAGTGCTGCTATTATATGCTATTTTATTGATAGTCTTTTATCTTTTTCGAACCGGTACCATTAGTATATTAATGCCCCTCAAACTATTCGTATTCCTCTCTTCTCCCTGTTAGAACAAACAAACAAAAAGGCGGTGTAATAAAAGTCGATATAGATAATGTCATATCAGCCAAGATAGCCAATAGTGAATAGCCAATGGCCAATAGTGATAAGAGGCATTTAGTCCGTGCAATGAGTTTCATATTGACGTCAAGTCTAATTTGAGGCATTGTGTCTTCTCTGCTAGCCTTCTGATTCTTAATATTATATTTCAAACGTTAAATTGATTAGTAGCTTCGATCTTGCGATGCAAAGGTTTCAGATCTGAGCATTGTATCGTTGCCTTAAAATCATCTGAGCAGTAAATCTGCTATCTGAACTACGAGTACATTACGAATCTTCAAGAATTATCCTCACTTCCCCGAACATCAAACCCTGAAGATTTAAACCTGAAATAATTCGATTCCTATGTTCCAGCCCCAGCAGAATTCGACCCTGAAGCTCCAGCCCCAGCAGAATTCGACCCTGAAGCTCCAGCCCCAGCAGACTTAGACCCTGAAGCTCCAGCCCCAGCAGAGTTAGACCCTGAAGCTCCAGCCCCAGCAGAGTTAGACCCTGAAGCTCCAGCCCCAGCAGAGAGACCCTAAAGCTCCAGCCCCCGCAGAGTTAGACCCTGAAGCTCCAGCCCCAGCAGAGCTAGACCCTGAAGCTCCAGCCCCAGCAGAGTTAGACCCTGAAGCTCCAGCCCCAGCAGAGTTAGACCCTGAAGCTCCAGCCCCAGCAGACTTAGACCCTGAAGCTCCAGCCCCAGCAGAGTTAGACCCTGAAGCTCCAGCCCCAGCAGAATTCGATCCTGAAGCTGCAGCCCCAACAGAGCTAGACCCTGAAGCTCCAGCCCCAGCAGAGCTAGACCCTGAAGCTCCAGCCCCAGCAGAGTTAGACCCTGAAGCTCCAGCCCCAGCAGAATTCGATCCTGAAGCTCCAGCCCCAACAGAGTTTGCGACTTCAACCGAGAGTCAGACCCCTAAAGAATTCCGCCGGATTCTAAGGTTTCTAAGAAACGCAGCCTCCCCCTCCCTCCCAGGATGAATCCGCCGGTGATTCACCGCGACCTAAAGCCGGAGAACGTGTTCATTGCCGACGGAGAGAATCCTGACGAATACTACAACATCAAGCTGGGCGACTTTGGCCTGGCCACGGCCAAGACCCAGACCCGCAAGACCATGCTCGGCACCCTTGGCTACATGGCGCCCGAGATGCTGCAGGAGAGATACGACGAGAAGGTGGACATCTTCGCTTTCGGCTTGCTCATGGTGGAGCTAGTCACCAACACTGTGCCATATCAGGAGTGCCAGAATTTCATGGACGTCTGGCAGAGAATCGCTAGCAACACTCCACCTCAGGTGCTGGACAGGTGAGCTATAGAGACCTACTCAATATCTAGTTAGAAGCCTACTCAATATCTAGTTAGAAGCCTACTCAATATCTAGTTAGAAGCCTACTCAATATCTCGTTAGAAGCCTACTCAATATCTAGTTAGAAGCCTACTCAATATCTAGTTAGAAGCCTACTCAATATCTAGTTAGAAGCCTACTCAATATCTAGTTAGAAGCCTACTCAATATCTAGTTAGAAGCCTACTCAATATCTAGTTAGAAGCCTACTCAATATCTAGTTAGAAACCTACTCAATATCTAGTTAGAAGCCTACTCAATATCTAGTTAGAAACCTACTCAATATCTAGTTAGAAACCTACTCAATATCTAGTTAGAAGCCTACTCAATATCTAGTTAGAAACCTACTCAATATCTAGTTAGAAACCTACTCAATATCTAGTTAGAAGCCTACTCAATATCTCGTTAGAAGCCTACTCAATATCTAGTTAGAAGCCTACTCAATATCTAGTTAGAAGCCTACTCAATATCTAGTTAGAAACCTACTCAATATCTAGTTAGAAGCCTACTCAATATCTAGTTAGAAGCCTACTCAATATCTAGTTAGAAGCCTACTCAATATCTAGTTAGAAGCCTACTCAATATCTAGTTAGAAGCCTACTCAATATCTAGTTAGAAACCTACTCAATATCTAGTTAGAAACCTACTCAATATCTACTTTGGAACCTACTCAATATCGACTCTAAAACCTACTCAATATCTACGCTTTGAAACCTACTCACTGCTTAGCTTCTCTGTTTCTCTGCCCACCGACAAACCAGGCTTGAGAGCGCAGAGATTCGGGACATATTCTTCACCTGCACGCATCCGCTGCCCGACTTTCGCCCCACCGCCGAGGAGCTGCTGTCGCTGCAGATTTTCAACCTGAAGCCGATCCCGGTGCAGGTGCAGCTGGTTCGCATGTCCCAGACTGTTCGATGGCAGGATGACGACACCGCCGCCTCGCTGACACAGCCGACTGTGACTTCGTCTTCGACTCAGCAGCAGCAGCAGCAGCAGCAACAGCAACAGCAGATCTCTAGCAGCGATTCAACGTCGGCCACAACGATGACAACATCGGCTGCTCCGACGAAGCGTTGCTCATCGTCAGCCACGGCCATCGAGTACGTCGGCGATCCCGGCCGCTATTATCACGTGGCCGATTTCCGTCTGGTGGTGAATGACCGGCAGCTTCAGCAGCTGATGCGCATCCTGCCAGGCGTTGGCTTCGAATTCCAGCTCGACTGCTTCATAGACGAAGATCTGGAGAATGTCGTCAACTCGTTCGCCGATCTGGCCGAGTCTGACGCGCCCGGACTGAGCGCCGATCAGCTGCGGCGGCTGAGGCAGAAGGTCGTGAACAGCGTGCGCAACCAGCTGTTGTACTACAGGAAGAAGGTTAGTGAGCCCTGAAGCTCGATCATTTATTTAGTATCATTCCTTAACTTAACATTCCATTCCTTTGTTCAAAGCTACATCCCTTTATTTATAGTTTCATTTCTTTGTTCAAAGTCTCATTCCTTTCTTTAAAGCTACATTCCCTTGTCCATAGCAACATTCCTTTTGTTCATAGCTACATTCCTTTGTCCATAGCAACATTCCTTTGTTCATAGCTACATTCCCTTGTCCATAGCAACATTCCTTTTGTTCATAGCTACATTCCTTTGTCCATAGCAACATTCCTTTGTTCATAGCTACATTCCCTTGTCCATAGCAACATTCCTTTTGTTCATAGCTACATTCCTTTGTCCATAGCAACATTCCTTTGTTCATAGCTACATTCCCTTGTCCATAGCAACATTCCTTTTGTTCATAGCTACATTCCTTTGTCCATAGCAACATTCCTTTGTTCATAGCTACATTCCCTTGTCCATAGCAACATTCCTTTTGTTCATAGCTACATTCCTTTGTCCATAGCAACATTCCTTTGTTCATAGCTACATTCCCTTGTCCATAGCAACATTCCTTTGTTCATAGCTACATTCCTTTGTTCATAGCTACATTCCCTTGTCCATAGCAACATTCCTTTGTTCATAGCTACATTCCTTTTTTCATAGCTACATGCCTTTATACATAGCCTCACGCCTTTCCTCACCCGCGCAGGTGCTGGCGGGCATCTGGAACCACTTCATGGACCTGCTGCGCGACTCGGAGCAGGAGCAGGACGTCGAGCTGGACACCAGCATTGTCCGCCTGGGACTCCAGGCCCGCCGATGGGCCGAGGCTAAGCGGCGCGTCATCAAAGAGCGCGACGACTACAATGGCCGCTGGGAGGAGGAGGCGGGCGGCGGCGGCGGCGGCGGCGGCGGCGGCGGAGGTGGCGGCGGTCTGGCTTCCCCAGCTACATCTTCAGCCGCTGTCTCCAGGCAAGTAAGCAGCAATTGCAGCACAGCAGTCGATCAGCAGCAACAGCACCAGCAGCAGCAGCGCATGGTTGATTGCCTGTGCCAGCAGCCAATGAAAGAGTTTCTAAGCACAGGCGGCGCTGTCAGCAGCTTTACCGACTTCGACCTGCCTGGCAGTCCGAGCTATCGTCAGCAGCCGGATGTGCTCAACATGCCACCTTTGATGTCTGTCTCCATGCCAGCCATATCCAATGGCCATCATCACTATGGCAACGGGCTGCACTTTGACGACTATATTGCAACAACTTCTCGTGAGTTTATTAGCGAAACGTGTTTCTACTTTAGCTCTCCGCTCTCTATGATCATTCTCATTTAGTTATCCATGACCATTCTCAGTTAGTTATCCATGACCATTCTCAGTCAGTTTTCCATGACCATTCTCAGTCCGATATCCATGACCATTCTCATTTAGTTATCCATGACCATTCTCAGTCCGCTATCCATGGCCATTCTCAGTCCGCTATCCATGACCATTCTCAGTCAGTTATCCATGACCATTCTCAGTCCGCTATCCATGACCATTCTCAGTCTGATATCCATGACCATTCTCAGTCCGCTATCCATGGTCATTCTCAGTCCGCTATCCATGGTCATTCTCAGTCCGCTATCCATGGTCATTCTCAGTCAGCTATCCCTGACCATTCTCAGTCAGTTATCCATGACCATTCTCAGTCAGTTATCCATGACCATTCTCAGTCAGTTATCCATGACCATTCTCAGTCCGCTATCCATGACCATTCTCAGTCAGTTATCCATGACCATTCTCAGTCAGTTATCCATGACCATTCTCAGTCAGTTATCCATGACCATTCTCAGTCCGCTATCCATGACCATTCTCAGTCAGTTTTCCATGACCATTCTCAGTCCGCTATCCATGACCATTCTCAGTCAGTTATCCATGACCATTCTCAGTCCGCTATCCATGACCATTCTCAGTCAGTTATCCATGACCATTCTCAGTCCGCTATCCATGACCATTCTCAATCCGCAATTTTTCAGCGGCATCAGCCGCGGCCACCGTGACAGCGTCTGCAATCTCTTCAATGACGCCCATATCAATCGATCTACCGCATCACGCGCCGTCACCGCTCCTGCAATCTCTTGACGTAGCCGACGCCGCCATCTCGGCGCCGGTCTCTCCTGTGATTCGATTTCGCAACGAGAGCGGCCAGCAGCAGCAGCGCCGGCGCGCAGAGTCGCCGGCGCCGCCGACCACTCCAACGGCGACTTCGTTTTTTCCCCACCGGCAGCCGCAGGGCTGCACGCAGGCGCTGCCGCACTCCGGCTCCGCCCAGCTGCTGCTGCCGGGTCTGCCGCCGCAGGCTCTGCCCGCCCTGGATGCCGGCCGCTGCCTGCTGCTCTGCCCGAGGCCTAGGCGACAGACGAACCAGGCCGCTGCAACTCCAATCGTCACCTGCTTGGCATTCGACGGCGGGCCCCAGATGCGGCTGGACGATGTGCTGGCCGTCCTGACCGCCGTGCAGTCGGCTGCCGCAGTCGCTAACGACCTTGGTGACAAGGCTGTCGCTGAGGTACCCGGAGCTGCGACAACAAGTGAGTCAGAAAAGGAAATGCTTTTGACAGCTTTCAGGTAGTTTTCCACGGGTTCAATAAATCCACAGCTTGGCAGCTTGCTAGCGATTGTTTAGGGTAGTAATAAATCAGCTCAAAGTCTACCAGCAGAGAGGGTGTGATGTCAGCTCAAAGTCTACCAACAGACAGGGTGTCAGCTCAAAGTCTACCAACAGACAGGGTGTCAGCTCAAAGTCTACCAACAGACAGGGTGTCAGCTCAAAGTCTACCAACAGACAGGGTGTCAGCTCAAAGTCTACCAACAGACAGGGTGTCAGCTCAAAGTCTACCAACAGACAGGGTGTCAGCTCAGTCTACCAACAGACAGGGTGTCAGCTCAAAGTCTACCAACAGACAGGGTGTCAGCTCAAAATCTACCAACAGACAGGGTGTGATGTCAGCTCAAAGTCTACCAACAGACAGGGTGTGATGTCAGCTCAAAGTCTACCAACAGACAGGGTGTGATGTCAGCTCAAAGTCTACCAGCAGAGAGGGTGTGATGTCAGCTCAAAGTCTACCAACAGACAGGGTGTCAGCTCAAAGTCTACCAACAGACAGGGTGTCAGCTCAAAGTCTACCAACAGACAGGGTGTCAGCTCAAAGTCTACCAACAGACAGGGTGTCAGCTCAAAGTCTACCAACAGACAGGGTGTCAGCTCAAAGTCTACCAACAGACAGGGTGTCAGCTCAAAGTCTACCAACAGACAGGGTGTCAGCTCAAAGTCTACCAACAGACAGGGTGTCAGCTCAAAGTCTACCAACAGACAGGGTGTCAGCTCAAAGTCTACCAACAGACAGGGTGTCAGCTCAAAGTCTACCAACAGACAGGGTGTCAGCTCAAAGTCTACCAACAGACAGGGTGTCAGCTCAAAGTCTACCAACAGACAGGGTGTCAGCTCAAAGTCTACCAACAGACAGGGTGTCAGCTCAAATTCTACCAACAGACAGGGTGTCAGCTCAAAATCTACCAACAGACAGGGTGTGATGTCAGCTTAAAGTCTACCAACAGACAGGGTGTCAGCTCAAAGTCTACCAACAGACAGGGTGTGGTGTCAGAACTGAATATTTAATGCGCTAGAGACAGAAACGATGTTTAATGCAGGGGTTACTTTGCGTTTTCTTTTGCCGATCTTACTGGCGAATGTCTAGCAGCTAATGACTCAGCGCTGCAGCTGCAGGAACAGCAAGATGAGCCAGTGCTCAGCTTGCTCAATAAATCACTAATTGGTACAGGAATTGCTTGCTAAAGCATGGACTTGTATGTGTTAAATAATGCTAGTGTCTACACAGTGCTCGCACTTCAAAAGTGTTTATGTACAGTTGCAAAAAATATTTGTTGTGTTGCATTTTTCGATTTGTTAACTTGTCCATGAAGTATTTACTATTACAATTTTTTGTTTGAAAAGCGACGTCGTAGGTTCGAATCCGCAGTTTTGAATCAAAAGTAAACTAGAAAATTAATTTTAGTTTTTCACATTTGCATGTGATATAGTTCCTATAATTAACATATTTCGCAACATATCGGCAGGCAGAATTGGCGCCGCGGCCGTTCGCCCGACGCGTTTGCAAAGCGGCCCGCCTGATCGGGCAGTCCAATGATTGAGACTGGGTTATCTCGAGTTAGTCCAGCTTTGGGATTTCAACCCTGTATTTTTTGTTCCTCCATTTGAATATGAGATACGCGTTTTGGTACCGGTAGTTGCTACTTTCACATCTTCTGGGCTTGGTTGTTTTTCTCTTAGCTTTTTACATTGCCATTTAAGAACTAAACACAATCTCTGCTTACATATCAATAGTACACGCAGGTGTAGTTTCAAAAAAGCAAGTTCTCACAAATTTGGTTGGTTGTTTAATTTCTATGCATTGATTTCTCCTTAACTTTTCTCCTTTTTTTAATTCTGAACAATTTTTTTAGTTAGTCCTACTGCAAGTAACATCATAAGAAAATGTCCCTCTTCATCATTTCAAAAACCTCGCATCTCCGCAGCTGACCGGCGCAGTTCCGGTTGCGCAACTCACGTCGGACGTTTTACCGTTCTGCCCATTGTTGAATCTGCCGACGCCGCCATCGGCACCGCTGCCGCTGTTTCTAACGACCACGAGCTGGGTTAGAGTGTGAATCGCTCGTCTATTTTTACTTTCCTCGCTGTCTCTCTAGCTTCGGATCATCTGTCGATCTCCTCGGTGTGCTTTTAAAGCTAAAATAATATTTTCCCGCTTATTTTGTATTTCTCGTGCGCATGTCCCAATCTAACTACTGGAGCTTGGCAATCGCCAGACAAGTAGTATGTGGAGGTAGCGAATAAGAATTTCGACTTGTCGGTTTTTTAGAGGAGGGGCGATCTACGCTAGAGTGACAATTTTAAACTCCATCATTCATCGCCAATGGGTCGTGTTCGAAGAAAGAATGTTGATTTTCCTTCTGGTTTTTTATCACCGTTTGTTTTTCATACAATAAGGTGTCTGTGTTTCCTATATTGTTCTTGGCTTTTCAAATCAACGCTTTGTTGTCTGTTTGTAAATGTTGTGGCCATCTAATTATGCTTTTTAGTTACTTAACATCTGTGTCATCTGTCTCTGCATCATTCCGTCTAATGAAATTCATTTCTTATTTGTTTGTTTCGAAAAATAACTATTTCATTTATAATATATTTTTATCATCTGCTTGACAGTTGACTAGTTGCAATTAAATGATTCTCTCATTTATCTTCAGTTAAGAATAGACAGTAATTATATGTACATAAAAATTTGGGCCTTATATATACACGAGAACACCAATGCTAATCTAATTGTTCGATATTCAATCTAATTGCTAGAGTAATGTAACATCTTTCAATTTTGATCGTGTTCTCGGTTTTAGTTCACTCTAGGTCCTAATTTAAATTCGTTAGGTTTCTGAATTTTATGCGCGAATTTTCCAGGTTTTACGTATTTTTTCCGGGTTTAACGAATTTTTTCGGGTTTTTTACGTATTTTTTCCGGGTTGTATGTAAGTTTTCCAGGTTTTACGTATTTTTCCAGGTTTTACGTATTTTTCCGGGTTTTACGTATTTTTCCCGGGTTGTACGTAAGTTTTCCGGGTTTTCGATTATTTTTCCGGATTTTGAAACAAATCACATATTTTCCA
Source organism: Macrostomum hystrix (assembly GCA_950097015.1). Classification (NCBI taxonomy): domain Eukaryota; kingdom Metazoa; phylum Platyhelminthes; family Macrostomidae; genus Macrostomum; species Macrostomum hystrix. Next base: position 4,568,262 of record CATNEN010000025.1, on the reverse strand, counting down.
TAAGTCCAAGGGTCATAATCCAAATAACGTAAATTGAAGTCTTTGAAGGGGATTGGCGATTGTGTAGCTACATTTATACACATATATAGGGAACTATCAATATATAGTTGTCTATGTGCGAGCTGTAAAAATGTAAGTATAACTATTTGGCTTCTATCGGTTCTTTTGGTTCTTATTTAGTTGAAAATGTTTCCCAGATTTTTTAAATAGCTCTTTGCCTCTATTATTTGTCTTGTCACTTTATCAGAAGCTTCAGGCCTTATTTGTACATATGCTTGTTTATTTATGTGTTAGCATACATACTGCATCCAGTCTTTAACCCGTGTTCATGTCTTGTCCTTCATCTATAATTCAAAAATGCATTCATTTCAGATTTTTTTAATCGAAAAGCAAGTGTAGTTATCTTAATATATTTATATAGATTTTCCAAATAGAGATGAGCAATCCGTTACTACTCATCATTTTATCTGCAGTAAAAAATCGATCAAACTACTATTGTATTGTAGCCTAACCTTTCTGCCACTAACTGCCACTTTTGTGCAATCAAATACACTGCTTTCCAATTAGATATGCTATAATTTTTGCCTTTCCCCAAAACAATATTTTGACTCATTTTTATGTTGGCGCTTTTGTTCTGCACACTTCCTCGTTAAGGTGAATCGAATTTAAATTTATTTATCTGTCTGTTTGCTCCTTGAAATAGGTAGGCTTTACTACGTGTTTATTTTTTATTTTGACGGAAACCCTGCTGTAAATTTGTTTTTCTTCTGTCTGCTTGATTGTTGGTTGGTGTCTGAGGACTTATTATAGCGAGAGAAGCTGGAGAGTCAGCCAGATAAGGAGAGAAGCTGGAGAGTCAGACAGATAAGGAGTGAAGCTGGAGAGTCAGCCAGATAAGGAGTGAAGCTGGAGAGTCAGACAGATAAGGAGTGAAGCTGGAGAGTCAGCCAGATAAGGAGTGAAGCTGGAGAGTCAGACAGATAAGTAGTGAAGCTGGAGAGTCAGCCAGATAAGGAGTGAAGCTCCTGACGACCACGAGCTGGGTTAGAGTGTGAATCGCTCGTCTATTTTTACTTTCCTCGCTGTCTCTCTAGCTTCGGATCATCTGTCGATCTCCTCGGTGTGCTTTTAAAGCTAAAATAATATTTTCCCGCTTATTTTGTATTTCTCGTGCGCATGTCCCAATCTAACTACTGGAGCTTGGCAATCGCCAGACAAGTAGTATGTGGAGGTAGCGAATAAGAATTTCGACTTGTCGGTTTTTTAGAGGAGGGCGATCTACGCTAGAGTGACAATTTTAAACTCCATCATTCATCGCCAATGGGTCGTGTTCGAAGAAAGAATGTTGATTTTCCTTCTGGTTTTTTATCACCGTTTGTTTTTCATACAATAAGGTGTCTGTGTTTCCTATATTGTTCCTGGCTTTTCAAATCAACGCTTTGTTGTCTGTTTGTAAATGTTGTGGCCATCTAATTATGCTTTTTAGTTACTTAACATCTGTGTCATCTGTCTCTGCATCATTCCGTCTAATGAAATTCATTTCTTATTTGTTTGTTTCGAAAAATAACTATTTCATTTATAATATATTTTTATCATCTGCTTGACAGTTGACTAGTTGCAATTAAATGATTCTCTCATTTATCTTCAGTTAAGAATAGACAGTAATTATATGTACATAAAAATTTGGGCCTTATATATACACGAGAACACCAATGCTAATCTAATTGTTCGATATTCAATCTAATTGCTAGAGTAATGTAACATCTTTCAATTTTGATCGTGTTCTCGGTTTTAGTTCACTCTAGGTCCTAATTTAAATTCGTTAGGTTTCTGAATTTTATGCGCGAATTTTCCAGGTTTTACGTATTTTTTCCGGGTTTAACGAATTTTTTCGGGTTTTTTACGTATTTTTTCCGGGTTGTATGTAAGTTTTCCAGGTTTTACGTATTTTTCCGGGTTTTACGTATTTTTCCGGGTTTTACGTATTTTTCCCGGGTTGTACGTAAGTTTTCCGGGTTTTCGATTATTTTTCCGGATTTTGAAACAAATCACATATTTTCCATAAGTCCATGGGTCATAATCCAAATAACGTAAATTGAAGTCTTTGAAGGGGATTGGCGATTGTGTAGCTACATTTATACACATATATAGGGAACTATCAATATATAGTTGTCTATGTGCGAGCTGTAAAAATGTAAGTATAACTATTTGGCTTCTATCGGTTCTTTTGGTTCTTATTTAGTTGAAAATGTTTCCCAGATTTTTTAAATAGCTCTTTGCCTCTATTATTTGTCTTGTCACTTTATCAGAAGCTTCAGGCCTTATTTGTACATATGCTTGTTTATTTATGTGTTAGCATACATACTGCATCCAGTCTTTAACCCGTGTTCATGTCTTGTCCTTCATCTATAATTCAAAAATGCATTCATTTCAGATTTTTTTAATCGAAAAGCAAGTGTAGTTATCTTAATATATTTATATAGATTTTCCAAATAGAGATGAGCAATCCGTTACTACTCATCATTTTATCTGCAGTAAAAAATCGATCAAACTACTATTGTATTGTAGCCTAACCTTTCTGCCACTAACTGCCACTTTTGTGCAATCAAATACACTGCTTTCCAATTAGATATGCTATAATTTTTGCCTTTCCCCAAAACAATATTTTGACTCATTTTTATGTTGGCGCTTTTGTTCTGCACACTTCCTCGTTAAGGTGAATCGAATTTAAATTTATTTATCTGTCTGTTTGCTCCTTGAAATAGGTAGGCTTTACTACGTGTTTATTTTTTATTTTGACGGAAACCCTGCTGTAAATTTGTTTTTCTTCTGTCTGCTTGATTGTTGGTTGGTGTCTGAGGACTTATTATAGCGAGAGAAGCTGGAGAGTCAGCCAGATAAGGAGAGAAGCTGGAGAGTCAGACAGATAAGGAGTGAAGCTGGAGAGTCAGCCAGATAAGGAGTGAAGCTGGAGAGTCAGACAGATAAGGAGTGAAGCTGGAGAGTCAGCCAGATAAGGAGTGAAGCTGGAGAGTCAGACAGATAAGTAGTGAAGCTGGAGAGTCAGCCAGATAAGGAGAGAAGCTGGAGAGTCAGCCAGATAAGGAGTGAAGCTGGAGAGTCAGCCAGATAAGGAGTGAAGCTGGAGAGTCAGCCAGATAAGGAGTGAAGCTGGAGAGTCAGACAGATAAGGAGTGAAGCTGGAGAGTCAGCCAGATAAGGAGTGAAGCTGGAGAGTCAGCCAGATAAGGAGTGAAGCTGGAGAGTCAGCCAGATAAGGAGTGAAGCTGGAGAGTCAGACAGATAAGTAGTGAAGCTGGAGAGTCAGACAGATAAGGAGTGAAGCTGGAGAGTCAGACAGATAAGGAGTGAAGCTGGAGAGTCAGACAGATAAGGAGAGAAGCTGGAGAGTCAGCCAGATAAGGAGTGAAGCTGGAGAGTCAGACAGATAAGGAGTGAAGCTGGAGAGTCAGACAGATAAGGAGAGAAGCTGGAGAGTCAGCCAGATAAGGAGTGAAGCTGGAGAGTCAGACAGATAAGTAGTGAAGCTGGAGAGTCAGCCAGATAAGGAGAGAAGCTGGAGAGTCAGCCAGATAAGGAGTGAAGCTGGAGAGTCAGCCAGATAAGGAGTGAAGCTGGAGAGTCAGCCAGATAAGGAGTGAAGCTGGAGAGTCAGACAGATAAGGAGTGAAGCTGGAGAGTCAGACAGATAAGGAGTGAAGCTGGAGAGTCAGACAGATAAGGAGTGAAGCTGGAGAGTCAGACAGATAAGGAGTGAAGCTGGAGAGTCAGCCAGATAAGGAGTGAAGCTGGAGAGTCAGACAGATAAGGAGTGAAGCTGGAGAGTCAGCCAGATAAGGAGTGAAGCTGGAGAGTCAGACAGATAAGGAGTGAAGCTGGAGAGTCAGCCAGATAAGGAGTGAAGCTGGAGAGTCAGCCAGATAAGGAGTGAAGCTGGAGAGTCAGCCAGATAAGGAGTGAAGCTGGAGAGTCAGACAGATAAGTAGTGAAGCTGGAGAGTCAGACAGATAAGGAGTGAAGCTGGAGAGTCAGACAGATAAGGAGTGAAGCTGGAGAGTCAGCCAGATAAGGAGAGAAGCTGGAGAGTCAGCCAGATAAGGAGTGAAGCTGGAGAGTCAGACAGATAAGGAGTGAAGCTGGAGAGTCAGACAGATAAGGAGAGAAGCTGGAGAGTCAGCCAGATAAGGAGTGAAGCTGGAGAGTCAGACAGATAAGTAGTGAAGCTGGAGAGTCAGCCAGATAAGGAGAGAAGCTGGAGAGTCAGCCAGATAAGGAGTGAAGCTGGAGAGTCAGACAGATAAGGAGTGAAGCTGGAGAGTCAGCCAGATAAGGAGTGAAGCTGGAGAGTCAGACAGATAAGGAGTGAAGCTGGAGAGTCAGCCAGATAAGGAGTGAAGCTGGAGAGTCAGACAGATAAGGAGTGAAGCTGGAGAGTCAGACAGATAAGGAGAGAAGCTGGAGAGTCAGACAGATAAGGAGTGAAGCTGGAGAGTCAGCCAGATAAGGAGTGAAGCTGGAGAGTCAGACAGATAAGGAGTGAAGCTGGAGAGTCAGCCAGATAAGGAGTGAAGCTGGAGAGTCAGACAGATAAGGAGTGAAGCTGGAGAGTCAGCCAGATAAGGAGTGAAGCTGGAGAGTCAGACAGATAAGTAGTGAAGCTGGAGAGTCAGCCAGATAAGGAGTGAAGCTGGAGAGTCAGACAGATAAGTAGTGAAGCTGGAGAGTCAGACAGATAAGGAGTGAAGCTGGAGAGTCAGACAGATAAGGAGTGAAGCTGGAGAGTCAGACAGATAAGGAGAGAAGCTGGAGAGTCAGCCAGATAAGGAGTGAAGCTGGAGAGTCAGACAGATAAGGAGTGAAGCTGGAGAGTCAGACAGATAAGGAGAGAAGCTGGAGAGTCAGCCAGATAAGGAGTGAAGCTGGAGAGTCAGACAGATAAGTAGTGAAGCTGGAGAGTCAGCCAGATAAGGAGAGAAGCTGGAGAGTCAGCCAGATAAGGAGTGAAGCTGGAGAGTCAGCCAGATAAGGAGTGAAGCTGGAGAGTCAGCCAGATAAGGAGTGAAGCTGGAGAGTCAGACAGATAAGGAGTGAAGCTGGAGAGTCAGACAGATAAGGAGTGAAGCTGGAGAGTCAGACAGATAAGGAGTGAAGCTGGAGAGTCAGACAGATAAGGAGTGAAGCTGGAGAGTCAGACAGATAAGGAGTGAAGCTGGAGAGTCAGACAGATAAGGAGTGAAGCTGGAGAGTCAGCCAGATAAGGAGTGAAGCTGGAGAGTCAGCCAGATAAGGAGTGAAGCTGGAGAGTCAGCCAGATAAGGAGTGAAGCTGGAGAGTCAGACAGATAAGGAGTGAAGCTGGAGAGTCAGACAGATAAGGAGTGAAGCTGGAGAGTCAGACAGATAAGGAGTGAAGCTGGAGAGTCAGACAGATAAGGAGTGAAGCTGGAGAGTCAGACAGATAAGGAGTGAAGCTGGAGAGTCAGACAGATAAGGAGAGAAGCTGGAGAGTCAGACAGATAAGGAGAGAAGCTGGAGAGTCAGACAGATAAGGAGTGAAGCTGGAGAGTCAGACAGATAAGGAGTGAAGCTGGAGAGTCAGCCAGATAAGGAGTGAAGCTGGAGAGTCAGACAGATAAGGAGTGAAGCTGGAGAGTCAGACAGATAAGGAGAGAAGCTGGAGAGTCAGACAGATAAGGAGTGAAGCTGGAGAGTCAGCCAGATAAGGAGTGAAGCTGGAGAGTCAGACAGATAAGGAGTGAAGCTGGAGAGTCAGCCAGATAAGGAGTGAAGCTGGAGAGTCAGACAGATAAGGAGTGAAGCTGGAGAGTCAGCCAGATAAGGAGTGAAGCTGGAGAGTCAGACAGATAAGGAGTGAAGCTGGAGAGTCAGCCAGATAAGGAGTGAAGCTGGAGAGTCAGACAGATAAGTAGTGAAGCTGGAGAGTCAGACAGATAAGGAGTGAAGCTGGAGAGTCAGACAGATAAGGAGTGAAGCTGGAGAGTCAGACAGATAAGGAGAGAAGCTGGAGAGTCAGCCAGATAAGGAGTGAAGCTGGAGAGTCAGACAGATAAGGAGTGAAGCTGGAGAGTCAGACAGATAAGGAGTGAAGCTGGAGAGTCAGACAGATAAGGAGTGAAGCTGGAGAGTCAGACAGATAAGGAGTGAAGCTGGAGAGTCAGCCAGATAAGGAGTGAAGCTGGAGAGTCAGCCAGATAAGGAGTGAAGCTGGAGAGTCAGACAGATAAGGAGTGAAGCTGGAGAGTCAGACAGATAAGGAGTGAAGCTGGAGAGTCAGACAGATAAGGAGTGAAGCTGGAGAGTCAGACAGATAAGGAGTGAAGCTGGAGAGTCCAGACAGATAAGGAGTGAAGCTGGAGAGTCAGACAGATAAGGAGTGAAGCTGGAGAGTCAGACAGATAAGGAGTGAAGCTGGAGAGTCAGCCAGATAAGGAGTGAAGCTGGAGAGTCAGCCAGATAAGGAGTGAAGCTGGAGAGTCAGACAGATAAGGAGTGAAGCTGGAGAGTCAGACAGATAAGGAGTGAAGCTGGAGAGTCAGACAGATAAGGAGTGAAGCTGGAGAGTCAGACAGATAAGGAGTGAAGCTGGAGAGTCAGACAGATAAGGAGTGAAGCTGGAGAGTCAGACAGATAAGGAGAGAAGCTGGAGAGTCAGACAGATAAGGAGAGAAGCTGGAGAGTCAGACAGATAAGGAGTGAAGCTGGAGAGTCAGACAGATAAGGAGTGAAGCTGGAGAGTCAGCCAGATAAGGAGTGAAGCTGGAGAGTCAGACAGATAAGGAGTGAAGCTGGAGAGTCAGACAGATAAGGAGAGAAGCTGGAGAGTCAGACAGATAAGGAGTGAAGCTGGAGAGTCAGCCAGATAAGGAGTGAAGCTGGAGAGTCAGACAGATAAGGAGTGAAGCTGGAGAGTCAGCCAGATAAGGAGTGAAGCTGGAGAGTCAGACAGATAAGGAGTGAAGCTGGAGAGTCAGCCAGATAAGGAGTGAAGCTGGAGAGTCAGCCAGATAAGGAGTGAAGCTGGAGAGTCAGCCAGATAAGGAGTGAAGCTGGAGAGTCAGACAGATAAGTAGTGAAGCTGGAGAGTCAGACAGATAAGGAGTGAAGCTGGAGAGTCAGACAGATAAGGAGTGAAGCTGGAGAGTCAGCCAGATAAGGAGAGAAGCTGGAGAGTCAGCCAGATAAGGAGTGAAGCTGGAGAGTCAGACAGATAAGGAGTGAAGCTGGAGAGTCAGACAGATAAGGAGAGAAGCTGGAGAGTCAGCCAGATAAGGAGTGAAGCTGGAGAGTCAGACAGATAAGTAGTGAAGCTGGAGAGTCAGCCAGATAAGGAGAGAAGCTGGAGAGTCAGCCAGATAAGGAGTGAAGCTGGAGAGTCAGCCAGATAAGGAGTGAAGCTGGAGAGTCAGCCAGATAAGGAGTGAAGCTGGAGAGTCAGCCAGATAAGGAGTGAAGCTGGAGAGTCAGACAGATAAGGAGTGAAGCTGGAGAGTCAGACAGATAAGGAGTGAAGCTGGAGAGTCAGACAGATAAGGAGTGAAGCTGGAGAGTCAGACAGATAAGGAGTGAAGCTGGAGAGTCAGACAGATAAGGAGTGAAGCTGGAGAGTCAGCCAGATAAGGAGTGAAGCTGGAGAGTCAGCCAGATAAGGAGTGAAGCTGGAGAGTCAGCCAGATAAGGAGTGAAGCTGGAGAGTCAGACAGATAAGGAGTGAAGCTGGAGAGTCAGACAGATAAGGAGTGAAGCTGGAGAGTCAGACAGATAAGGAGTGAAGCTGGAGAGTCAGCCAGATAAGGAGTGAAGCTGGAGAGTCAGCCAGATAAGGAGTGAAGCTGGAGAGTCAGCCAGATAAGGAGTGAAGCTGGAGAGTCAGACAGATAAGGAGTGAAGCTGGAGAGTCAGACAGATAAGGAGTGAAGCTGGAGAGTCAGACAGATAAGGAGTGAAGCTGGAGAGTCAGACAGATAAGGAGTGAAGCTGGAGAGTCAGACAGATAAGGAGTGAAGCTGGAGAGTCAGACAGATAAGGAGAGAAGCTGGAGAGTCAGACAGATAAGGAGAGAAGCTGGAGAGTCAGACAGATAAGGAGTGAAGCTGGAGAGTCAGACAGATAAGGAGTGAAGCTGGAGAGTCAGACAGATAAGGAGTGAAGCTGGAGAGTCAGACAGATAAGTAGAGAAGCTGGAGAGTCAGACAGATAAGGAGTGAAGCTGGAGAGTCAGACAGATAAGGAGTGAAGCTGGAGAGTCAGACAGATAAGGAGTGAAGCTGGAGAGTCAGACAGATAAGTAGAGAAGCTGGAGAGTCAGACAGATAAGGAGTGAAGCTGGAGAGTCAGACAGATAAGGAGTGAAGCTGGAGAGTCAGACAGATAAGGAGTGAAGCTGGAGAGTCAGACAGATAAGTAGAGAAGCTGGAGAGTCAGACAGATAAGGAGTGAAGCTGGAGAGTCAGACAGATAAGGAGTGAAGCTGGAGAGTCAGACAGATAAGGAGAGAAGCTGGAGAGTCAGACAGATAAGGAGAGAAGCTGGAGAGTCAGACAGATAAGGAGTGAAGCTGGAGAGTCAGACAGATAAGGAGTGAAGCTGGAGAGTCAGACAGATAAGGAGTGAAGCTGGAGAGTCAGACAGATAAGTAGAGAAGCTGGAGAGTCAGACAGATAAGGAGTGAAGCTGGAGAGTCAGACAGATAAGGAGTGAAGCTGGAGAGTCAGACAGATAAGGAGTGAAGCTGGAGAGTCAGCCAGATAAGGAGTGAAGCTGGAGAGTCAGCCAGATAAGGAGTGAAGCTGGAGAGTCAGACAGATAAGGAGTGAAGCTGGAGAGTCAGACAGATAAGGAGTGAAGCTGGAGAGTCAGACAGATAAGGAGTGAAGCTGGAGAGTCAGACAGATAAGGAGTGAAGCTGGAGAGTCAGACAGATAAGGAGTGAAGCTGGAGAGTCAGACAGATAAGGAGAGAAGCTGGAGAGTCAGACAGATAAGGAGAGAAGCTGGAGAGTCAGACAGATAAGGAGTGAAGCTGGAGAGTCAGACAGATAAGGAGTGAAGCTGGAGAGTCAGACAGATAAGGAGTGAAGCTGGAGAGTCAGACAGATAAGTAGAGAAGCTGGAGAGTCAGACAGATAAGGAGTGAAGCTGGAGAGTCAGACAGATAAGGAGTGAAGCTGGAGAGTCAGACAGATAAGGAGTGAAGCTGGAGAGTCAGACAGATAAGGAGTGAAGCTGGAGAGTCAGACAGATAAGGAGAGAAGCTGGAGAGTCAGACAGATAAGGAGAGAAGCTGGAGAGTCAGACAGATAAGGAGTGAAGCTGGAGAGTCAGACAGATAAGGAGTGAAGCTGGAGAGTCAGACAGATAAGGAGTGAAGCTGGAGAGTCAGACAGATAAGGAGAGAAGCTGGAGAGTCAGACAGATAAGGAGTGAAGCTGGAGAGTCAGACAGATAAGGAGTGAAGCTGGAGAGTCAGACAGATAAGGAGTGAAGCTGGAGAGTCAGCCAGATAAGGAGTGAAGCTGGAGAGTCAGACAGATAAGGAGTGAAGCTGGAGAGTCAGACAGATAAGGAGTGAAGCTGGAGAGTCAGACAGATAAGGAGTGAAGCTGGAGAGTCAGACAGATAAGGAGTGAAGCTGGAGAGTCAGACAGATAAGGAGTGAAGCTGGAGAGTCAGACAGATAAGGAGAGAAGCTGGAGAGTCAGACAGATAAGGAGTGAAGCTGGAGAGTCAGACAGATAAGGAGTGAAGCTGGAGAGTCAGACAGATAAGGAGTGAAGCTGGAGAGTCAGACAGATAAGGAGTGAAGCTGGAGAGTCAGACAGATAAGGAGTGAAGCTGGAGAGTCAGACAGATAAGGAGTGAAGCTGGAGAGTCAGACAGATAAGTAGTGAAGCTGGAGAGTCAGACAGATAAGGAGTGAAGCTGGAGAGTCAGACAGATAAGGAGTGAAGCTGGAGAGTCAGACAGATAAGGAGTGAAGCTGGAGAGTCAGACAGATAAGGAGTGAAGCTGGAGAGTCAGACAGATAAGGAGTGAAGCTGGAGAGTCAGACAGATAAGGAGTGAAGCTGGAGAGTCAGACAGATAAGGAGTGAAGCTGGAGAGTCAGACAGATAAGGAGTTGTAGCTGGAGAGTCAGACAGATAAGGAGTGAAGCTGGAGAGTCAGACAGATAAGGAGTGAAGCTGGAGAGTCAGACAGATAAGGAGTGAAGCTGGAGAGTCAGACAGATAAGGAGTGAAGCTGGAGAGTCAGACAGATAAGGAGTGAAGCTGGAGAGTCAGACAGATAAGGAGTGAAGCTGGAGAGTCAGACAGATAAGGAGTGAAGCTGGAGAGTCAGACAGATAAGGAGTGAAGCTGGAGAGTCAGACAGATAAGGAGTTGTAGCTGGAGAGTCAGACAGATAAGGAGTGAAGCTGGAGAGTCAGACAGATAAGGAGTGAAGCTGGAGAGTCAGACAGATAAGGAGTGAAGCTGGAGAGTCAGACAGATAAGGAGTGAAGCTGGAGAGTCAGACCTTCGTTCAAAGCAGAACACTTGCTCATGCGTTTAAACCTGGTCATAAAGCTAATAAAAATTCCAAATTCTAAAATAAAAACTTTCCTTAAGCACAGCTTGCCTGCTTCCGTTGATTGTTTATGCTTTTGTGCACTTAACAAACGAACAAAACATATGTGTAAAAGCTAACAAAGTCAATCTGCCATTGTTGCTTCTAGTGCTTCTGCTGCCGCCGCCTTTCTCACCTGTTTCGTTTTTAATCATTTTTCACTTACCTGATTGTCGCTTCATTAATGAAAGCACAGCCCTGGCCATTCTCATTCTGTTTCATTTTCTTCGAATTTATTTTGAACAAAGCGGCAAAATACAGATTGAGTAAAAGCTGTGGAAAATATACTTTCAAAAAGCTGATTTTAAATATGGAAGAAATTTTGTTACTAACATATTCGTGTTTTCATTGCAATGATCACTTTAAACTTGCGCCGACTGTGTCGCGTTTTCATGAATTCATTTTTCAAAGCACAAATGAGACAGTAGAAATAATTTGTTTTTTGCTTGCTTACAGCTCTACAAGCCAGAATGGGCAAGTATTTAGTTTAGCTTGTGTGATTCACATTGTTACATTGTGATTTAGGTGAGCTTTAGTGTGTGATTTAGGTGAGCTTTAGTGTGTGATTTAGGCGAGCTTTAGTGTGTGATTTATGTGAGCTTTAGTGTGTGATTTAGGTGAGCTCAAGTGTGTGATTTAGGTGAGCTCAAGTGTGTGGTTTAGGTGAGCTTTAGTGTGTGATTTAGGTGAGCTCAAGTGTGTGGTTTAGGTGAGCTTTAGTGTGTGGTTTAGGTGAGCTCAAGTGTGTGGTTTAGGTGAGCTCAAGTGTGTGGTTTAGGTGAGCTTTAGTGTGTGATTTAGGTGAGCTTTAGTGTGTGATTTAGGTGAGCTCAAGTGTGTGGTTTAGGTGAGCTCAAGTGTGTGGTTTAGGTGAGCTCAAGTGTGTGGTTTAGGTGAGCTCAAGTGTGTGGTTTAGGTGAGCTTTAGTGTGTGATTTAGGTGAGCTTTAGTGTGTGATTCAGGTGAGCTTTAGTGTGTGGTTTAGGTGAGCTCAAGTGTGTGGTTTAGGTGAGCTTTAGTGTGTGATTTAGGTGAGCTCAAGTGTGTGATTTAGGTGAGCTTTAGTGTGTGATTTAGGTGAGCTCAAGTGTGTGGTTTAGGTGAGCTTTAGTGTGTGGTTTAGGTGAGCTCAAGTGTGTGGTTTAGGTGAGCTTTAGTGTGTGGTTTAGGTGAGCTCAAGTGTGTGGTTTAGGTGAGCTCAAGTGTGTGGTTTAGGTGAGCTTTAGTGTGTGGTTTAGGTGAGCTCAAGTGTGTGGTTTAGGTGAGCTCAAGTGTGTGGTTTAGGTGAGCTTAAGCGTGCCACCTAGTCGAAGATGCTCTGTTTGTAAGTGTTTTGTAGATTTTCATCCGAGATGCCAATATTGAGCAGGGACTTATTAAAGTGGTGTAGATGATTTAATTTAGGCTTGCTAATTTTCTGGCAATTTTCTCTTTTCCGCTGACTTGTCTTTTATCAGATTAAAAAGAGAAATTGCCTTTAATCACATTATTCAATTCTTCCATTTGTGCTAGGACTGTTGCAGCCCTGCCAAATCACTGACATGCCTGTTGTCCTCATTAAGGAGGTTCGGCAGAAAAAAAGGTTATTCCTTCGTCTTCAGCGCCGAATTAACAAGCTGGTCTTCTAGGAGAAGATTTGATGAGGCAGCTCTGGAAGATGTTTCATAGAAAGAAAAATCTTCACTCCGTTTGAGCGGAGCAACAATTCTGCTCGTTAGGGCTGGCGAGGCAGCTCAAAATTTGTGCGAATAAATTGAGTCTGCTCAACTCGTGTCGGCCGGAAGTGAGCAAGCGGCCACGAGAAGAAAGATTGAGAAATACGAGACTAGTTGAGCGAGTTAAACAGTGATTGAGCTGCTACTCAAACTGCGGGCATCGGACTTGAGTGGGGATAATTACTCTCCGATTGGAATTATTCTTTTTCTTCTTCTGAGTATGACTTGTCTGCTGTCTGGAGGCGGGTGGTCGTGCGGGCTCAGCTGCGGCTGGGGGTTTGAGTCCGGAGCAGAGGGGAAGAGTCTTAGGGGGGTTTGGGATGAGGGAAATAATTTTCAGTTTCGCGAATTTCTGAGCAAACCAGGTGCGTCGCGGTGATTAACGGGCCGAGTTTGAGGAATGCGGGACACACGCTGCTTCTGCTTCTCCCCGAATCTCAATTCCATCCACCTTTCTGTTTTGCCCCTGTCTGTCCTGTCCGACTGGTCCACTGCCCTATAATCAGAAGTCGGAATTGATAACTTCCACCGTCGGCCCGCCCATTCGCACGGAGACTGCGCTATACGGAGCGGAGCGGCCAAGGCTTTGGAAAAAGTTTTCAGCTTATAAAATCAAAATAGGAAACTCGGCGAAGCGTGTCACATATGGGTCTGGAGCGGGCAATTAGCCACACACACACGCACACACCAACTTGCCGCCTTTCATCATTGACAAAGCCGGCAATCATGCCGGGTCTTAAATACACAAAGAGAAAAGCAAAACTCGCCTAATGGCGGGTCCGCTGTTTTCTGCGCCTTTTCGCTGCTTTTATATTTAGCATGACGAGCAGAGAGCAAGAAACTCATAAAAATTATAGAGACGGGCACTATTTTCTGTGACGATTTTTCTGAAATCGGCGATGGGAAAATGGGAAATGCACCGCCAACACATCATATGGGCGCCATTCGCTGTTTTTTTGCGTCAAACTTATCAAAGCTTGTATACAGTAGTTTTTCTCTTTTTCAAGAAAAAATACGTTGTAGAAGATAAAAACAATTTATATGAGATTTAGACTTCTGTATCTATTTCTGTCAGATTCGATTCTGTGAGATTAGAGACTCATTATGTGAGATTAGACACTCATTCTGTGAGATTAGACACTCTTTCTGTGAGATTAGACACTCTTTCTGTGAGATTAGACACTCTTTCTGTGAGATTGGACACTCATTCTGTGAGATTAGACACTCATTATGTGAGATTGGACACTCATTCTATGAGATTAGACACTCTTTCTGTGAGATTAGACACTCTTTCTGTGAGATTGGACACTCATTCTGTGAGATTAGACACTCATTATGTGAGATTGGACACTCATTCTATGAGATTAGACACTCATTATGTGAGATTAGAGATTCATTCTGTGAGATTGGACACTCATTCTGTGAGATTAGACACTCATTATGTGAGATTGGACACTCATTCTATGAGATTAGACACTCATTATGTGAGATTAGAGATTCATTCTGTGAGATTAGACACTCATTACGTGAGATTCGACACTCTTTCTGTGAGATTAGACACTCAATGTGAGATTAGACACTCATTATGTGAGATTAGACACTCTTTCTGTGAGATTAGACACTCATTATGTGAGATTAGACACTCTTTCTGTGAGATTAGACACTCTTTCTGTGAGATTAGACACTCTTTCTGTGAGATTAGACACTCAATGTGAGATTAGACACTCATTATGTGAGATTAGACACTCTTTCTGTGAGATTAGACACTCATTATGTGAGATTAGACACTCTTTCTGTGAGATTAGACACTCATTATGTGAGATTAGACATTCTTTCTGTGAGATTAGACACTCATTATGTGAGATTAGACATTCTTTCTGTGAGATTAGACACTCTTTCTGTGAGATTAGACACTCTTTCTGTGAGATTAGACACTCAATGTGAGATTAGACACTCATTATGTGAGATTAGACACTCTTTCTGTGAGATTAGACACTCATTATGTGAGATTAGACACTCATTCTGTAAGATTCGAAACTGGTTCTATGAGATTTCAGCAGTTTTCTATAAAATTTCAAATTCAATTTCGTGGTCAGGCACTCTAACAATGTCCCTAAATACAAATTCGATGAAAATGAAAGCAAATTATTTTTAGAGCAGCCATTTGTCGTCCCAACTCTCACGCCCAGCCCTCACGAGAAACAATTCTTGTCCATGCTGATTACCAATCGATGCCATGGTTCCGGAGTCTTCTAAGAGAGATTGATTGATTTTCTGCATCAGCTTTTTAGTTGGGTCAAGATCTCAGCCCCACTCACCCGACCGGACCGCCGCCGCTGCCGCCGAGTCCGGGGTGGGGGTGAGCAGCCAGCCAATCAGAGGCGAGCAGTCGGCGCGTTCGGCAAGGCTTTATTTATTTAACAAAAAAATCTCAGTGAGGCATCAGAGTTCCGCTAATAATCTTATAAGCTTCATCGACTTTATCTAATTCTCAGTCGCTGCTTGTTCGCGTCTAAAAGAGCAACTGTTGTTGAGATATGAATTCGGCAGAGGACTTTTCAGCTATGGTGCCGCTGCGGGGAACCGGTTCGGTGAGTCGCATGAGCCACGCGGGAAGTCAGCGATGGGAATTCAGTTTTGGGAATCCAGTTTTGGAAATTCCGTTTTTGGAATTCAGTTTTGGGAATTTAGTTTTGGGAATTCCGTTTTGGGAATTCAGTTTTGGGAATCCAGTTTTGGGAATTCCGTTCTTGGAATTCAGTTTTGGGATTTCAGTTTTGGGAATTCCGTTTTGGGAATTCAGTTTTGGGAATCCAGTTTTGGGAATCGAGTTTTGGGAATTCAGTTTTGGGAATTTAGTTTTGGGAATTTAGTTTTGGGAATTCAGTTTTGGGAATTCAGTTTTGGGAATCCAGTTTTGGGAATCCAGTTTTGGGAATTCCGTTCTGGGCATTCAGTTTTGGGAATTTAGTTTTGGGAATTCCGTTTTGGGAATTCAGTTTTGGGAATCCAGTTTTGGGAATCCAGTTTTGGGAATTCCGTTCTGGGCATTCAGTTTTGGGAATCCAGTTTTGGGAATCCAGTTTTGGAAATTCCGTTTTTGGAATTCAGTTTTGGGAATTTAGTTTTGGGAATTCCGTTTTGGGAATTCAGTTTTGGGAATCCAGTTTTGGGAATTCCGTTCTTGGAATTCAGTTTTGGGATTTCAGTTTTGGGAATTCCGTTTTGGGAATTCAGTTTTGGGAATCCAGTTTTGGGAATCGAGTTTTGGGAATTCAGTTTTGGGAATTTAGTTTTGGGAATTTAGTTTTGGGAATTCAGTTTTGGGAATTCAGTTTTGGGAATCCAGTTTTGGGAATCCAGTTTTGGGAATTCCGTTCTGGGCATTCAGTTTTGGGAATTTAGTTTTGGGAATTCCGTTTTGGGAATTCAGTTTTGGGAATCCAGTTTTGGGAATCCAGTTTTGGGAATTCCGTTCTGGGCATTCAGTTTTGGGAATCCAGTTTTGGGAATCCAGTTTTGGAAATTCCGTTTTTGGAATTCAGTTTTGGGAATTTAGTTTTGGGAATTCCGTTTTGGGAATTCAGTTTTGGGAATCCAGTTTTGGGAATTCCGTTCTTGGAATTCAGTTTTGGGAATTCAGTTTTTGGAATTTTGTTCTGGGCATTCAGTTTTAGGAATCGAGTTTTGGGAAGTCAGCTCTGGGAAGTCAGTTTTGGTATTTCAGTTTCAGTTTGGGATTTCAGAGAGATCATGGAGGGAAAGTCAGCAATCAAAGCTCAAAATGGGAATTCGGCAACTGGTTTATAAAGGAAAAACATAATATTATTAGTATTATTATTATTAAAGGAAAAACATCCTCTGCATAAAAATTGCCCTGTTGGATTTGAATCCTAAAATTTTTAAGCGTTGCTTAAAATTTCATCCGAATAAAAACTGCAGGATCGGAGCGGTCGGCTGTCAGCGGAGCGCGAACCTCCAATTCGACACTTCAACGACGGCGACTGCGTCAGCGCGGCTTCAAAATCTGGCGGCGCCTCTCCAGCGACATCCGGGGAGCTCGCAGGCGCGGTAGCCGTTGGCGGCGGCAGCGGAGGCGGAGCCCCGACTAGACCGGCGGCGTCGTCGGAGGAGCCTTTGCCAACTGAGGCGGCATCTTCCAAGCTGCCACCGGCGACGGCGGCTGCCGCGGCGGCTGCAATGGCAGCAGCGGCAGCTTATTATCGAGGCGCTGGCAGCGGAAACGGCAGCGGCGGCTGCGGCCCCGCTGCGAGCTTCAGCGCCAGCGCTGGCGGCGGTTGGGCCGGCTCTGGCTGTGGCGAATTTTATCACGCAACATCGATGGAGCCGATGACGTCATCGATGTTTAAGGGTGACTATCCGCAGATGCTTTACCAGGGCTGGCAGCATCACCAAGCTCAGCAGCAGCATCATCACAACCAGCCGCTGCAGCAACAGCAGCAGCAGCAGCAGTCTTATTGGGAGCTGCAGCACGGATCTGTCGGAGGTGCCGCCTCTTGGCTCTCCGCCGCAGTGGCAGCATCGAGTGTCGATCATCAGCAGCACCATCAGCAGCACCATCAGCAGCACCATCAGCATCAGCAGCAACACCATCAGCAGCAGCAGCAGCACTTTGCCTACCACATGAGCCAGCCCCCCTCATCTGACTATCTAGTCAGCCAGGCTTCTGGCAATCCATTTCTACCGCTTTTTGGCCACGCCGATGCCGCTGCGGCTTCAGCAGCGGCGGCGGCAGCTGCTGCGGCTGCCGCAGCAGCTGCTGGCTACGTCGGCACAGCCTCAGCGGCTTCATCATCTGCTAATGCGGGCCAGGCGCAGCCGCCGCCGCTGCCGCCGCCGCCTCAGCTACAAGCGCAGCCGCCCTCAGCGTCAGTAGCTGTTTCTGGCGGCGGCGGCGGCCGCAGCGGCGCTGGCGGTAAGTCGAGCCGTCGCTACACCGGACGGGCCACCTGCGACTGTCCGAACTGTCACGAGGCCGACCGCCTCGGGCCGGCCGGTGCTCAGCTGAGAAGGCGCAGCCTACACAGCTGCCACATTCCCGGCTGCGGCAAGGTGTACAACAAGACGTCACACCTGAAGGCCCACCTGCGCTGGCACACTGGCGAGCGGCCGTTCGTCTGCAACTGGCTGTTCTGCGGCAAACGCTTCACCCGGTCGGACGAGCTCCAGCGGCATCTGCGCACCCACACAGGTGAGAAGCGATTTGCCTGTGAGGTGTGCCGAAAGCGGTTCATGCGGTCCGATCATCTTTCAAAGCACCTCAAGACCCACAGCGAGAGCGCGCAGCGCTGCCCTGACGCCGGCGCCATCGAGGCCGAAGATGACAATAATGCCGACGAGGATGACGCAACGGCCGCCGAATTGAGCGACTCGGAAGAGGAAACGGACAAGAAGAGGCTCGTTACTAAGGCTGACCAGCGGTGACTTTGGGCACTTCGAGGATAGGCTTCGCTTGTCCTGTGTATGCACAAGGATTTCAAAGGCCATTAAAGCTACATTATATCGCTTTAATTAGTATTTTTCATTATTAGTGGACCCTCAGTTTGTCTGTTGTAGCCAATGCTGTTTTGATAATCAATTACTCGTACATTAGAATTATAGTGATGCTTAACCAATTTTTTCGAAACCACGCTAAAATTGATTCATTTCAAATCCCTAAAATAATCATTCCAGAATTGCTCGAATTTTCTGTTTAAAATAAAAATATTCTAGTTCGAACCGCCTCGTTTTGTCTATCGGCAGTAACAAAGCTGCAGTAACAATGTCTGAGTTTTTGTTTAACAATATTTTTGTCGCATTGATATCCGTCACAGCTACTAACAGTAGGCGCATCGAATGTTGTTCGTGATGTGAACGCACATCTGTTTAATAAGTATGTGTTAATAAACAATTATTAATAAGATGCATAGCACAGCAAAAGGCACCAAACTGTTCATTTATTTAAAACAATATACGCTTCAGAATATCGAAACAAAAATTGTAAAAGATTTAAACAAAGCGAGGACAACTCCGCTGTGAGATTCGAAGAGAGCGAATACTTTAGGTAGGCTTAGCACCAATATTTAGCACCCGAAATAGGCCCTGTGTGATCGCCTTAAACTTTGGGAATAATAATACACAATAAAATCCACAAATTGCTTACAATTGGTTAATGGAAACACGGTTGAATGAGGTAGGGGGCCTTGTGTTGAAATTATCAGAAAAACTTGCAAAATTCTTTTTAGTCAACCATTTTGGCCCATAACGAATGAGATTTACAATGCGGAATTCATGACAAAACTTGAGGACGGCTGGAAGTCATTGAAAACAAGCACGAATTGTGAGCACCCATTGGACAGATGGAAAGATGATTTTAGGATTAGGATTCTTCAGGCGAGCAACATGAGTCAAACAAATTTCAGCCAGCAAACCAGCCAGCAAACCAGCCATCAATCACCAGCCATCAAACCAGCCATCAAACCAGCCAGCAAACCAGCCATCAAACCAGCCATCAAACCAGCCATCAAACCAGCCAGCAAATCATCAAGCAAACCAGCCAACAAATCATCTAGCAAACCAGCCAGCAAATCATCTAGCAAACCAGCCAGCAAATCATCAAGCAAACCAGCCAACAAATCATCTAGCAAACCAGCCAGCAAATCATCAAGCAAACCAGCCAACAAATCATCTAGCAAACCAGCCAACAAACCAGCCAGCAAACCAGCCAGCAAACCAGCTAGCAAACCAGCCATCAAACCAACAATCAAACCAGCCATCAAACCAGCCATCAAACCAGCCATCAAACCAGCCATCAAACCAGCCATCAAACCAGCCATCAAACCAGCCATCAAACCAGCCATCAAACCAGCCATCAAACCAGCCATCAAACCAGCCAGCAAACCAACCAGCAAACCAGCCAGCAAATCATCAAGCAAACCAGCCAGCAAATCATCAAGCAAACCAGCCAAAAAATCATCTAGCAAACCAGCCAGCAAATCATCAAGCAAACCAGCCAACAAATCATCTAGCAAACCAGCCAGCAAATCATCTAGCAAACCAGCCAGCAAATCATCAAGCAAACCAGCCAACAAATCATCTAGCAAACCAGCCAGCAAATCATCTAGCAAACCAGCCAGCAAATTCTCTAGCAAACCAGCCAACAAACCAGCCAGCAAATTCTCTAGCAAACCAGCCAACAAACCAGCCAGCAAATCATCTAGCAAACCAGCCAACAAACCAGCCAGCAAATTCTCTAGCAATGGCCTCAAAACAGCTAAAATACCTAAAATATCATAGCAGGATCAAATTTGAAAAACAACAGTGAAGGATATTTATCCTCGATTGTCTCTTGTTCGACTCAGTCTACCGTTTGTGCCGTCCAACAGCCATGGCCGCCGCAGACGCCTCGTCCGATCGCGCAGCTTCGTGGCCCGACGTAGCCGACATGGTCGCTAGGCCGGCCGCGACCGTTGGCGCCGTGGAATCAGCCTGCATCTGCAGCAGCAGGTCCAGATCGGCTCCGGCCAGTTCCTCGATGCGCCGGCTCAGCTGCCTAGTCAGCCGCCGATCGTCGCCAATGTCGCTGGCGTCCCCGACGGTGCCGCCGCTTCCGCCGCCGACAATGACCTGGCGGGCCATGCGCAACGGCTGCAGGCAGAGCGCCAGGCGGCGGACCTTGTCCCATTTGACGTGCCCGCTAGCCAACCGGAAGCTGCCAACCTCCAGCGACTGCAGGTGGGCCCGCAGCAGTCTCGGATGCGGCACCGCGGTCTGCTGAGTCATCGGCTCAGACAGCAGTCGGGCTCTGAGCACGGTGAGTCGCTTCCGAGCCCGGCTGGCGCGAGCGTCAAGCCTGTGCAGCCCGGGCGCCCACTGCAGCCGCGGCCCGGACAGGCCCTCGGCCAGAGCCACCGCGGAGGCCAGGTCGCCGCGGTCGGCGCATTCGCTAGCCGCCAGCCAGAGCCGGCGAGCCAGCAGAGCGCGCTGCTTGGCGCCTGGCCCGGCCGCCAACAGCTCGGCTGTGCACCAGCGCGACAGTCGGTCACAGTGGGCAAGAAACTCGGTCAGGCCGGCGCTGGAGCCGGTGAGCAGGTCCACCGGGTGGCAGGCCAGGAATTTCTGCCGGCTGAGGGCGCACAGGCTGGCCGCGAGTTCGATTTCGGCGCAGTCGACAACGGCTAGCGGTCGATCGGTGGCCGGCTCGGACAGGCGCTCGGCGAGTAGCTGGCGAGCCAGCCGCTCTGTGACCCTGTCCGGACTGAACACGCGCAGCTGCGGCCACTGTCGGTGGGTCGGAATTAATCAACCGTTTTTAACTACTCTACTAAAAGTAGATGAAAAATAGTATAAACTGGCTTTTGTAAAGACAAAACTTCTTTCTAGGAACTTACCGGAAGAAAGGAAACAGGCCGAGGGATTATCTGAAAGGAAAAAATATTAATGTAAAATAAGCAGATGAACTAGGTAATTAGCAAAGCGAGGCTAAACTAACTAATTAGTTGGTTCTTATAGAAAAAATTATGATCTCGCCCAGGCTCGAACTGGGGACCTTCTGTGTGTTAGACAGATGTGATAACCACTACACCACGAGATCTTATTGGCGTCGGCTACTGCTAATCTATATGATAGCTTCCTTAGAGCAGGAGCTCCGTCATTAAATGTATGCCTGTACGGCTGTACGCAACACACTTCACTTCACTATTTGCTATGGCGAATAAGTAATATCATAAGCCACAGAAGTAAAGCAGTGGAATGCTGCCTGAGACCTCTTTCATTTCACATGGCTATGGAATATTCCTATTGTGCTGATCATGGACGTTCTGTTCTGTATTATTTTTGACGTTGTTTGTCGCTATATTACAGTTTTCTTTATTCATACCATACCATAGTTATATGTTGATTTGTAAAAGTATATATTCGTTTTTCTTACTGTTTGTGTCCTCGTGTATTGAGCCGTATTGCTCACGTCTACGTCGCAATATTGCAAGTCCACATGAATTCCACGCTGGCAATCAGAGTATAAAGAAAAAATTCCTGTGATGGACGGATATTTATCTGCCAATTTCGGAGCCTGGAGAAAATAGAGGGGATCATTCATTCATTCATTCATTCATTACGAGCCAATATGATACCTCAAATGAATTTTTCGATACATATCGGTAAAACATTTTACGCAGTTTAAATTTTTTGAGGCAGAAAATTATATGATTTACCTGATCGGACAAAAATTCCATGAAAGCCTTTAATGTGGCTAGAGCCTCGCTTCTTTCTCGAAAGTCAATCTGATAAAATCCGAACAACCAAAAAAGTAGTATGTTTAGCCCTCGGTCCAACACAAGGCTTTGGTGCGAGCCGTCTTCCAGGCACGTCGGAAATGTATTCCTCATAGCAGTAGTAATTATCTTGACGAGATCCTCTGGCGTCTCAAAGTATCGATATCCAAAAAAGTATTCCCAGACAAATCCAGTTGAAATGCTTTGTCTGAAAAGATAAGGGCAAAATGTATGATCTCGCCCAGGCTCGAACTGGGGACCTTCTGTGTGTTAGACAGATGTGATAACCACTACACCACGAGATCTCGATTGTAGAAGACTTGCAACAACTATTTTATACTCAGCCCACAAAAGAACTGCACAGTAAGTTATCGTTGTGACGATATTGTTGCTAATGAAAATTAGAAAGACTTCCTTTGGCAGTTTGTTTGCAGTTGGCAGTGCCTTTCAGTCTTTCCTGAATTCTTACCGGCAAAATAGAAGGGCGGCTAGACAATCGGGATCAGCCGAGTGCACCAGGCCTCGCCTAAAAGCCACCTTCGCCTCTGAATAATCAGCATTGCTAACCAGCTGCAACTGGCTGCCACTGCGAAGGCAACCTGCCAGGCTCTGGCAGAGACTCAGTGGTAAGCCCTGGTTGTCGGCGTACAAAGCCTCAGCTTGGCGACAGCTGGCCTCCAGGTATTCCATGCGAGCCGTCAGCGCAGCTAAATCCCGCCTGAGGAAATTTATCGATTAAAGTGCATCATATCGAGTGAGGAAAACCTATGCACTAAAGGTGAAACTAAGTTGGGGTTTCTGCATTGGCATCATTTATTACAGTAAAATTATCTCTCGCAGCAACACCGGGCACACCTGCAAGACCGGCTGCCACCTGGCTGTTGTCGGCTGAGTTTCTTCACCTTGGCAACGTCCTTCGCTGTTAGAACCAGTTGCTGGCGCAGCTGCTGCAGTCGCCATTGCAGATCGGTGTGATCAGATGATTCTGTAATCGACGACCTCGCTGGAGGTGGCGGCGGAGAAGGTGACAGTTTCGGCTTCGTTTGGACAGGAACAGGCGGTGCAGGGGTCGCTGGCTTCGGAGGCTGTTGCTGCTGCTGCTGCTGAATCGTTATCGTTGCTAGGGGCTGAGGTATCGGTAGCTGATTGGTAGTCAATGTCGGCGGTGGCTGCGGCTGTGACTGCAAAGGCGGCGGTGGTTCCCGACCTGTGTTGACGATTCCGAAGCATGCTCTGAGCAGGTCGTCGCTCCAATAAAGATCCGGGAATCTCTCGGTGACTGCGCTAGTGAAAGTGGCCCAGGACAGGTTCACTAGCGAGACAATGTACTCGGCTAACAGCGGCAGGTCGACCCCCGGACAGCCGTCTAGCGAGAATTCCCGGTGTAGGAGGCGGATCACGCTTGCCAGGGTGTGCTGGTAGTGCACCGCGTCATTCGAAAGTAGCCGCTCCATCGGAGTTGCGTATTGACCGGCCGCTGCTGTAGAGAACCGCTGCTGCTGCTGCAACTGCTGAATCTGGTGATTAGCAGAGATGCTCACTCCCGAATCGGCATTTGGCGAGTCGCGATGCGCCGCTGCAGCGACAGCTGCTCCATGCGATGGCGGCTGTTCGACCAGATCGACGTCGCGAATGTTGCGCGCAATCGGGCGCGGCGGCGTGCGCGTCAGCCAGTGCTCTGCAACCACCGGGTCCGAGTAGGCCTTGTGGCTGATGTAGGACGACTGCGGATCGGGTTTGGTGGGCTAGGTGCTCAAAAACTGAACAAAAACAAAGCTCACAATCAGTGGGTCGGTGGCAGAGCGGTTAACACGTTTGCCTCTCGCACCAAGGTCCCTGAGCTCGATTCGGCGGCGAGGCCACATTCTTTTGGGGCGTAAGAGAAGGCTTGGGGGCTTGTCTTGCGATTCGCGCCGTTGAGGGCCAACCTCCAAGGCCCGGTGAAGTGTACACTGCCTGACGATGAGAAAGTCAAAGGACAGATATACACACCTGTGTGAGTGTGTGCCTGCGTACGGTATCTATGTGTGTGTGTGTGTGCTCAGGAGTCAGCGGAATGGGCAGAATTGCCTCCTCGCTGGCTGCGGGTCTAGTGTCACCAAATGATGTACCATTGCCCACAGCCCTCCTGCACTTTATTATTACAAGCATTATTAAGCTCACAATCACCTGCGGTAAGTCGTGACACAGCTTAACATTATTCTTTCAGAAGCGTTTGTTGCCTAGTGGGTTAGAGCCGTCCGGACTCACAATTTGAAGGTCGGGAGTTCGATTCACGACTACACGGAGCTATTTTTTATCTTTAGCAAGACAACTCTGCACTGCTCCGGTTCACCCAGCTGTTAAATGAGTAGCAGTTTGAGCTGAGGTAATTAAGAGGTGGCGCCCCCCAGTCGTACCCGAGCGAATTTAACAGCCGTACGCAGCCATCAGATGAGCTGGGCCTTTGTTGTGGGCTGCACATTCGGCCCGATTCGGACAGGTGTAATAAATTATAGATACACTATTAATGCAGGCATGTTCAATGTGCACGGCTACGTACCGGTGGCACTGACTGTCTGTTCTTGTACCGAGCCAGCTGTCGAGTGCTGGCTGTTGACTCAGCCGTCGCAGTCGGCAGGAATCGCCCGCCGCCGGGATCATCGTCAAAGCCGACGCTGGAGATGTTGAGGTCCGTTTCGGCCGTTTCATCAGCGGCCAACGGTGTCAGCAACTGATAGCTGGCTGCCATGACGTTCTGATGCTGGCCCCAGTCGATGGGAGTCGAGTCGGCTTCCATGGATTCCAGGCAGAGGCGCCCGTCAAGAACCCTGCGTCGATTCTCGCGTGCCAGAAGTCGCAGCCGCTCGGCCAGCTGCTGCTTTGAGGCGGCCTCCGCAGCCGCTGCCGCAGCTACCGCAGTTGCCGTAGAAGTGGTTGCAGTCCAGGCGTCGCTATTCTCATCGTCGGCTCGAGCATCTATCGGCGTGAAGTGAGTCAGTCGGCTGGTGAATGCGGGCGGTAGCCAGGATTTTGCCTGCTGGGACTGCGGCTGCTGAATAATTCGGCGCTGTGGAGGCGGCGGCGGATGCTGCTGTTGCTGTTGCTGCTTCTGAGGCTGCTGCTGCTGCTGCATCAGCCTCAAACGTGCTGACTCTTTGGCAGTCCTACCATTGATTAAGGTTGAAAAGTGTCATTTGCTAGGTACAAGAATACTACGAATAGATACGACGTCTAGGTACTAGGTAATCAAGTAATTAGAAAACTTAGAATAGGAAATCACGGTCAGCACAATCACGCCCATACCGACCCCAACGAGAGACGCAGCTCGTACAATGTTTAAAATCTACCAGCGAGCTATTTCAGAGAATCACTTCAGCATTTTCCTAATGGAATTAACAATACCTTGCCGGTAGAGGAGGTGGCTGCTGCTGCTGCTGCTGCTGCCGCTGCTTGCTCTGTCTCTGGCTGTGCAGCCTGGCAAACATGGCCGCCAGAACCCGCCGATAGCCGCCACCCGGGCACTGGCCCTCCAGCTCGCTGCACCAGTCGCGCACGGTAGCCAGAGCGGGCCGCCTGTCTGACCGATCGTGGCACAGCGACTCCAGAATGGAGTACAGCACCGGGTCCAGGCTACGGGGCCCGAACTCCGTCTCCTGGCGCCTCCTAGCTTCCAAACCGTTGCCATTGTCGTCGTAGCCTTCGCCGTCATCGTCGTCGTCGAAAACGTCAAGGACGTTTAGCAGGGCGACGCCGATGGCATAGGCTACGGTCTTCTCATAGTCTGTGGCCAGCCCGCTGCTCGAGTACTCCGGCGGTAGCCAGCGCAGTGGACTCAGCTGGCCGCTGAATCCTCGGCCACCGCTGCTCGAGTCTTGTAGGCGACAGCGGCCAGTTGAGTCCAGAACGAAATTATCCAAGGACAGACCGTGAACTGTATTGGTTGCAATTGACAGATGTTTAAGAGCGACAGGTTGAGTAGAAGAACACGGGGACAGGATTGGACTCACCCCAGAGCTGGCTGCTAGCTGGGTCAAACTGCAGGGCGGCCATGCAGAACTCGCGCAGCAGAGCTAGGCATTCCGTTGAGCAGCGCACAACGCCGCCTTTGCCCGAACCGAAGGCCCAGTTGTCCAGCTCGTTCAATGTGGCTTGTTGTTGTGCCTGTAGTTTTATTGTGAAAACTATACCTTTATATCTAGAAAGCTATTGGCTATTGTAGCACCGGAGATGTCTTTGCACTTACAGGCAGCTCCGGTGCCTGTGATTGACGAATAGCATCAATGTCGAGTTCTGAAATTCATTTGAAGATGCCAAAATTATTTACTCCTCATTGAGTGGGTTTAGCTCGTGAGGTAGGTGTCAGAGAAATGTTGGTATCTAAGTGAGGTGGTGTCGGAGTGAGGTGGTTGTCGGAGTGAGGTGGGTTGTTGGAGTGAGGTGGGTGTCGGAGTGAGGTGGGTGTCGGAGTGAGGTGGGTTGTTGGAGTGAGGTGGTTGTCGGAGTGAGGTGGTGTTGGAGTGAGGTGGTGTCGGAGTGAGGTGGTTGTCGGAGTGAGGTGGTTGTCGGAGTGAGGTGGGTGTCGGAGTGAGGTGGGTTGTTGGAGTGAGGTGCTTGTCGGAGTGAGGTGGTGTTGGAGTGAGGTGGTTGTTGGAGTGAGGTGGGTGTCGGAGTGAGGTGGGTGTCGGAGTGAAGTGGTATTGGAGGGAGGTGGTTTTGGCTTTTCTCACCCGAAAAGTCTGGCTCAACCTCAGCGGTCTGCCGCAAGTGTCGCCGGACAATGATGCCTGCCAGCCGTCGTGGCGAGTCCGGCAGCAGCGAGCGACACTCAGCCAGGAGCTGCGATACGCTAGGCCGTCTAACCGGCTGAGGGTCGCGCATTCGACGAAAAAGTCGCCGTGCTGCGGCGCCAGTCAGCTCTGCGGCACAGCACGAGTGCAAGCAGGCGCCCAGTGAGTAAACGTGGGCAAGCTCGCTATCGATGGTGACGTCGGCAAAGATGCCGCTCTCTGTTTGAGACACCTCGGGGGCCAGGAAGGCTTGATCGGTCTCTACAGTTTGTTAAGTGAGGTATTTATTTTGGTGGTAAGATTTTGACAGACTTTAAAGATTTTCAACATATAATGAAGATGGTCTCAGTCATTAAATACACTCAGATGGTCGTTTCCGAGTTGGGGTTTTTCTCAGAGCTCGTAGTTCTCAAGTGAACTAGTTATCGTTTGTGATGCGTTTTGATTTAAGGTGGTTTTGGGGTGAGGTGGGTGTTAATTTGAGGTGGGTTTCAGGGTGAGTTGGGTGTTGGAGTGAGTTGGGTGCTGGAGTGAGGTGGGTGCTGGAGTGAGGTGGGTGTTGGAGTGAGGTGGGTGCTCGAGTGAGGTGGGTGTTGGGGTGAGGTGGGTGTCGGAGTGAGGTGGATGTTGGAGTAAGGTGGTTGTTGGAGTGAGGTGGGTGTCGGGACGAGGTGGGCTCTTTCTCATTTAATCGAATTTATTCGGTATTATTTTTCTAATACAACAAACTAATTTTGTTCAGCAAACCCTTTGCACCCAACAGATCAACGAAGACTTCAATTACTTAGGCTTGTTTTCAAGCCAACACAGCCAACATAGTTGAATCAGGCATCGTTTTCAAACTCTAAATAAAACAATTAGCTATTCTCTTTGCAATTTAATCCGAGCTGTGTGAACCCACAACCGAGACTGACACCTGAGACCACTTGCTAAAAGAGATGAGGGCGAGTGTCTCTCTACCAATCTCTTATTATCTTTCTTGGCTTTTTATCTTTACTGTACAGTTTTGCTACAATTATTCGGCGAATATTATTCGTTATATTTTTATTTCCTGACTGATTCTCTGCGTGTTGTATTTAGGTTTCACTCTTTGGCCCTCGAGGCATTGAAGTTTGCCGACAACATTTAAAAAAATGTTACACAAAAACGCATTAACTGATAAAAATACTTCACCTTCAATCTGCAAGTTGAAGCTAGCTTCACCATTTTCACTAAACAGCAGCGACGCTGGCGAAATAGTGAACGATGAAACAATGTGAGAGAAGTGAATTGAAAGCGACTGCAGGGCCGAGACAGCCGAGTGGCACAGGGCTATGAGGTCGTTGTCATTGAATGGCTCCGCCCGAGAAGTGATCAGGTCTTCCAACGATACTAGAGTGCCGCGCTCCATCGTGGGCTATGGAGCTGTAAAACTATTTTTAGCAACCATTTAAATAATAATTATTATTTAAATCACATTCTGTTGGTATTATTTCTGGGTAATAATTCAGATTAAAAATTTGAATTCGAAATTTAAATTCTAAAATAGAAATTCTAAAGAAATGCAAAAACTAAATTTTCACAAACAAACTTGGTCCTTAAAGGTTTAGACAATTGAGCTGAATATTTTTTAACTAAAGCAAAAAATAAGTAGATTCACTTACGTTATATTAGATATTAATTTCCATTGAAAAATATAAGTTAATTCGAATCGAAATCTAATTGAAAGCCCAGACAATCATAAATACATTTCCTATTGCAATTCTAAACGCCTTAATTATGGGCTAATCAAAACAATGATAGAAGATTGATTACAACCAATAGTTGAATCTTTAATCTCATGACTTAAAAAGGCTAATTTATACATTCAATATTAAAATTATCAAACTATACCAAGCAACCCACATTAAATTACCTATAACGCTTTAAGTGGTAAAAGTTAAGTAATCTAAACCGATGATATATCAAATGTATTACTAATGGTTCTTGTTTTCTCTGATCCTGTGAGCGATATAAAGTTCTGGAAAATTATTACAAAGCCTGCCTATAATGTAACATCTGGGACACATCTAGGACAAACTTCAAATCAATCTCAAATAAAAACCGGCCTAAACAGTAAAAAGTATACTGTTAACGCTAATACGAGCTATTTTACGGCATAAATAATGACAATGGTACCAGTAAAGGATAAAGAATAATTAACTTTCCATAACCATGATAAATAAAAATTTTAGGAAATCTATATATCTTGCGTACACATTAAGAGTTTTGAAAATAGACTGCGTTGTGCGTCTGTCTGACTATAACTTAAATTAATTAAATTCTGCCCCTTAAGTTAAGTTGAATTCGTACCGACAAATGACGCAAAGTTTTTGTATCAATAATTGTTATTTGTAGAAGTATTTTTTTATTTAATTGTCATGTGTTTATTTCGCGATTACTTGATTATTGCATTGCGCTCTCTGTCCCTCACTATTTCACTATATTTATTATAATACTTAGATTTCCGGATCTCAATGAAATGCGTCTTTTAACTTCTTCCCATTGTCTTTCGCATTCGTTGTCTAAAAAATCGGTTTAGACACATTTAGAGTTTCGTCTTAAGATTTTTAGATTTTAAGCTACTTAACATTTCAAAGCAGAAACTTAATTAGAATACCATAACTATGTGTGTATTTAAGAAAACATGTTTATTAGCGTTCTTGTAAAATAGAGAGAGTTAAAGCGTGCACAATTTTGTTAATTGGGAGTTTTCATAAATCACATTTATATTGATTACATTTATCAACAACGAAACGTACACAGTCACTGAATTTTATTTAGGGTCCGCATTAAATTATCGAACAGAAAGCATCAATGCTAGCCATGAACTATAGTAACAATATTGTCACTTCACAATTACATACATCACCCAATAGATGACGTTAAAAATGAGAAAAGTCAGAGGAAACAATCGACGCGAGATTTTGTCAATTTTTCGAGCCCGATTTACAAAGCGAGGATCATAGAAGCTGTGCTGGAAAACTCGCTGGCTCGAACAGTCGTCAGCAGGCCTTATACGAAGCAGCTCCGGCGTCCCGAATGTGGACTGAAATTTTATATGGCTGTTCTGATAATTGCATTAGGATTGGATTGACGATGGATTACATACTGAGAGACAGCGAGACAGACAGCTCGTCAGCTAACCTTCGCCGGCTCGCCGAACTCCAGCGTGACTTCGGAGCCGCCTTGAGTGCCGCCAAGTCTGGATGTCCTGAGCTGCTGCTGTTGCACCGAGTCCTTGCGGCTGTAGACGTTGACAACGGCGAATTCCAGCAACGAGGCGAACACGAATATGAGGCAGACGCTCATCCAGACGTCGATGGCTTTGATGTAGGAGACTCTTGGCAGCGACTGACCAGCGCCAGATGACTGCGTTGTCATAGTGAGCACAGTGAGAAGTCCGAGACTGACCCTGGCGGGGATGGCCTCCGTGTTGATCCAGAATGCCACCCAGCTTAGAATGACAATCAGAATGGTCGGTATATAGACCTGCGTGTTCAATTGGGATCCGATTTTTTAAGAAGAATGCGAAAAAAGAACTAAGAAACGCCACCCATACTACTGAAACTATTGGGCAGAAAAATAAAAAAAAAATTTCTTATAATATTTTTAATTTTTTTTCATGATACATTTTTTGTAAAAACTCGGATTAGAAAAATGTTTAAAAACGACAGCACTAAGTTACTGTGAGCCACTTTCACAGAAAAATCTCAGAAAATAACAAAAAAATTGCATACATTACGGGCGACCTCCAACCCTAATGGAACGTCATAAAGCATCAACTCTGGCTTTGCTAAGTCGCATGGATGAGCTGCGGGAATCGTAAAATATCCCCCATTCCACGCCTTCCGAAACTGGGGTAAATTACAGGCAAGCAAGCAAGCCGACAGGAAGGCCACAAGCTTGTATATGACCGGGACTGACCTGAATAATAAAGTAGCCAATGTCCCGCTGAAGGATGAAGTCAACCTGCAGACAGGGGTAGCTGCCAGTAGTGTAGTTTTTTGAGCAGTCTCTTGTTGGAAATCCTTTGAGCATGAATTGCGGCATGCTCAATTCGTCGGTTGATTCAACAGACTTGTTGACCAACCATTTAAATACCACGGTCTTCATGGTGTGGCCAACTGTAGTGGGAGACAGTAGATAGGAACATCAAATACATTGGATAGGTATATGTTAGATGTGAGTTTATATTGTTAGATTAAGGTTCCAAATTATTTCTCCGATTGGGTGCTACCTGTTAGATTGGGTGCTACCTGTTAGTAGGGAGTGTTACCCGTTAAATTATAGGTTACCTGTTAGATTGGGGGTGAGTGGCAGAGCGGGTTAACGCGTTTGCCTCTCGCACCAAGGTCCCTGAGCTCGATTCCGCGGCGAGGCCACATTCTTTTGGGGCGCAGCCGCGGAGAGAAGGCTTGGGGGGCTTGTCTTGCAATTTGCGCCCTTGAGGGTCAACCTCCAAGGCACAGTGAGAGTGTACACTGCCTGACGATGAGAAAGTCAAAGGACAGATATACACACTTGTGTGAGTGTGTGCCTGCGTACAGTATCTATGTGTGTGTGTGTGTGCTCAGGAGTCAGCGAAATGGGCAGAATTGCCTCCTCGCTGGCTGCGGGTCTAGTGTCACCAAAATGATGTGCCATTTCCCACAATCCTTCTGCAATAATTATTATTATTATTACCTGCTAGACTTGGGGTCACCTGTTAGATAGATGTGATGCAAAAACTCACAGCTTTCCAGCATCATCGGGCAGATCTGGGTGTCCAGCGGGTACTTCTGCAGCTGCATCATGCAGGAGAGAGTGGCCGAGATTCTGAAGATTTTTTAAGCTAAATTTGCAACATTGAATCGGATAGTAAGACTGCATTCTGTACACTATGGCTGCGATGGGACTTCTTGCACTTACTTCATGACGTACCACAGCTTGCCGTCCGGGTACAAGTTGATGAACCGGTTCGGAATAGTCACGTGATGGAAGTCGGCTTTCTTCTCATTCCTAAGAAACATTTATTGAGGATGGAATTTGCTGTCAGATTGACCAATGCATACAGACAGACAGATAGCGAGACAGACAGACAGACAGACAGACAGACAGACAGACAGACAGACAGACAGACAGACAGACAGACAGACAGACAGACAGTAGAACAGACACAGTATAACAGACAGACAGTATAGCAGACAGACAGTATAACAGACAGACAGTATAACAGACAGACAGTAGAACAGACAGACAGTAGAACAGACAGACAGTAGAACAGACAGACAGTAGAACAGACAGACAGTATAACAGACAGACAGTAAAACAGACAGACAGTAGAACAGACAGACAGTAGAACAGACAGACAGTAGAACAGACAGACAGTAGAACAGACAGACAGTAGAACAGACAGACAGTAGAACAGACAGACAGTAGAACAGACAGACAGTAGAACAGACAGACAGTATAACAGACAGACAGTAGAACAGACAGACAGTAGAACAGACAGACAGTAGAACAGACAGACAGTATAACAGACAGACAGTAGAACAGACAGACAGACAGACAGACAGACAGTATAACAGACAGACAGTAGAACAGACAGACAGTAGAACAGACAGACAGTAGAACAGACAGACAGTATAACAGACAGACAGTAGAACAGACAGACAGTATAACAGACAGACAGTAGAACAGACAGACAGACAGACAGACAGTAGAACAGACAGACAGACAGACAGACAGACAGACAGACAGACAAATAGACAGACAGACAGACAGACAGACAGACAGACAAATAGACAGACAGACAGACAGACAGACAGACAGACAGACAGACAGACAGTTACCGACCTGAAAAATACGTCCGGCACCCAGAGCTTCTCCCAGATCCTGTCCTCCAGTTTCACACATTCTTTGTTGCCGCCAACTTCACTGCGATTGAATTTCAGCCTTGGATCGTACCACTCCTGGCGCAGGTAGATGTTCACCGAATAATCCTATAAATAGAACCAAATACAGGTGGTTACTTCATGTCTGCATCTATTAATCTGTCAATGCTGACGGTTTAAGTCTTACCATTGTCTGTTCGCTTATCGAATAGAAGCTGTTGATGTAGATGCCCAGATGAACCGTGGTCGGCTTGTCTACAAAAACATTTATTTAAAGTTTCAACACATTACAAAGAAATTAAAAAACCGAATGGGCACTCTACATAAGATTACAGAACCTCATCGGCTCTTTACAGAACTTTACAGAACATTCTCGATACTTTACAGAACTTTACAGAACATTCTCGACACTTTACAGAACTTTACAGAACATTCTCGACACTTTACAGAACTTTACAGAACCTCATCGGCTCTTTACAGAACTTTACAGAACATTCTCGACACGTTACAGAACTTTACAGAACATTCTCGACACGTTACAGAACTTTAAAGAACCTCATCGACACTTTACAGAACTTTACAGAACATTCTCGACACTTTACAGAACTTTACAGAACCTCATCGACTCTTTACAGAACATTACAGAACCTAATCGAAACTTTATAAAAGCTAAAAAACCTCTTTGAAACTTTACAGAACTTTACCGAATCACATCGGCACTTTACAGAGCATCATAAACTAGATGATACATATAAAACTTTCGCAATTATGGTCTTTAAAATGTCAAACTTGCTAATGACATGTTTACGCACCCAGAGAACTCTATGTAGCAATGCTAGCACCAGAAAAATTTTTGCCAGCAACAATAAAGCATCGTTTAAATGACAATGTCAATGGGTCTGGCAAGCTTCACCCATCTTTTAGTCCTCTTCAAGGCGCGTCTCAAACCCGGAGACAGCGCCATCACCTGTCGACCTCGCATTTGGCAGACCTTGGCGAGATGGGCTTGACGAAGAATATTGGGAGGTGAGCATCTACCTACATCCGTCTAGGCTAGAAGAAGAGCAAACACAACAGGTGCCTTGCCCTACTCCCGCCTTCCTTCTCTGATCCTCAGAATGGAAGCATAGAATGCGCTGGTGCCATATGGTGTGCAGCCAGAGAAATGAATAGGTTAAAGAAGATTGAAGATATCTCAAGGTATACGAATTGCCATTCGCTTCGCGTCCTTCCCGCTAAGGGTCTGTTGCTACTACTTGCTAAGAAATCAATAAGGAATGCTGCGATATTGAGTGTCCGATGTTTGGCTAGGAGCTGATGGTGAACTAACAAGTCTTACGCCTAGAAAAGGCAGCTATAGCTACTAGCTACTTGTGAGCAGTGCATGCCTAGCAGCAGCAGCAGCGATGAGAAAGAAAAAAGCAAACAAAATCTCCTCACTCACAGAGGACAGGCCCCACGCGCCATGCCACGCTCCAAGCTGAGGCAATTGTCCCTTTGCAGCAGCACTTGGCCGTTATTTCTTTGCTATAAGACCGCACGAACGCACATTGAATAGCGTCTGTCCTTGCGTCTAATTAGCCTATCTAAGCTCTGCCATCTTGTAGGCAGTTCATTTTAATAAAAATCTTTTGAGAACAAGGACGTGGAGGTTTAAGTTAAAAATCAATTATGAATGAGGGAAAATGAAAAAAGTGCATACAAGCTCGTAAATTTAGTATAGGAAAGGAAACTTGTCTCTTGCCATCCCAGAAAATCTTTCGGAAGCTTTTTTCGCAGGCTAAGCTGGTTCCGTTTTCAGCCTTTCCGACTGAGAGAAGAAAGATAATGTATATTTAGGATAGAGATTTAGGGATTTTATGTACAGTGGCAGTGTGTGCATTTATGGCGTTGAGTGTACATTTGGGGCAGAGAAATGATCGAGCGAGTGAACGTTTGGGGCAGAGAAAAGATCGAGCGAGTGTACATTTGGGGCAGAGAAAAGATCGAGCGAGTGTACATTTGGGGCAGAGAAAATATCGAGCGAGTGTACATTTGGGGCAGAGAAAAGATCGAGCGAGTGTACATTTGGGGCAGAGAAAAGATCGAGCGAGTGTACATTTGGGGCAGAGAAAAGATCGAGCGAGTGTACATTTGGGGCAGAGAAAAGATCGAGCGAGTGTACATTTGGGCAGAGAAATGATCGAGCGAGTGAAAATTTTGGAAAGATTTGAAGCTGGTAGTTTCATTTACAAAGCCAATTAACAACACAGACCACTTCATGATTAAACTTAAATTTACCTCCGTGCGGACTGTTCTGCCGGGTATAGTTCTGCAACAGTCGGTCAACAATGTTCTTTCTAAAGAGAGAGGAAAACGAACAATGGGTGAGAGTAAAATGAGACAATTTTATAGAGAAACAAGGAATTTGAAAAATACAATGAAATAAATCGAACGCGCTTGTTTGTAAACGGCAGGTGATATGCTGCGCTTTGTTAGTTAAAAACCAATGGGACAAGCAGACGCACGACAAGAGCTCTGGTTTCGTCTAGATTGTCTGACAAAATCAGATTTTGACTACTTTCAATCCATTGTTTAAGACCTATGAGCTACTTACTCAAACAAAGTGAGAATGACGTCGTATGAAACCATTATTGTAGTTATGCTACGTGTATCAGCTTGTATAATGAGGTGGTTGTAGCCTAGTGGTTAGAGGGTTCGATTGCCGACTTCACTGGAACAATTTGTGTCCTTTAGCAAGACACTTAACTCTGCATTGCTTCAGTTGACCCATGCAGCTGTTAAATGGGTACAAGCATCAGCTGGGGTAATTAAGGGTGTGCCCATTTCGCCAGTCCATGGACTGGACATCCGTAAGCTGCATTCAGATGCGAGGCACAATGTCTATGTAGTTGGTTGCTCATCAGACCTAATGGGGCACAGATTTTTTAAATAAAAACTTTTTGACAGCAGTATTTCCAATTGTACAAGTCTGTCGTGTGTCATTGAATGAGTAAACGGGTTCTATGCCATGTTAAGCTTATTGGAAATAATAAAATAAGAGGAAATAAATGCTGAATAGTTTCCACATGTCCTATACCTTTGTGTGGGCTTTCGTCTCGGTTGTAGCCAACTAAAAGTCTGGCACTGAGTCTTTCACTGGATAAATGCGGCAGTCATTCGTGCACATTATCCATTAAATAATTCTTTTGTTTCAGAACTGCTCAATTAGATATTAGAGCCAACTTACACTCTCAGAGACTGGTCCATCGATGACAACGAGGACTGCTCAGTGTCGTTTGGTCGATCCGAACTAAAATAGCCGTTTGAGCTTTATCAATCTCACTCAACCAATCTCACTGCAACTCTCCCCAATCTCACTGCAACTCTCCCCAATCTGACTGCAACTCTCCCTTATCTGACTGCAACTCTCCCCAATCTGACTGCAACTCTCCCCAATCTGACTGCAACTCTCCCTTATCTGACTGCAACTCTCCCTTATCTGACTGCAACTCTCCCCAATCTGACTGCAACTCTCCCCAATCTGACTGCAACTCTCCTAAATCTGACTGCAACTCTCCCCAATCTCACTGCAACTCTCCCCAATCTCACTGCAACTCTCCCCAATCTCACTGCAACTCTCCCCCATATCACTGCAACTCTCCCCAATCTGACTGCAACTCTCCTAAATCTGACTGCAACTCTCCCCAATCTCACTGCAACTCTCCCCAATCTGACTGCAACTCTCCCCAATCTCACTGCAACTCTCCCCAATCTGACTGCAACTCTCCCCAATCTCACTGCAACTCTCCCTTATCTGACTGCAACTCTCCCCAATCTCACTGCAACTCTCCCCAATCTCACTGCAACTCTCCCCCATATCACTGCAACTCTCCCCAATCTCACTGCAACTCTCCCCCATATCACTGCAACTCTCCCCAATCTGACTGCAACTCTCCTAAATCTGACTGCAACTCTCCCCAATCTCACTGCAACTCTCCCCAATCTCACTGCAACTCTCCCCAATCTGACTGCAACTCTCCCCAATCTGACTGCAACTCTCCCCAATCTCACTGCAACTCTCCCCAATCTCACTTCAACTCTCCTAAATCTAACTGAAACTCTCCACCTTCAACACGATCAGGACTCACGCTGCAGTCGCACAGTCAGCTGACAGCGAAATGGCCGTCAGAATCAGCAGCAGGCGATGTCGAGACGTTCCGCTAATCATTTTAGACGCACCGATTTATTCAATTTAGCTCGTAATTGACTCTTGTTGACCTCGCGGATTGGTGTACCGACTAATACCTTTGAGTTAGAAAATTTTTCGGGCGCAGATGCAAAATATACACTGTTTAGGATACTTTTGTATGATAACAATTTTCACGTCACGCTATAATGATTTCCCAAAAACATGTCTCCCAATAGCAATCATCTCACTAACAATTATCCCACCAAAAATTATCTCACTAAAAGCTCTCCCACCTACAATTCTCCCACCTAAAATTCTCCCACCTACGATTCTCCCACCTAAAATTCTCCCACCTACGATTCTCCCACCTACAATTCTCCCACCTACAATTCTCCCGCAGAAAGTCTCCAAAAACTGCATGAAAGATCGCCGACTCACAGAGTTTTGCCTTGAAGCAAATCAGTTAATGCGAGTGAATTGATATTGAACTAAGCTGTTGTGAGATGCTATTTTCTGTGCTAGGATAAATAAGAATTTGTTGGCCTTCCTTGGGGTGGGGTGAAACTTCTCGCGGCACCGGCCAATGAGAGTTTGTGGGGCTAAAAATAGGCGAGATTACCCGCCTGGCCCAGTGCCACAGCCCGGCCTCCGCTTATTTTACATAAGTTATGCATGAACTGCTTAGGTGCCGTTTCTCAAAGTAGCTGCTCAGACTGACTGCAGGTGAGAAATAAGGCTCCTTAACAAGTGAGCACACAGAGTGACCGATGGATGTGGCAGAGGACGTCGAAAAGTACGCTTATCATAAGTAGCATTGGTAAGAAAAGTAGTGATAAAGGCAATTCTCGCATTGTACTACTACTACTACTACTACTACTACTACTACTACTAGTATTACTACTACTACTACTACTATTACTACTACTACTACTACTACTAGTATTACTACTACTACTATTACTACTACTACTACTACTACTACTACTACTACTACTACTGCTACTACTACTACTATTTACTACTACTACTACTACTACTACTACTACTACTATTGCTACTAATTCAATCTTTTCCACCCATTTGATTTACTGGTAATCGTTGATCATTTCAGCTACATGACGTTATACACTAGTTATGCAAAACATTCTTAGTATAGTAACATGAAGACAAGAACAGATTGTGTTTTAATAAGCTTGTATTTATGTACATAAGTGGACAGGTAGTATATTAAGCAGAGAGCACACAAATTATAGTACATATTGGCCTATAGAAGTCTTACTTATCACTGATTAGTGCTACACAATGATACTTCAACTAAACTTTAATCTTTCATAGTAATGTGCTATAATTTGAGTAATGTGAAATCGGCATAACATTTGTAAAACTTAGAGTCTAATTTTAAGCACTGAGTAAAACTAACTAACTCAGCAGGACAAGTTGCTGAATTCACAATACAACAGAACTTCGATCGGATCAGAATGCATACACAAGCATTGATTGGTTGATTACTCGTGATATAGTCTAGAAAAGTTAGTGTTGCTAAACCAGATTATTTATTGAATACGACAAAGTATTTGGAATGTGCTACTGGTTAGTAGTACCGACGAATAAAAGACATGCAATAGTTTCACAAGCTCAAAGTCGAAGAGACAACAGACGCTTAACGATTGAGAGACAGAGAGACAGAGAGACAGAGAGACAGAGAGACAGAGAGACAGAGAGACAGAGAGACAGAGAGACAGAGAGACAGAGAGACAGAGAGACAGAGAGACAGAGAGACAGAGAGACAGAGAGACAGAGAGACAGAGAGACAGAGAGACAGAGAGACAGAGAGACAGAGACAAATGACAGGTGACAGCTACGAGTCTGCAGCAGTGTTAGTCAGCAGCCTCATGGGTTTTGATGACTTTCGACGCGCCGCAGTGGCCGCAACCACCGTTGTCGACACCTTGATAGGCGGAGGCGGCGGTGGCGGAGGCGGACTTGAGCACATCTCGTCCGAATAGTTGTCGATATTATCCTCCTCATCTTGGACTTCGTCTTCCACTGCTGGCGTTGTTGAGGAAATTGTCGGCGCGAAAATTTGCCGCCGGCGTTTCAGTTCGAGTCGAAGGTCGAGTCCGCCGTTGACGGAGAAATCGACGACCGACGGTGCCGATAGTCTAGAAGCTGCTGCCGTTTTACTGCGCATCCGATGGTTGTGAAACCAATTGGAAACAGTTTTCAATGGCAAATCAAAGTCATTGGCCAAAGCCTCCACCTGCTCAGCAGAGGGATAAGGGTCCCGGTGGAAGGCATTCGCCAGAGCGTCTTTCTGCAACTCGGTGAACAAGTAGCGACCCTTCTTGGGTGGAGCAGCATCTGAGCTGCAGTCGGACACGGCTGCTGAATCTGCCGCGCACCTCCTGGCAACTGTAGAGTTAATTGGTTGGGTTTGTGTAAAGTTACTGTTCTCAACTCTCCCTGAAGCTACTGTTCTCAACTCTACCTGAAGCTACTGTTCTCAACTCTACCTGATGCTACTGTTCTCAACTCTACCTGAAGCTACTGTCCTATCTTCCCCTGAAGTCACTGAAAGTGCTGCCCATCAGTCCCTGAAGGTGCATTCCATCAATCCCTGAAGGTGCATCCCATCAGTCCCTGAAGGTGCATCCAATCAGTCCCTGAAGGTGCATTCCATCAGTCCCTGAAGGTGCATTCCATCAGTCCCTGAAGGTGCATTCCATCAGTCCCTGAAGGTGGCTGCTCACCCCTCAGCTCAAGCGGCGGTGGCTGCTTGGCTGCAGCGGAGCAGTTTGCAGTCAGCCAGCTGTTTAGCCTTCGATAGAACTCGCGCTCCTCCTCGATCTTCAGCTCGGCCCAGGGCTCCGGGCAAGTCAGCAGCTGGCTGGCTAGGGCCTCGTCGACCTGCAGCACAGAGCTGGCCAGAACCTGAGCATCGATGTTCAGCTGAGACATCAGCTATGGGCGGGGAGATTTTCGTGAATAAATGATCTGCTGCTGCTGCTCTGAAAGCACTTTAGTCCCCCTATTTGTCAATCTGACAGTCACTCTGACAGTCACTCTGACAGTCACTCTGACAGTCACTCTGACAGTCACTCTGCCAGTCACTCTGACAGTCACTCTGACAGTCACTCTCGCAGTCACTCTGACAGTTGCTCACCTGCAAAGCTATCCTGCTCAGTTCCAGCGTGTCGATGTCGCCCGCCTCAGCGCATCCGTCCATCGATTCCGTCGAGTTGGCAGACGAAATCGCCGACACCGATGTTGCCAAAGTCGACTCCGTCGCGAAGCTGCCTCCGGCAGGCATCGGCGGCGCCTGGGCCGTGGCGCTGACCGCCGCCAGAAGCCGGCCCACCGAGCCAGGCTCGTCCAGGAACCGTCGCATCCGGGTGAACGGCTCCCGACCTTTCTGGGTCAGGACAGACCACGGCTTGGGTCGAGCCAGTAGGTCGCTCACTGAGCCCTGACTCAGGCCGAGCACCTGGATAAGTTGTTGAGTTGATTGAGAATTCTGTCAAACTCACAGTTTTTATATTTTTATAGCGAAACTGAACCGATTGAATTATTTATTGGCTGAATGACAGACAGATTGATTGATTGATTGACTGATTGATTGATTGATTATTTGATTGATTGATCGACTGATGATTGATTGGTTGATTGGTTGATTGGTTGGTTGATTGGTTGATTGATTGATTGATTGATTAATTAATTAATTGATTGATTGATTGAATTATTGGTTGCCTGACTGACAGATTGATTGATTGATTGACAGATTGGTTGATTGATCGTGTTTCTCAGCGCTAATAATTATCTCGGCTCTTACGTGCTCTCCAAACAGTCGCTGGCTGATCGAATGCTGGCCCAGCACCTCCTTGATCCGGCGGACTAGGTCTTCGGTGTCGATGACTCTCGCGGCCTCGGTGACAGGCGGGCTGGCCGTCAGTCGGGCTGCTGGCACCGACATCCCGGATGCGCTTGACGCAGACGACGCTAGCGGCGTGGCAAGTCGCGGCTCCGACTTTGGAGCAATCAATGAGATTGTTGGCCTTGTCTGCTGAAGAATCACGGGCTGCTGCTGCTGCGGCTGCTGATGCAGTAGAGGCTTCGGCGCAGCGGTGGCACCGGCAGCCGTTGAGTTCAGCCGCTTGGTCTCCTTGAGCTCCGGATGGGCGGCTTCCAATTCGCGAATCTCACAGCGAAGCTTCTCAACTGTGGCGGCAGCCGCGTCGCCCACTGGGACAGGCGAGCTCTCGGCCTGGAAACATTCGAATATAATTTTCATTCTGTTTTTCTCCGCATTACCCTACTGATAGTAGCTAGTTGCCGACATGAGTTTTCTCACCTGCGCAAGCGCCTTTATTAATTGTTCGTAGTAGATTCTCCTCACAATTCCTTTGGTAATATTGGCATCGTCCGATGTTGTCTCTATCAGCCGTTTCACTGTCGTGATGCAACTGGCTGCTTGGTTCTCAGTCAGTGGCTGATGCTGCTGCTGCTGAATTGGCGCTGAGGTGGACTGGGGCACTGATTTCTTTGCAACAAGGCAAACCTGCTGCTGCTGCTGACGGGCAATTATTGTCGTTGTCGCTGTGCCAATGTCATCCGTTGAAGCTGATGTCACACTGAGTGCCGATGTTGTTGTCGTCGGCGTTGAGGTCGTTGAAGCAGCGGCTGCGGCTGCGGCAGCGGCTCCTTCCATGGCAGCCTTGGCTTCTCGAAGGATTCGGCAGATTTTCTCCTCGGTCTCAGCGGCCTCCCGAGTGCCCGCTGGCTGTCCGGCGCCTCCGCTGACAAAAATTACTGACGAAGGCGACGTCTGAACTGTTGCTTGCTGCTGCTGCTGCTGCTGCTGCTGTGGCTGTGTCAGTGGCTGTGGCTGTGGCTGTGGCTGTGGCTGTGGCTGAATCTGCGACTGCGGCAGCAAAGGCGGCGGAGGAGAGAGCGGTGACGATTGAGGAGAACCTGGCGTGGTTGGTGTTGCCATGGAGACTGCAATAAATATTGAGTATGAAAATGATTGTTGCATGGTGACTCATTAGAGTTTTAGTTACAAAGGACATGTGAGTCTGTGCTCAGGGGAATGCCCAATGAAAAAATGCATCAACCTTGATTTTGTGTGGGTGCATCGGTCCATGGACTGAACAGCAGTACACAGCTCAGCAGCTGCAGTGTGTGGCCCAAATGGGTTTAGATGATGCAACCACGCTATTTTTCCCCCTGATTCCCCAGAATCACAAAACATCGCCATCGTCGAGATATTCAGCAGCGATTCTTGTCGGAGAGCAGAAAATTATGCCGATATTCGTGTTTTTTGCCACCAGACACCCCGACGAGAATCGTTGAATATCTTGACGATGCCGATGTTTTGTGATTCTGGAAGTTGTTTCATTCAATAGAGCGGAAAATTTGCTCAGGATTTTCATGGCGATTGGCCTTTCTACTTTCAAAAACTAATCTTGGCTGTTTCCATGGCAACCAACCAGTTGGCGCCGCCTTCTTTGGCGGACTCAACGCCTTGAGCGAGGCCACATTGTCCGAGCTGGCTGCCCAGCCGCTCATCTTCCTGTAGCTCTCGCGGCCCTTCTCCGTCAGCTTCTCCCATGGCTTCGGCTTGCTCAGCAGCTCTGAGACGGTGCCCTGCGAAAGGCCGAGCACGTGTCTGGCGAACAGCCGCTGCCCGATGCCGTGCGAGCTGAGGAGGTCGCGCACCTGCCCTGCGATCCGGTTCGTGTCCAGGCTGCTGCCCTCGGCCACAATGGGCGGCGACTGGTCCGCCGACGTCTTCGCTGACTGCGCCGGAGAAGCTGGCGATGTCGACGTCAGCGGAGGAAGAGGCGGCGGTGGCGGCGGCGGCGGCGGTGGTGGCGGCGGCGGCTGCTGAATGGGCTGCAGAGTCAGCTGCAGCGAGGGAGCCGTCGATACTAGATACTGGGCGGTCGGGGCGCCACAGCCGGTGCTGCAGATGCTGACGCCGCTGCGATGAGCGATGACAATGGCCGGCTGTTGTACGGCGTCACTGCCGCACCCGAGCAATAGTCCGGCTGGTCGAGTATTGGCACTTGAGCCTGCTGTTGCGGCACGGATACGATGGGGATGGAGCTGCAGACAGCTATTAGCCCGAGTCTAACGATTCTAATGAAT
The DNA here is from genome assembly GCA_950097015.1 of Macrostomum hystrix. Taxonomy (NCBI): domain Eukaryota; kingdom Metazoa; phylum Platyhelminthes; family Macrostomidae; genus Macrostomum; species Macrostomum hystrix. The sequence goes on along the minus strand of CATNEN010000025.1, from coordinate 4,525,650 downwards.
CGTTTTCATTAGAATTTCACACTTCAAAGTTTGGACAAGCCTCTCCCTCTCTCTCTCCTTATCTCTCTCTTTCCCTAACTCCCTCTCTCTCCTTATCTCTCTCTTTCCCTAACTCCGTCTCTCTCCCTATCTCTCTCTTTCCCTAACTCCGTCTCTCTCCCTATCTCTCTCTTTCCCTAACTCCCTCTCTCTCCTTATCTCTCTCTTCCCCTAACTCCGTCTCTCTCCCTATCTCTCTCTTTCCCTAACTCCCTCTCTCTCCTTATCTCTCTCTTCACCTAACTCCCTCTCTCTCCTTATCTCTCTCTTCCCCTAACTCCCTCTCTCTCCTTATCTCTCTCTTCCCCTAACTCCCTCTCTCTCCTTATCTCTCTCTTCACCTAACTCCCTCTCTCTCCTTATCTCTCTCTTCCCCTAACTCCCTCTCTCTCCTTATCTCTCTCTTCCCCTAACTCCCTCTCTCTCCTTATCTCTCTCTTCCCCTAACTCCCTCTCTCTCCTTATCTCTCTCTTCACCTAACTCCCTCTCTCTCCTTATCTCTCTCTTCCCCTAACTCCCTCTCTCTCCTTATCTCTCTCTTCCCCTAACTCCCTCTCTCTCCTTATCTCTCTCTTCCCCTAACTCCCTCTCTCTCCTTATCTCTCTCTTC